>CATIWC010000657.1:0-378626 GCA_948472305.1 Vicia faba | reverse complement strand
CAAAGGCCTCAAACTCCGTATCTTGTTCAGTCACATGTTCTTGAACTAGCTTGAAACGCTCTTCTTGAGCGTCTTGATACTCAGACCTCCAACGTAAATCTTCCTCGTAATGTTCATCTTGCTTGACATCCATATTCTGAAGCATCGCTATTATAGTAGACTCGTTTCGAGATGCAATTCCAAAATAGTTACCTCGAGAACCAGAGCCTTGCTCTTCATACTCCCTATAGCCATCACCTTATTGTGGCCACTGTCTCCAACCTATATTTTCTTCATGTTGTTGATTTGTTGTAGCACTTACCTATGCTTCATCTTCCTTATGGTCAGCATCCGGCATACTCACATCATCTTTATGAATGCCACCAATTGGTTGCTCATCAATCATAGAAGCATTAGCATTTTCCTGAAACTCAGCTGGATTATCAAATCATATATCTTTCGGTTGATTCCTTTGGAAGGTAGTAGTACACATTCAGTTTTTATCCCAAAAAGTACCTCATGTTGGTTAAGGTGCGTTGGGTGAACTCCTGATTTGGTCCTGATGAGATGTATAAAATATTAGAAACCCAATGTTGAAGTAGTTGAGGATCTTAGCAATCATAGAAAAGTAACAAAAAGAGGTTTCTTTGTTACATTCTTTGATGGTGAACATACGAGAGACAAAATAGTGTGCCCAATTGATCTTAATTTGGTGAAGGAGGATGTGAACTAGGTGGAATTTGGCTTGGTAAACCCTTGAATGTCCACCATCATTGGGTGAAAAACATGAGAAAACAAGCCAATGCAAGATACAAGGAACTTGTTTCAAGTGACCGGTTGTCAAGCCATCATAATTTTTATCAATCCCGAGAAGCTTTTATCAATTCATTCATATGAGGTCTCCAACGAAAATCTACGTGAAGGTTAGTATCCTTGACCTTAAGTCCAACATTATCACCAACAACAGTAATCCATAATGCATTATTAAAAGAGTAGTCCTTACCTCCCATTATGAATTTAAACTCACTTCCTCGATGTTTATGCAACCCTACGTAGAAAACAAAAATGAGATTCTCATTGTAGTCTTATGAAAGTTTTAGAAAATAGTTACTCTTTTGATGCTCAACACGACTAACAATTTCTGGAAGATTGAGTTCTTTGACCATTGTGGCTTTGTACACATGTTGCTTCACAACAAGCTTATGTTGGCACTTTTCTTCAAAGACCTCAAGATCATCAACGTTAACTAAGGAAAATTCATTTTCAAAAACCTTTGAGGAAGAACCAACCTTGCCCGTACCTTTGACATCAATTTTGTTCTTTGCTATTCTTGGTGCCATGGTTGAAATGCCAACTGAGCTTGCATAGAAGGTGTTTGATAAAAGGTGTGCATGAAGAAGCTTGTTATTTGAGGGAAATATGACTACCCACAAACCCCAAATATGACATGAAGATGAAACAACACACAAAAATGACAAA
This sequence comes from Vicia faba, assembly GCA_948472305.1. Classification (NCBI taxonomy): domain Eukaryota; kingdom Viridiplantae; phylum Streptophyta; class Magnoliopsida; order Fabales; family Fabaceae; genus Vicia; species Vicia faba. The sequence continues at coordinate 377,168 of CATIWC010000657.1, read as the reverse complement.
TATCCAGCAAATGGATGCAAATTCGTAACCTATAGGATTTGGGTGTGATTTGGAAGAAGTGAGAGCAAGTGTTTTATAGAAGAGGAAATTTGAGTGGAAATTTAATGATTTATGGGTAAATATAGAGTTTAATTATTTGTGGTGGAGAGAATTAAAAGATATAGTGGAAGATTTTAATGAAGAATGAAGAGTATCAAGACACTATTTTGACTGAAGAGGTTTGTGGTTGGTGCATGAATGGAGAAACAATGTGGAATGGGAGAGGGATAGAAATAGAATCTGGTATGAATGACTTATTTTAGTGCATGTGTCGACCTGTATAGGTTACGTGTCAACACATTTGACACATGTTTCTACACATACTGAACTAAATTGAAAATTTATGAAAATATAGATGTTGAGTCAACCTGTACGCACCATGTGTCGACACATGAAGTGCAAAGGATGAAAAAAAATAGGATCTTGGGTAGGTTTTGGTTGATGCAAATTGACTTATGCATGAATGTTTATGAATGCACATGTAAATGAACCTTCTTTCATGATTTTACACCAATAAATATATAATCACGCATATGCAACATAAGATATTTAATAGTAAGGCATACATGTGAGGATACTAGAATGATGTCACTGTAAACATATAAACTGAAACACATCTTGGTCATTAATCAAATTTTTTGAAAATGAACACTCATAACATATATCACACACCTAGTATATGACATACCTTCGAAAAATAAACAAGTAAAAGAAGTGACTTACTTACAAAGCGTAAATTAAAATGATATAACCTCATTGTACTAAGGACGGAGAATGCACAAGAATTTCACAAGTAAATTTTGAACGAAAATGAAACAAATGCAAACAATGCCACAAAATCTTTAGACAATAATGTTTTCACCACTTTTCTCTTTGTCAAAGTACTAAACATCACTTACTAACTTAGGAATACTTGTTGCTGCTTTCTAGGTCACAAAACTCCTTCTTCATTTCCACATAGTCAATAGAATTAGGAGATGTCACCCATAATATGCCTTGAGCTATCACAAATGAGAACCCATATCTCTTCATAGATCCAAGACATCTTACATGCAAAATCAACAAGACATACTAGGTACACAATCTTCATTGGCTCCTTGAGGGTAAATGAACCCTTGGGTGTATTTAGGAAACCATGTATAAATGCCATTAGGAACTAAAAACCTCCTAATTTTTCATTTTGCAATGGTATGACCTTTCACTCAACGATAGTGATAAATCAAGTTTTGATGAGATTTACTTTTTCCATTTGATTCATTTTCTACAAATTTATACATTCTATAAGGATTATGAGAAGGAATTTTGTATTTAGAGGTATCAATAGAGAAATTTACATTTGGTTCTAGAGCCTTATCTAATTTGACCTTTATAGACTTAACCTCTCTTAGCCGAATATGACAAGTATCACAATCGAAATAAAACCACAAGGGTTTTTCATTATCGTCTTTTGCTTTTTGAATGTCTATCTTAGATTTCTTTAGGGCTTTCATTTCCTTTTAGGTTTTTAAAATGTTAGCTTCAAAGTATAATTTTATTTTTATTTGAAGCTAACTTTTTAAAAGCTTCTATCGCTTCTCTATGTAGATTTTCAAAAGCATCTTGTAATTCGGAATGAGACAATGTATCAATATGTTCATATTTAGAATGACTTACATTATTTTTCTTCCTTTCACAATAATGGGCCGAGAGACAAACTTCATCACATTGTGATGGTTTGACATATTTTTTTCTTCTTCACATGATAACAGGGTGAGAGACAAACCTCATCATATTATTATGGTTTGACATCCTTTTTCTTTTTCTCATTATAATAGGTCGAGAGACAAACTTCTGTCGATTCTTCATTATCACTTAAGTCTTCATCACTTGATGAATCACTATCGCTTCCCCAAGCAACATATGCTCTTCTAGGATTTCTAGATTTCTTGCGTTGACCCTTATCATTTTCTTTATCAAGGAATGGACAATCTGGCTTATAATGGCTAGTTTTTTCCACAATTGTAACATGAACGTTTTGATTTTCCTTTCTTATTTTCATCTTCCTTTGAGGATGTAGATTGTCTTCTAAACTTGTTGAGGTTTTTGTCGGAGTGCTTTTCTCCATTCTTTCTAATGTACTTATTATACCTTTTCACAAATAACCCAATTTATTCATCATTTGAATTCTCATCGTCACTAATATCGCTATCACTCTCATTTGTTGAGGACCTCAAACTAGAAGCCGTTAGAGAAATATACTTCTTTTCTACCTCCTTATCCATGCCTTTATCATTAGATTCATTGATCTAGGTGACCTTTGTTTGCCAATTCCTAGTAAGAAAACTCAAAACTTTATTAGTAGCAATTTCATTGGAAACCAGTCTCCCAAGTGTATTTAAGAAATTAATGAGATGAGATAACCTCTTTTTCATTTCGACAATGGTTTCATCGTGCTTCATGTGAAATGGTTTGAACTCTTGATTAGAGTATTAGTTCTAGCTTGTTTGACTTCATTAGTTCCCTCATGGGCAACTTGTAATGTGTCCCACATAGTCTTAGCAGTTTCACAATGGGAAACATGATAAGATTCATCAACACCAAGAGGAGATATGAGAATATTTTGTGCTTTCCAATCGTAACCCCACTTTTTCTATTAGATCCATAGTTTTAGGATTAACAACAATTTTGCTAAAACATGGTTCTTGACAAATGTTGAGCAATATCTCATGACATATTGACCAAACTGGTACACCAAAGTATGAGCTTACATTGAAGACAGATGTTCTGACATGTTGTACAAGAATTTCATACATGCTATTTTAAATCTTGACTGATTTGATTTGATTTTGTGATATTTCTTTTGGATATATCTCAATGATTTGTGCAAGTCAAGATGATTTAATCTGGAATAAGTGATATAATCTCCAGCTGTACATGTGTTTCTAAAATTGGATGTTGAGACAATTTAGGAAACTTGATGTTTTGTTCAAAGATTTAAGGAGATTTTTTCTGCATAACTGGTGCAACCCTTAGCTCGTGATCAAGAAATATTTGGGTGAAGATTTTGAAGCCCATGGACTATTGAGGTGTATTTAAAGAGAAACCTAAACCTAATGTAATTCAACTTTCAACAACTATAAAATTAGGGGAAGTCTAAAGTCTTAAGTTTTGAGAGTCTCTTGTGTTTTTTGTAATTCACCCATGTATCTTTTGATACAATGAGGTAGATTGATTATTACTCGATTGTTTGTCAAGTTATTATTCTCACTCTTGAAGATTTTAAGCATAGAGTTGAGTATTATTCATTGTTCTTGGTTGAAGCTTTTAAGCAAAATCGAGTATTGTTTATTGGAAGTGTAATTTTCTGGTTTTGATTCTAGTCACTAGTATTGTGACTATATTTTATCACTAAGGTGATTGGTAGGAAGTGAGAGGGGAATCTCATATCTAGAAGGTTTCTAGGTAGAAGTTGCACAAGGTAGTGATTAGGAGAGAGGTTGTAAACTGGGATTGTTTAGGCTTTGAACTGATCTTTTCATAGTGAATATCCTTATTGGCTTGGTAGCTCCCCCTAGAGTAGGTGATGTTGCACCTAACTAGCTTAACAATCAGTTGTGTTATTTATCTTTCTGCATAAGTTACAATTTTGATATGTTTGTTATGTCTGTCAGCAGATATCGTAACATCTGTCTTGACATTGTGTTATGATATTAGGACATTAGTATTATCATGTTTTAAGTGCTAGAATTTCAATTAGCATCAGAGCAGGCACCCTAATCTGTCTATTGCGTGAAATCCAGGGAGATATTTTTCTAGTAATATATGTCTTTTGGAAAGCTAGAATGATACCATTCTGGAAATCAACGGACAATAGAACCTTAAAGTTTGTCAGGTTGGGAGAATCCTGGTGCTAAGGACATAGAAGGGAAGAGTGTGAGTTGGATCTATGTAACTCTGAAGTTGTTAATTCCATAATCAATGAAGTTGATGAGCATTTGTTGAAACTGATTATCACATGTATTATGGCTAAAGATACTTGGGAAATTCTCAAGTCCACTCATAAAGGCACATCTATGTGTTTGGGAGAAAAGATTTCAGAAGAAAGGCTGATAAAAAAGAAGACACTTAGGTATCTACTCAAGAGATTTGACATGGTAGTGACAACCATTTAAGAAGAACAAGAGCATGAGTTTTGTTTCCAACTCTATAAGAGCTTGTGTCCTGGAATCTGATGAAGGGTTATCTAATGCTGGTATGTTCTTATAAGGAAATTCAACCAGGTCCTGAGTGTTAGACCACGATAACTCATCTAGGGGGGGGGGGGGGATAGATGTCCATATTAAAATTGATATTTTCAAAATGGTTACTTAAAAACTTATTTGAAAAACAATGTTGAGCGAAAGGTTTATTAGCCTAGATCAAGATAGTAGTCTAAACGAACCTAATTATTGCAAACTCGGATATGCACAAGCCATACGAAATTAAGATAATAATAAAATCAACCAACATAATAATATATACACTAATAGTTTAATATCAATCACAATTATTTCCTATTTCCAATGAAATCATATTAAAACCATAACTTGACAATTTATCGAACATGTGACGCACAATCAATATTTAGAATTTTCTTTGGGCTTTGTTGCTATGAAAAAGCACTTACAATCAAAGTTATTATAAACTAATAAACAAAGTAATTTAAAATTTAATAATCAAACCGAAATTCTATATGAATCAATCGATCAAACAACACATTCAACAAATTTCATATACAAAGTAAATGAGAGTAAGAGATAGAACATTGCAATTATCCTTTGAAATAAACAAGCTAAACAATTTGTCAAACACTTGGTGTGCAATCAAAGTTTCAGAACTTTCCTTTATGTTGTGTTGATATGAAAAAGCACTTATAATCAAAAGTGATTATAAGCAACACAACGCACAATTCAAAACAAAATTAGTTTCAGAAAATTCCTACGCGTTGATAGATCAATCAATGCTATTTGACAAGTTTATTGAATAATATTAAAGCAAGTAAAAGCGATAAAAGAAAAGAGACACAAGGATTTGTCTACACAGTTCCCCACTTTCTTCCTCTCATGTGGGCACGTCTGCGCCCGATTCCAATGTGGAATTAGGATACTTTCTTAATTTGCAAAAGTATGAATTCAAGATAAGTGTTCAAGAGCAACCCTACAAACCATAAATGTTTGATTCAACCCTTCTCTTCCTTTGTCTTCAATAAGACCAAGACACAATAGCTACCGATTGATTCTTTAGATCTGGCTACTCCTTTGCGTACTTTATCTGTAAAGCTTTTGCACATCATCAATTGTACCTATTGCAACCACAAGACTTCAATTGTAATCTGTTGTTCTCTCGCTACTTCCTTTGAATTCTTTATGTCCAAAGGATCCATTGCATTCTTTATCTCCAAAGGACTCCACTTGGCTGCAATTACCTCTTGAACGTCTTACACGAAAACCCCCAAATCAACCAATGATCATGGAGAACAAATCCGCGATTTTTTCGGATGAAGACCCCCTACAAATATCAACCCAATATCTTCGGCTACACAAGAACCTAATCGGACGTTATCAAACCTCATCTAGATGGCACCCCAACAGAACATCTTTACAATGTAATGCTAGTGTATGTATAGACTTGAGGTAGAAGATGGAGAGCCAATGTAGGCTAATTTTATGGTATCATCAAGTTGGAATGATGCATGAATGATATATTTATATTTGGGCTCTTTTTAGGTAAAAGAGGGAATTTTCACAATAAAAAAATTATGAAAAAATGACCCACAAAACAGTGTGTGTTGACCTGAAAAAGTTACGTGTCGACACATGCAAAACAATATCTACAAGCTTTAAAAATACAGTACATGTGTCGACTTAAAAATCGTATGTGTCGACACATGTGCCTGTGTTTTAAAGTAGAAATGCTGAAAACTTTAATTTGCAGTACATGTGTCGACCTATAAATTGTATGTGTCGACACATACTGAAGCTTTTAAGAAAATGCAGAAATGCTGAATTTATGTGCCGACACATACAAATTTTAGGTCGACGCATAAATGTTAATTTTATGCAAAAACTGATTTTCATGATTGGGACCAATTTTAAAGTTGTTTTAAATGATTCCTAAGACCTCTAATGCAAGGGAGTGCCACAAGACATAAGGATACCGCCCACAATATTGAAATGCTAGTTTTCCGAGTTTTGACATCATGTAAAACATCTAATAGTGTAGTTGCACTCTCAAACTCCCTTTTTTTTATGATGGCAAAACTTGCGACGATGCATTTCATATAGTTATCTAAGGCTCCCCATGACTTTGTGCTTCCCAACTTCATCTCGCATATGCTTCTTCCCCTTTGACAACATCAAAAAGAAAGAAAGAAAATCGTGAGAAGTATCACATTCCAATACAAATACTAATATATCACACAAAGACATTTTTGCAAAGAAGAGCATACAATTACATATCCCTATATATATATGTAATAATGAAAAAAATAATAGATAACAAGCATAAAACATTACCAAATATGTAATGCAATTGGATGAATAATAATGAATGCAATGCAAGAGTAAGCTAGTCAAGTTGCTTCTATAGCGTCACTATCACGTAACACATCACAATGGAACTCCCGATGTCGCACACACAAGTGCCTAGCATAGCGATAATAACATGTCACTACTCAATCCAAAATGAAAATATTGTCATAAAATGTGACTCAACTACAACAATAACTGTAGCAGTAGAAATGTTTAAGACTAAGCCATTGGATTAACTAGACTTATACAGATCAAAAATAAAAATCGCCACCGCACTTTATTGTTTCCAAAGGAATGGGAAAAGAGAGAGTAACCCAAAAAATGATGGGGGAGAGACTCAAGGTAAGGGGGTTGGTTATGCAAAGGGAAGGTATTAGCACCCTAAACATCTACGGTACTCCGCAGGAACCTCTTTGTAAAATCTGTATATTTTGGCTATAAAATGTTGTATAAAAATGGATGGTGGAGGTGAGAAAAGAAGTACATTTTTATGGTTTTTTCATCTGCCGCGGTTGCGAACCTTTAGTGCCTACGTACCACCTTTTCGTACAATAGGAGATCAGAGTACACGTAGTTCCTATTTTAAAGATTTTTTAAAACACAAGTGTGTTGGTTGATTTTAAGAGATAAGACATTGTCGTCATTGTCCGTGTGGAAAACATACTTACTATCCACGAGCATGAGAAAGGAGAATCTGCATCATCACAAAGTGGAGGATATGGCTTGGATTTTAAAATCAACAATGCCTCACTCAACACCCAAGTGGAAAATATCTCACTTTACTACATATCATAGAAGTATAGTTGTTTGCATCACTACAAGGATTGACAAGAGTCGAATCTTTTGAGAAAAGTTTAAGAAGAAAGCCAAGATGGCAAAATGGTTTGAATGAGATTGATTGATTTTTAGTCTTCTCACAAAAAATGTCAAGGTATTATTAATGTTGATTGAAGTTTATTTGTGAAAGATGTTTTGAAAATGCATGGACCTAAGTCCAATTTTATTATGAAAGTGGTTCAAGTTTTAAAAAAAAGAACAAGAAGAGTTTTTCAAAAGGAGAGAGAAGATTTTTGAAATTAAAGAAGATGGGAGGAGAAGAAGGGACTATCCTAAAGCATAAGGTAAAAACTAGGGATAAGAACAATATAACCAACAAGAAGCCAATACTTGACATTATGAGTCAAGATAGAATTCCAATTCTTTGAATTGAAACCAAGAAAGCAAAAATACTAGACCTCTTGTGAGAACCAAACTTCAAGTGTATTAAGTCTTCACAAAAATTGGGCAGAGTAACGGCTGTATACGAGTGAATTCCAGATTACAAACAAAGTATGTAATCACAATAACCTGCACACAAAACAAACAAACAACCCAATGTCTTGAGGTAAACCTCAAGAACCCCAGACAAAATATCAATTAAGGTCACAAGGTCTCCAATATAGGCCAATGTTTCCATTTCTAAGTCCAAGAAGTCTAATACTCCATAATGCCAAGGATAGTAACCAAATAGTCTAAGTATTTTAAAGGTTTTTATGGTTCATGTTGATTATTAGGTGTCTTAGAAGAGAAAATAAAAGGCTCAAGTGAGAAAAATAAAAATGACATGCAATGTAATGCTTAAAGTAAAGGGTACATAAAGCATAAAAAATAAAAGGGCATAAAGTAAAAACAATTTAATAATTAGTGGTTAGTTGGATGACCATCTTGAAACTTGCATTTGGAACTCATTAGAGGATTGGTAGAACCAAAGACTCCACACAACAAGTTGCATTTGCTTTTTGTCAAGTATATCATCCATTTGGAATCCTCAAAAGTACCATTTAATGATCAACGATGTTTAAGTGATCCGCATTGACCAAAAATGTTATAGATCCATTAGAGGATTGGTAGAACCAAAGCCTCCACACAATGAATCTCAAAGTTATTGGATCAAAGAGATCAAATTAACATACTTGGGCTTGCAAACATAGGTTTGGTCCACGAATGATCATTTATTCGAATCGGGATAAAATTTAGCGCTATGTTAAGCAATCGTAAGTGGACTTATATAGAAGTTGCACCTATTTTGAGGTGGGTCAATAGCAATCTATGCACCATTTGTTTTGAGTCATGATATAAAGATCATGCTCCAATAACACTTAGTGCAATAAGAAAGGGACAAGATGAAGAGGGGTGGGAAAGAATATACAAGCCACATTTGAATTAAATTTAAATCAAACTATTATTAAAATCATTCATCCATTTTTATGGAGTTAGACTCAACACCATGGATCCAATGATGTTAATAAAGTTCATGATCAAAATTCAACCCAAGTTCTGCCAGAAAATAATCACAAAATAATATTGTATTTAATATATACATTAAAAAAAGGATTTAAAAATGTTTTAAAATGGAAATAAGAATGAAAAATATCAACTATATTCAAATTAATCAAGAAAAATTAAGTAAGACCATAGAAAAATAGAAAATGATTCAAATATTTTTATAAAATTTTTGGCAATTTTTAAAAGTCAGAAACTATTTTAAAACTAATTAAAATTGTTCAAACAAATAGAAAATAGATAAAAAAATAGTAAACATCAATGTAAAATCCCATAAAATTTTCAAAAAGTCAGAAATATGCAAAATGATATTTATGAAATTTTTTAGAATTAAGAAATGTCAGAAAATATTTTTAAGGTAATTAAAACAAAGAAAACAATGCAAAAAATATAAAAAATATCAATTGTCAAAATAAAAATATGAAAAAATATTCATGAGATCAGAAATAATTCAAAGTACTTTTGTGAATTTTTTCATAATTTTTGGATAAAAAATAAAAGAGTTATGAATTTTTGAAAATTAAATCAATTAAAATATAAAATCAGAAAATAAAGTAAAACCAAAAAGATATGGGCCATCAGATCATAGTCAAAACGCGTTAGTAAGCTAATCCAATGGACCAGACGCGCTGTGCTTGATATGGAACTTAGTAAGATGCACAAGGAATCAGAAAAAAGGCAACCAATGAAATTAAAATGTTTGGCACGCTATCATTGGCTGAGAGGAGACATGTCATCATCTTTAACCTCCAGCCATGCAATGTAGATTTTGTGAGATCTTTCAAACAGTAAAGTTAGGATTCCAGACCAGTATCATTGGATTCGTCTCTTCAAGACGATCCTAACACCACCATCGCGCCAAATTTATATAAAGTATACAAAGAGATATGAATCAAAAACCTATAAAATAGCGAGCACCTTCAATTTGAGATTTCTCTCTCAATTCTCAATGGATTTAAATATTGTAAGAAGCACTAGAATCGGGAGAAGGAGTATAACATGTTAGTGCTTTATTTGGATCCAAAATGGTGGAGAATTATACCTTTTCGAAGTTCAAGAAAGAAGTTCTGAAATTGGACTTCTGTAACTTGGATTATAGCTCGTTTTTCTTGGTTTAAGTGCTGGAGAGATTGTATGTAGCTTAAGGAAGATGAATGTGCAAAGAATTTTGGAAGAAAAGGCTGGAATCTCAAAAACTGATTTCAAAAATTTGAAGTTCGTGTGAGGTTTTGACAGAGTGTTTTTGGCTCTCAAAGCTTGAGGAAATGAATGGGGGATGACCCTCTATTTATAGGGAATAAAATGGAATGTTCAAGCGTATGAAATGATGAAGTTTGGAGGGAAATCATATGAACCTGATGCACGAGAAAAGTGCGATATGATTTCCATCAAAACTCATCCAATCCTTGCGTTTCAAGGCTCTAATCCACTTTGGCAACTTGGTTAAACATGTTTAGATCACAAACACGTGCTAATTTGATGTTTAGAGGCCAAAACATGAATTTCAAGTTCTGACTTATGAAGAAACTTCAGTTCCAAGTTATCAAGTTCAATCCAATGGCATTCTAAGTTCAAGGGGTCTTAAGGCATGATTCTTGATGCTTTATAAATATGAGGTTACAAGCTTTGCAATGGAAAAAGAATGGAATCAAATGGATGCTTGAGCTGAAAGTTGCATTGAGTCAAAGTTGGGGAAAAAGGTTGACTTTCCATACTTAGAAATATTTAAAATTTTTCTTCAAAAGTGACCTATAATGTTTTGCATCTAAATATGGCCTTCCACTTGGAATTTTCTCTTTACCAAAAAAGATGGCATGAAATAGACCTCTTGAATGACATTTTGAAACTTGAACCATTCAAAATCTCCAAAAATTGAGAGAGTTATGAATTGTTGAAGTTGGCAAAAAATCATGAAATTACCTATAATCTTTTATATCCTTAGGGAATCTTCCATCCATTTTATCACTTTGCACTTAAAAAGAAGGCATAAAGTTCACAACCTCAAGATCATTGTGGAAAAAGAATGGGCTCAAGGTGATAAAAATTGACCAAGTTATGATTATTTGAAGTCACACATGGGGAAATGGGAGACTTGTAATCTTTCTTCATCATCAAGTTTCTTCCACATGAAAACTCCTTGAAAATTTTTAAGTGATTTGTTGATAACTCTTTGAAGATAAGGATGTCTTTGGAATCACTCAAAAATACCAAAATATGAGCAAGATATGCTTCTTTGAAGTTCAAAACCCAAGCTTCTAGATCAAGAAAATGCTTTGAGGAACTTTGACAATTTTGAACAAACTTCTTGTACCAACACAATTGCTTTGTAAATATAAGTTGTTGAGTTTGAAAATGAGAACTAATAGCCACCAAAACCACTTCCATATCTTGATAATTGAGAGAAATATGAACTTGTGATCAATGGGAACAAGACTTTGTCAAACCATGACAACTTCTTCAATCAATCCCTTGCACTTTTGAATCAATCTTGATATCTTGGGAATATTGTGAACCAAAATAAAACTTGCCATGTCATTCCTTCCAAAACAAATTCAATGTGAGGTTTGGACTTCTCAAGCTTTATTTCCTAGGGCATGGAAATAAACTCATGAACCCATGGAGCAACTTGCTAAATCTCATTTCCTTTACCTACATTAGTAACAAGCAAGACAAACCAACATTGCATTTTATTAATTAAAAGGAAAAATCAAGACAAAATATTCATGATCATAAAAGAAACAAGTCAATGTGCTTGGTGATTCCTCAAAGAGCAAAGCTAAAGGTAGGGAGGAGAACCAAGAACCCTAATGTGATCTTGTTGTGATTGAATCAATATGGTATGATGAAGGGATATTAGGGGCAAAAATTGGGGTACAACAGCTGCCCTTATTTAAGTTTCTTCTAACCGGAGATACGAAGGTTGAAAATCTTTGTGTCGACGCGATCGAAGATACTTAAATATAAAACAAACCCTATTTTTGGCCCTAAGATGCCATGCAATGCTTATGAATATGAGTGCACATGGACAACTTCAAAGGGATGCAAAACACCACCGGGGATGTATCAAAATAAAGAAACAAGAGAGAAACCCGACCAGGAAAATAAATCACTGGTGGATTAAAAGACCCGACTTATAGAGGATGATAAAAAGCCAAAGGATACACCAACTTCTACTGAAGGCGAAGCTACCAACGTTCACTGAAGATAGAAAGAGGAAAGAAATAACAACACCGAAATTCACTGACGGTGAGCTACCAACGTTTACTGAGGGTAGCAAAAAGATGACAATCACCAACTTTCACTGATGGTGACCTACCAACTTTCACTGAAGGTAGAGAGAAAAGAAATATCATAGCATCGTCGTTCACTGACGATGAACTACCAACGTTTACTAAAGGTAGAAAAAAGATAACAAGCACCAACTTTCACTGATGGTGACCTACCGACTTTCACTGAAGGTAGAAAGAGAAAATATCATAGCATTGCCGTTCACTGACGCTGAACTACCAACATTCACTGAAGGTAGCAAAAAGATAACAAACACCAACTTTCACTGATGGTGACCTACCGACTTTTACTGAAGGTAGAAAGAGAAAATATCATAGCATCGCCTTTCACTGATGATGAACTACTAACGTTTACTGAAGGTAGCAAAAATATAACAATCACCAACTTTCACTGATGGTGACCTACCAAATTTCACTGAAGGTAGAAAGATAAAATATCATCGAATTTCTGTTCACTGATGATGAACTACCAACATTCAATGAAGGTAGCAAAAAGATAACAAGCACCAACTTTCACTGAAGGTGACCTACCAACTTTCACTGAAGGTAGAAAGAAAATATAAGTTTCCCTAAAATTTTGGCGTTTCACCTAGAACGGGTCTCAACTTCTTCTTTAACCAAGACACTCCGCCTGGAAAGGGTAATATATAAGCTGTATCAAATAAAGAGACTACCACTGGCAAAGATTTCTCAATGAACTGTCTCTGTGATATTGAAAGTCTTGCCATCCACTGGAGTAATTTGACAACAAACTGTAAACTATCCACTCATAGAGAAGACAACAAAAAAAGTTACGTCAACTTTTACAGGGAAGTACACGTTGCTCAAATAAAGAGACCTTCTACTTGTTGTTATATGAAGGATTGTAAAAAAAATGATTTTCGGGGAAAGCAATATGACTTCCTGGGGAAATGCCAATATATTCCTGCTGAGGAGATAAAGGTCTTCTCGTGCAAAATAAATGCACATTCTCAAACCAAAACTCGAAGCTTGTGGAAATCCAAAGTAATAATATTGCTGGGCAACAAAGATTCAATCCAAAAATAAACTAGAGTAAAAAAGTCTACCAAAATACATTCTTTGAGAAATAAACTCAAGAGGGAAACCCAATCTATCCAGACAAAGAGCTGTACAGGAAGGCTAAAGCAAAAATCTTCCACGAGGGATAACTCAATGGGGAAATTGAAAGAATATACGCTTTCTGCTTAAGGCCGACACTCTATTGGAGAGAGGACAACACAACTCTACAAAACAGGGTAATATGTCAACAAAATATTAACGAATGTGAATGAGCAATGATTTTCCAATTTTAGCTATGCATGATGTATGTATGAATGTATGAGTGTTATCGTGCATATGCTGACAAAACAAATATATAACACTGGGAGTAACCAGGCAAAACCAACTTGGGCACAATCAACACTCGGCTAAAGCACATCCAAGATGAAAATTCCATAAGAAAAAAGTAGGTGCCAACTGAGGAAACAAAACCTACTGCCTGGCTTAACTTTACTGAGGAGAAACGTAATTCGGAAGTAAACAAAACATAGCGACCAAACAGTACAGATACAGAGATATAACATCCTCTCCCAGGCTTTACCAGGGAATAACGCTCAGACTTCAACGGGGAATCAAATATTTTCAAAAGTAACACCTCTACTGGGGATTTGAAAAATCAATTTCAAGTAGAGCAGACAAATATCAAATCATCAAAACATTCACTGGGGGATTCGTTCCGACTTCATTGGGGAGGTCAACACCACATTCACAAAGGGAAAACCAGTATACGTTCTTCACTGGAGAAAATAAAGGCCCGAGTTCTTCGAGAGTAATTATTGTACCAACTTCTCTGGGAAAAAAGAACCTCTATTAAACAAACGAAACCTTCACTGGAGAAATCTTGGATTTAATCTTCATATCTTGCAAACTCAGAAAAGAGGAGAAATGAACCAAAACTTGACCAGGGACACTGGAGTCACAAACCTAATACAACAAAAACATCTTGAGAAAAACTTCCCCGGGAAACAAAACTTCTTAAAACAACTGGAGTTCGTCCATTCCGGGGATCACCACTTTTGTTTTTTTTCTCTTGCGTCACAAATTTTAAAGTAAAAGAAAATTATAAATTCTTTTTGAAAATTAATTTTGTTATTTAATATTTTCTCTTTGAAAGTTATTATCAATAATAAATGGAGTCTTTGCAAGCTAAATAAAATAAGAAATACAAAGAATTGGGTAAAAGCTCAAATTTAATTAATAAAATGGTAGTCTGCGAATGGCGAGACTCCATGGATGATTACAAAGTTCGGAAAATGGTAATATATAATGGAAAAGATACATTGAGATACAATGACCACTATCCTCTCTAACAACTTTTGAAATCCTGAGCAGCAGCTTCTGTTGAAGTATGATGAAGATCTGATAAGATTATTGCTCCAATGATCAAGTCTTGTCTGATGTAGTTACTTACCAAGAAAGTCCCTAACTTTTTCCTAAGCTTCCCTTGCAGATTTTCAACTTAGCAGGAAATTTTATTATGTTTATGTCTCTAATTTTTTCCTAGACTGCTGTGATACGGTGGGAGAACTGACTTGATGTTTTGCGTTTCGATCGCACTTGTGCGGTTAACAAGAGTCGCCACCGACTTTTCTTTTATCCAAAAGGAAAGGTAAAAAAGAACAGGAAAGACCTTTCGAGATTTTCTCGGGTTCGGGGGGTAGATTATGAAAAGGGAAGGTATTAGCACCCTTTTCATCCATGGTTTTCCATGGGCTCTTAGTTACTCGTTTAGATCACTTGCTTTCATTTGATCGTGTGCTTGTGGTATGGGCTTTGAAAGTATTTTGAAAAAAATCTCTTTGTAATGGTTCTCGTCTCTATAAGAACGTATACAAAGTTTTGTTTCGAAAAGTGGTTCAAAGATGTGTTTATGAATCGTGTTTCGAAAAGTGTTTTGAAAAGATGTTTTGCAATGGTTCTCGTCTCTATAAGAACGTATACAAAACGTTTTGTATTTTTGAAATGAGAGTGTAGGTGTGAAAAGTTTTTATCGTGAGCCAGCAAGTAACTAAAAGCGAATCTATCTACTCGAAAGTTCTTAAATTGTTCTTTTCTTCTTCCTTTTAATGGTGCTATCTTACCATTGATTTGGTAAGAAGCTCCATCGTTGGATGTGAAGGGACAGGCGCAGGTCAATTTTACAATCATCGAAAGTAACTTAGGAGACGCTTTGGCAATTTTCATAAGGGACGAGATCGTTTTAATCGAAGGCAACATCGAGGGTCATCGAGGGGCTACGATCTTTTTTATCGAAGGGTCATTGCTAGAGCGTCCCATATTCGAGGGACATGATTGTATTTCCGAGGCAACGAGCGAGGTTACCCTAGAGGTGCGCGTGTGAAAAGTGTGTTGGTTTCAAGTTATTTTATTCTTTGATTAGGTCATCTAGCGATTGATTTTTGAATCTTGCCATACACGCCTAGTTACTATACAGTATATAGAAAGCAGTAAATTGCGGGAATTAAAATTCTAAGCTATTACAGAATGTTCGGGAATGGGGGTACAATTGTTACAAATGGGGATGAATTAAATGTGATAGAAATGTCCGAATAACAAGCAATAGCAATACAACTAAATCGAATTTTGTGCGATTTAATTAAATCTATGATAATCCATGAGATAAAATCAACAAAGTATGAAATGAAATGTTAAGTTTTTACATGAAAAGAGAAAGATAAAACCTATTCTAAAAAAATGATTAAATTAAAATCTTTATTTTTTGTGTTTTATTAATTATGTAAATTTAAAGAAAGAAATAAACTAAATTATTATTATATTTTTTGGTATTTTATTATGTGTAAAAAATTAATAAAAATAAGTTTATATAAAAAAATAAAATGATAAAAATTAATCACAAAAACCTAAATCAATTTAATAAAAATATTTTAAGTTATATTAGCAATTGTATAATAAAAAGAATGTAAAAGAAAAACAAATTAAACTAAAAACGCAGTGGGCTTTAGGTAAATGAGATGTGAGGCCCAAAGAGTTATATTACTCTTTTGCTGTAACACTAAAAAACAGGCCAAGGGGGGGGGGTATGAAATCAGTAAAACGAGAAATGGGCTTAAGGATAACAAAAACAACAGTAAGCCCAAGCTCCTAACTCTGTTTAACTGTTGATTAAGGGACAAAAGAAAAAATTAGGGTTCTTGAACCCCTTTGTTCACAGCGGCGCTGCTCTCGTCTCTTTCGCTTATCCTTTCCAAATTTGTTCATCTCTAAACTATCTCACTATTCGTCCCTTCCTAATTTGGCAAACATAATCGCTCCTTATTTCTTTATCTCACCATGATTCGCGTTTTTTTTGAAACCCTAATTTTTGATTTGAACCCTAAAGGGACGAAATCGGTTCGTCTGATCTTCCCCCCTCCCCCCAGCTCTCAGTTGCCGGATCGCCCCTAATCTCGCTTCCCTAAACGAGTTCTAGCGACTTTCTTTGAAAAAGGGTACGGTTCTGTTCTTTTTAAAGCTTAAACGATTTCACTTTTTTTTGGTCTTGTTATGTCTTTTTCTGTTAATCAACCTTATTGTCCATTGAAATGCAGGAATTGGTTTTAGGGATTCATGAGAAAGAGGGAAAATTCATACCTGTTGGAGACTTTTCTGTGAAATGGAAAGGGGATGGTGAGACTGAGGGCGGCGGTCCTTGGTGGATGGAGCTGCACGGGGGAGGAGATGAGGATACCGCCTTGGTGTTCTAGCTCGTTGGTAACTCTTCTGCTTCCTTTATTGAATGATGATGATATTTTGTTATCTTCTGGATTTTGTGGCTTGTTACTGTTGGTTTACAATTTTGGACTTATGGTTTTGGAGGTTGTGGATGTTTGACAGGTTACAATGTTGAGATTCTTACTGGTTTTCTATTTTGGTTTTAGGCCTTTGGAGTTTTGGTTTTGACAGTTTTTTTTTTGTATTTTGTTGCAAGCTTGAGATCTGTTGCAGGACTTGAGATTTGAAGTTGGCTACTGTGTTTTTGGTTTTGTGGATTTGTTACTGATTTTGAGTTAACAAGTTTTGGTTATAGGTTTGGTATTTGAGAGTTTTTTGACAGGTTTTGGTATGTTTGGCTTTGTTACAGGTTTGATGGATGATGTTACTGGTTTATGTTTACAGGTTTGGTTTGAGGGTGTTTTGGATCTTTTTTTTTTATGGTCTAACAGGTTCTGTGAGTTTGAAGGTGATAACTGTGTTTTGAGCTTGTGCAACTAGGCACAAGTTTGGAGTTTTACAGGTTTTTGGATAGTTGGATATTGGTTTATCAGTTTGAATGGTTTGGTTACAGTATTTGAGATTTTTACTGGTTTTTGATTTGTGGATTTGTGGATGTTGAATATCTTGCTACTGTATGCTGATGAACAGGTTGCAGGTTTGATGAGTTTTGGTTTTCAGTTTTAGACTTTGTGTATTCTGGAGGTTTTGAGGTTTTTTGGACTTTGACAAATTTTTGAGGTTTTATGATTTTCTGAGTTTTTAGACCTATCTCCTTGGCTTGAGAGTTGTCCACTGTTATATTGGTGTTGCTTCTGTTGAATTCATATTCAAAATGGTGGGAAACCCACCAATTGAATATTTTCAGTATATTGTTCATATGGCCTTTTTGTTGCAGTTTTGTTTTCTAGCAACTTTTATGCATCTTGTGACAGGCAGGGAAGCAGGATTGTGTATTCCAATATCCTAGGTGACCTCTTTCCTCTCTTCTCTCTCAATGACATTAGGAAAGCAAATTGCTTTTTGCCCCTTTTTCCAATTCTGAAAAGTTTCAAAGGATAATGGAAAATGATGACTTATGCTTCTTGAACAAGTTTCTTTGTTTGACTTAGCATCTTATGTTGCCATACTTCTGCCTTTTGTTGATGCTGTTTGTTGTTTGCTACAGTTTGCGCTGCTGTTTGGATAAGTTTGTACCATTCTATTTGGACAGTTTTGCTGTTTGTTTTGTCCAGCTTTGTAGCATTCTGTTTGGTTAGTTTGCTGCATTCTGTTTGGTTAGTTTTCTGCATTTGCTCGTTTGGAAAACTTTGTGGTATTTTTGTTCCTCCTTTTTGTGAACCAAGAAGAATAATCTTCTTGTGATTTTCAAATAGAGGAAATAAATTATGATGAATAATGGCATTCTGATTCCACTTTGCAAACTTTAATGATGAATAGCATTTAAAATCTCTGTTTATGCCCAGATGATTTTGTACTAATCACATTTCTTTCTTTTATTTTCATGTGAGCAAAATGGAGATGACAAAGCAAGGAAGGCAAGAACTTTATGGCAATCATGGAAGTCTTGGAGATAAGCAAAATAATTGGATACGACTTCAATCTTCAGACAAACTTAGGCATAGATTAATTCTCCTAGGCCAATCAAACATTTGAATTTCCTTTGTATTTTAGAACAATCATTCTTGTATTGTATCCAATAGTTGTACTAATTCATTTTCAAATACGATAAGTTGTAAAACCTAAAGTATTTAAATAATAAATTGTTTTGTAACAACGTTTGAAATTGGATAAAATCATATGAAATGTTCTGGTGTTACTTGAAATCTTTGATCAACAATAACTTGTAATTTTCTCTTCGCATCCTATTTGATTTTTGGAATGCCCAATCAAGACAATTGAAACAAAATTCTCCAATCTGATAACTTAAATTCCAATAATTCTGTAATCTTGCAACTGCATTCCAAACAAACACGCACTGTATATTCCATTTCTAAACCAAGCAAATGTTTTAAAAGACGCAAATCATCTGGTTAACCTGGATCAAAATCATGGTCGTCCCTAATGACAGTCTTAAGTTCCATATCTTGTCCCAAACAACCATGCCTTGAGAACAAACATTGTGTCTTTTTAGTAAACCTGAGGAATCATGAAGACCTGTGGAAGCCAATTGAATTTTTGAGAATTCATTTTCTTATGAGAATTGCAAGAAAAACCCTAATTACTGGTTTACTGCCACAAAAGAGAATCTATCTGGTCGATTCCTGAACCAACTTAAATATCCGAGAAACCCTAGGGTTGGGTCTTCTATGAAAAATGGGAGGGCAAATTTTGGGGTACAACAACTGCCCTTTCGGGTTTTCAGCCTACCGAGACGCTCTTTTTTGCCTAAGCCTCCCTTTCGGGTTTTCAACTTAGCGAGCTGTTCGTTTATTTCTTTAGGCGAAGTATTTCTTAACTGCATTAGCATTCATGGGACGTGGGAACTCCTCGCCATCCATAGTTTCAAGAATTAATGCACCGCCAGAGAAGGCTTTCTTGACAACATATGGGCCTTCAAAATTGGGAGTCCACTTGTCCCTAGAATCAGCGTTAAAATACATGATCTTCCTGAGCACGAGGTCGCCTTCTCTGAATTCCTGATGTTTGTCCTTCTTATCAAAATCTTTCTTCATTCTGATATAACTGACCATGACACAAAGCCATCATTCTCTTCTCCTTAATCAAATTCAATTGGTCAAACCGGTTCTGGACCCATTCAGCCTCTGACAGCTTGGTTTCCATTGTCACACGCAAAGAGGGAATCTCAACCTCAATTGGGAGTACCACTTCCATTCCATACACAAGGGAGAACGGGGTTGCTCCTGTTGAAGTGCGGACAAATGTTCGATATCCATGCAAAGCAAAAGGGAACCTTTTAATGCCAATCCTTATAAGTAACAACCATTTT
Source organism: Vicia faba (assembly GCA_948472305.1). Lineage (NCBI taxonomy): Eukaryota > Viridiplantae > Streptophyta > Magnoliopsida > Fabales > Fabaceae > Vicia > Vicia faba. Next base: position 357,252 of record CATIWC010000657.1, on the reverse strand, counting down.
CTGGATAATCTTCTTGATATTCTTATTAGCAGCTTCAACAGCCCCATTCATCTTTGGCCTGTACGGAGATGAATTGTGATGGACAATCTTGAATTCTTCACACAGTTCTGTCATCATCTTGTTGTTCATATTCGAGCCAATGAAAATCCTCATAAAAAGAAACATCGTGTGATCGAACACCCAAAGAAAACCAAAAGTTAAAGTGACTGTCGTGTCAAAGTAACTATTAAGATCCCTCAATCATTATAGCCTCTTTTGAGAGATGAGTACTCGCATCAAGTTAACTGAACGTAGGACTGGAGAACATCATGGAGAATGGGTGGGCACCAAATAATTTTGAGCCTTAAAAATCTTTTTTTCAAAAAAACCGAGAACCAGGCCATGTTACAACCCTCAAAAGTCCTAACTGAAACATGGGTTTAGCTCGAAAGCGTACTACAACAGGATAGCGCTTCCTAAACATGTGTTACATATACATGTTGGTATCTTATTTCCTACATCATGTTGTTTTAAAGAAGAAAAGTTTTCGAAATTAGGAACTCTAACTAGTGATTCACTCACGACAGGGATGCAACATCGTTTTCATTTAAGGTTTTCAATGTCAAGATTTACGTAATTGTCGTATCGGGGGTTGTTATTCTCATAATAAACATCCTTCTGCTTACAAAACAATTGTTTGACATGAAAAAGAGCTTACACAATGAACATCAGTAAAGAGCTTAAAGTTGTCATGAGGGGAAGATTTGGCTGTTCTGTTGGAAAAAGGCCATTTGTGTCTTGAAAAGGATCTTTCCCTATCCCCAGTGAAGTTTCGCCTCCTCAGCAGAGTTTTTATTCCCCCAGAAATCTTTTTCAAGATAAAGGCTTCGTTCTAAGACTCCAAGTCTGAAGATATCGCATATCCCCAATGGAGTGGTTTAAATGGGAACTCACATTCTGAAAAAGTTTCAATTCTCTAGTGAAGTTTCCAGTTAGAGATTTATCGTCTTGATTTCTCATCTCCCATATAATCTGTTTCTTGGGGCATCCCTATGTTAGGGTCTTTCCTTGTCCCTAGTAAATTCAATACTGTGTGACTATCTGCACGATCCATCCAATGATTGCATTCCAAAATTTCAAAAGTCTCCAACAAAATGCTCTTCGATAGAGTTTTGTTTTCCCGGTGAAATCTCGTTTCCTCAAACAAGCTTTGATCCCCCTGCAAAGGTTTTAACCCATCATGTCTGGTTTATTATCTCGGTGTCATCCTCAACACGGCTGCGCGCCTTCTTTTCCAGAGATTATAGTCTTTCCCTGATCTTCTCCCATAATGCCCAATATCCATTTGGCATCACTCTCCAGAAGCTACAGTTTTGATCTGATCCTCTCTAGGAGTTTGCAATTTATTTTTGCAAATCCTCTCTGTGTTTGTAGCCTGTTTTTACCGGTTACTCATTTGTTATTCCCCGCAGAGTCTCATCTCGTAAAGGGTTTCTCTCCAGCCTTTCCTCGTATCTTCTCTTCTCCAACAAATTTTGCAATTTATTTTTGCAATTTATTTTTGCAAAGTCTTGCCAAATCTTGACTTCTTGGTCGCTGGCTTCTCGATTGACCATTCCCCAGAGAAATATTTAAACAAACATGCATCATTATATTGCATCTACCAAAACTCGTAGCATTTCCATTATTTGGAGCATTACGCTATATATATATATATATATATAAAATTCAAACATGCATCTAAACATAAGCCATTACCGTTTTTGTTTATCCCCAGTGATTTGCTAATTCTGCAAGTTTATTGCCAACGAGGTCTTCTTCCGCGTTATCTTAAGTTTCACCCCATACAAATATCCTTTTGATTGTTTTATGTCTACTCTTGATCATAGTTCGGTTTTACCCTGGCACAGTCTTCTCGAGTTTAGTCTTCACTACCCTCACCGGTTCATTCCGATGTCTATTGATCTACCTTTCGAATACCAGTTTCGTCCTGATATTCGATTTCAGCAGGTTTTTAGGTGTACGCCCTAATCTCCTTGCTTTAGGCCGAGCTCAGAGTTTCGTCTCCTCACCTTGCGCATGAAATCCAGTCTCATCCTGGTACTCATCTAGTTTAGTTTTGTCTAACTAGTTATAATGAGTCGAGTTTCATCTCGTTTTTGTTTTCATACCTTAGACTTTTTCAGTTATCGTTTACTGAACCCTTTTCGGTTATCATTTACCGAGTCTCTTTGCGGTGTTCGTGTCGCGTCCCTGGTTGAATTCTATCTCCTGTGTTCCTTTGATTCTTCTTTCAGTGTTCGTCACTATTTATCCATTGATCTGAGACCAGCAGGTACTCTGATAAATATGCGCTCTCATCACTTTGCTTTGGGTCGAGTTTCGATCTCGTCGTATGTGCATGAAATCTAGTTTCATTTTGGTACTCATCTAGTTTAGTTTTTACTAACTAGTTATAATGAGTCGAGTTTCGTCTCGTTTTTGTTTCCATACCTTGGACTTTACCAGTTATCGTTTACTGAACCCTTTTCGGTTATCGTTTACCGAGTCTCTTTGCGGTGTTCGTGCTGCGTCCCTAGTTGAATTCAGTCTCTTGGGTTCCTTGGGTTCTTCTATCAGTTTTCATTACTGTTTATCCATTGATTTGAGACCAGCAGGTGCTCCGAGAAACATGCACTCTCATCACTTCGCTATGGGTCGAGTTCCGCCTCGTCACCCGTGCGTGAAATCCAGTTTCATCCTGGTACTCATCTAGGTTAGTTTCGTCTAACTGGTTATTTGGGTCGAGTTTCGTCTCGCTTTTGTTCCTCACTCCTGGATTTCTTCAGTTCCTTCATACTGGCTATCTTAGTTTGAGATTAGCAGGTGCTCCTAGAATCATGCACTCTATCCACTTCGCTTTGGGTCGAGCTCAGAGTTTCATCTCCTCACCCGTGTACTTTTCTTTTCCAGACTTTAGTTTCGCCTATTCTCTTTGGTTTGAGTCTCATCTCACCCTTTTGTGGTCCGATTTTGTCCTGACACATTTTTTGCGGAGGTTTAGTTTCATATATTCTTCTAAGCTTTGGTTTTGTCTCATTTTTATTAAAATCTGCATTACAGCTTCATTCTAGAAAATGTCTTGAGGGGTTCTTCTATTTTCCCTTCAAGAGTGTAAATTTTCAGGTTCTTTTATATTCAATCATCTTCAATTCTGAATGCTCGAAAGCCGTCACTTTTCTCACTTATCCAGTTAAAGATGATTGAATAGGGGCAGCTGTTGCACCCCAAAATTTACCCTCTTGATTTAGGCTTATGCTCCATCATAAACATCATATTGCATTGCATTCATACATTATGATGAGATCAAAATATTCTGGTTATCAAGTTTTCCTCAAGATTTTGAAGATTGATTGTGTTGACAAGTTGCTCAAGTAGAGCCTTATCATCTAAGCCTCTGGATCTTTCAAGCTCAAAGGTATCACATATCTCAAGATATCTTATCCATCTCATCGGATCATCAAAAGAATGAAGATTGTGTTGATTATAAGTAGGATCACATCTTTTTGGTTCATCAGTCAAAATTAGGGTTTTTGATTGATCAAGGCTATTAATCAATGTGCAAGTCTTGATTTTAAAGCTACAACACCCCATTAACATTTGAAATATCTTTGTACAAGGAATTGGCTAAGATATCTAGAGGATTTGAAGTTTTGGAAGATGATTCATCATTGTCCTAAGGTGTTGGCCAAAACTAGGGTTTGGGATTCCATAAGGATTTCTTGAGAATTTTGAGATGAAACTTTGTACATGGCCTCTATATATTTGGAAGATCATATGTTTGAAGTCTTGATCATCAATTTTGAATAGAAGTGGATCAATTGATTCAAAGGGGGAAAATGGTCATTTTGGCCAGAATCAATCAAAGTCAAAGTTAACCAAGTGAACTTTTGGTCAACCATCAATTAAAGGGTGTACTTTTCATTTGTCAAGTCCATTTTAATCATTGTATAAAGAAGATTGAGGTTTGGATTGAAACTTGTTCATGAAGAAATCCAAAAAGTTTCTAAATTTGGAAAATGAGTATCAAACTTTGAAAATTCATATTTTATTCATCTTTGTAGCGGTAGAAATGTTTAAGACTAAGCCATTGGATTGAATAGACTTTATACAAATCAAAATAAAAATCGCCACCGCGCTTTATTGTTTCCAAAGGAATGGGAAAAGAGCGAATAACCCAAAAAGAAGGGGAAAGATTCAAGGTAAGGGGGTTGGTTATACAAAGGGAAGGTATTAGCACCCTAAACATCTACGGTACTCCGCAGGAGCCTCTTTGTAAAATCTGTATATTTTGGCTATAAAAACTGTTGTATATAAAAAATGGATGATGGAGGTGAGGAAATAAGCGTATTTATTTTATAATTTTTGCACCCGCCGCGGTTGCGAACCTTTAGTGCCTACGTACCACCTTTCATGCAATAGGGGATCAGGGTACACATATTTCCTCTTTTAAAAATTTGAACCACAAATGCGTTGGTTAATTTTATGAGATAAAACATCATCATTATTGTCCATTTGGAAAACATACCTACTACCCACAACCATGAGAAAGGAGAATTTGCATCATCTCAAAGTGGAGGATATGGCTTGGATTTTAAAATCAACAATGCCTCACTCAACACCCAAGTGGAAAATATATTTCTTCACTACATATTGTAGAAGTATAGTTGTTTGCATCACTACAAGGATTGACAAGAGTCTAATCTTTTGAGAAAATTTTAAAGATAAAAATCAAAAATGGCAAGATGGTTTGAAATGAGATTGATTGACTTTTAGTCTTCTCACAAAAAATGTCAAGGTATCATTAAGTTGATTAGGGTTTATTTATGAAAATGTTTTGAAAATACATGGACATAAGTCCAAGTTTATTATAAAAGTGGTTCAAGTTCAAAACAAGAAGAGTTTTTTTTCAAAAAAAAAGGGAGGAAGAAGATTTTTGAAATTGAAGAAGATGGGAGGAGAAGAAGGGACTATCCTAAAGCATAAAATAAAATCTAGGGATAAGAACCATCTAACCAACAAGAAGCCAATAATTGACATTATGAGCCAATATAGAATTCCCATTCCTTGGATTGAAACCAAGCAAGCAAAAATTCTAGATCTCTTGAGAGAACCAAACTTCATGTGTATTAAGTCTTCACAAAAATTGGGCAGAGTAACGGCTGTATACGGGTGAATTCCAGATTAAAAACAACGGGTGTAATCATAAAAACCCGCACACAAAAACAAACAAGCAACCCAATGTCTTGAGGTGAACCTTAAGAACTCCAGACAAAATAATCAGATAAGGTCACAAAGTCTCCAATATATGCCAAGGTTTCTAATTCCAAGTCCAAGAAAAGTCCCATGCTCCATAATTCCAAGGATAGTAACCAAATAGTCCAAGTACCATTAAAGATTTTTTAGGGTTTATATTGATTATTAAGCATCTTAAGAAAGGAAAAGAAAAGCTCAAGTGAGCAAATTAAAAATGGCAAGAAAGTAAATGCTTAAATGAGCAAAGATGAAAATGGCATGAAATGTAAATGCTAAAAGTAAATGGTACATAAAGCATAAAAAAGAATGAAAGCATAAGGTAAAAGAAGTCAATAATTAGTGGTTAGTTGGATTACCATCTTGAAGCTTGCATTTGGAACTCATTAGAGGATTGGTAGAATCAAAGCCTCCACACAACAAGTTGCATTTGCTTTTTGTCAAGTATATCATCCATTTGGAATTCTCATAAGTACCATTTAATGATCAACAATGTTTAAGTGACATGCATTGACCAAAGGTGTTGTAGATCCATTAGAGGATTGGTAGAACCAAAGCATCTACACAATGAATCTCAAGGTTATTGGATCAAAGAGATCAAATTAACATACTTGGGCTTGCAATCATAAATTTGGGCCATGAATGATCATTTATTCGAATCGAGACAAAATTTAGCGCCATGTTAAGCAATCGTAAGTGGAATCATATAGAAGTCACACCTATTTTTAGGCAGGTCAATAGAAATCTATGCACCATTTGTATTGAGACATGATATAGAGATCATGCTCCAACAACATCTAGTGCAATAAGAAGGGGATGAGATGAAGAGGGATGGGAAAAAAAATATACAAACCACATTTGAATTAAATTTTAATCAAACTATTATTAAAATCATTCATCCATTTTTGTGGAGTTAAACTCAACACCATGGATCCAATGATGTTAATAAAGTTGATGATCCAAAATCTAACCCAAGATCAGCCAGAAAATAGTCACAAAATAATCACATTTTAATATACATAAAAGGGTTTAAAAATAATGTTTAAAAATATAAAATAAAGATAAAAATATCAACTATGTTCAAATTAATCAAGAAATAAAAAGTAAGACCATAGAAAAATTAGAAAAAGGCTCAAATAATTTTACAAATTTTTTGGTAATTTTTTAAAGTCAGAAACTATTTTTAAAATTAAAATAAATGGGTAAAATAAACAAAAAATGGTAAAAAAATAGTAAAGTCAAAAACAAAAATAAAATAAGGTCACCAATATTTGTCAAAATATCATTGGATCATTCCATAATTTTTTTCAGAATTTTAAAATGTATAAAAGTATTTTTAAACATTTAAAACAAATCAAATAAGTGTAAAATTTATAAAAAATACCAAAATACAAAATTAAATTGTGAAAAAAATAAAAATCAGAAAGAGAATAGTCAAAAATATTTTTCATAATTTTTTCAGATTTTTTGGACTAAAAATGAATTTTCTATGATTTTTTGAAATTTAAAACAATTAAAATATAAAAATCAAAAAAAGAAAATAAAAGTAAAATATGTGGACCATTGGGTGAGAGTCAAAACGCGTTAGTAATCAAATCCAAGGGATCTGGCGTGCTATGCATATCATGGTCATTAGTGAATATTGTACAGAATCATTAATTAAATCAGGATTTGAAAAATACAGATGGCGCGCCTTCATTGGTTGGAAGATGACACATTGATCATCTTCAACCTCCAGCCATCACGAATTGCAGGTCTCTCAAACTGTAAAATCAGAAGCTCAGACCTATGCCATTCGCTTCATCTCTTCAAGACGAAGACAACCACAACCTCGCGCCAAATTTATATAAACTGTAGCTCAAGCAATTTAGAAGGAAAGTTTTGAAAAGGGATTTGAAATTTCATGGTCAAAACGTATTTCTAGTAAAAGGTAAGTGTTGCAACTACAACCAAGGCAATGAGAGCAACACAATGATATCAAAGTTTTGAAGAATTGATGAAGTAATCTACCTATTGAAGTGGAGTTGCAGAGCTCTGAAACTGGACTTCTATGGAGCAGTATAGGGCACGATTCTTGAATGTAATTATATGGTTAGCTTCAGGGAAGATCAAGGAAGGTGAATTGATGGAAAAATTGGATTGAAAAAGGCTCGAGAATGGATTTTGAAGTTACAGAAAATTGAGTTATGGAGCAAGTTTGGCAGGGTGATTCTGGATATCCAAGCTTGGGAAAATGAATGGGATAGTTGATGTATTTATAGGAGAAGCGAATGGGATCAAAAGGAAGAGTGAATGATGCATTTTGGAGGGAATTCATGCAAACCTGATGCACGAGTGAAGTGTGATCCAAACTTCACTAAAACTCATCCAATTCTTGCTTTTTGATGCACTAATACACTTGGGAAAGTTGGCTAATCATGTTTAGACCCAAAACGCGTGTTAATTTGAGGTTTAGAGGTTGTAACATGAAATTCAAATTCCGACTTGCAAGGAAACTTCAATTCCAAGTTACCATTTTTTAAACTATGGCATTCTTAGCTCAAAGGGTCTTAAGGCATGATTCTTGATGCTTTAGAAAGATGAGGTAACAAGCTTTGCAATGGAAAAATAATGGAGTTAAATGGATGCTTGAGCTGAAAGTTATATTGAGTCAAAGTTGAAGAAAAAGGGTTGACTTTCCATACTTAGAAATATTTCAAATTCTTCATAAAAAATGTTCTATAATATCTTGCATCCAAATATGGCCTTCCACTTGGAATTTCTCTTGATCAAAAAAGATGGCATGAAGTAGATCTCTTGAATGTCATTTTGAAACTTGAATCATTCAAAATCTCCAAAGTTTGAGCAAGTTATGACTTGTTGAAGTTGGCAAAATTTCATGAAATAACCTATAATCTTTTGCATCTTTAAGGCAACTTCCATTCATTTTACCACTTTGCACATAAAAGAAGGCATAAATTTCACATACTCAAGATCATTTTTAAAAAATAATGGGCTCAAGGTGATAAAAATTGACCAAGTTATGATCATTTGAATTCACACATGGAAAATTGGGAATTCATCTGGAGGACTTGTAATCTTTCTTCTTCACCAAGTTTCTTCCACATGAAAACTCTTTGGAACTTTTGAAGTGATTTGTTGATAACCCTTTGAAGAGAAGGATGTATTTGGAATAATTTAAAAATACCAAAAGGTGAGCAAGATATGCTCCTTTGAAGTTCAAAACCCTATTTTTAGCCCTAAGATGCCATGCAAATGCTTATGCATATGAATGCATATGTGTCATACCCCAATTTTTGACCTAAGATCCCATTTTTATTGTTTGCATTTTTATACGAAAGTCAAGGTCACGAAGTACGGTCGATTTTAACTTCTCACCTTCGGGAATTGACTATGCAGAAATTGTCAAGTATTTTGAACATTCTTAGCCTATGTATCACTAACTTCTAATCAAGCACGAAGTGTGTGTTTTTCGTTTCTTTGATTTCATTTGCAGGAAACAGATCTTAATCAAGAGCATTAGGCGTCACGCCTCGATTAGGGTTCAAAATATATCAAGCTTCTTCCAAAATTCCCCAAAGCACAATCAAGATTTCATCCTTACTGGTTTACATGTGCATCAAGATGCTTTGGAATGTGAAGAAAGATCAAGTTTGCTTCCATCCAATTCCAAGCCTTGAGCTGCAATTTTTCAAGAAAGTCATCCGCAAGGGCAAAATGGTCAAAAGCATATTGAAAAGTCAAACTTTTACTTTTAGATCAAATCAAGTTTCAAAAATTTTACTTCATCAAGACATGAGATTGGTTCATCAAAAAATCAGGAGTAAGAAGTTACTTTGGAAAAATCAAATTTTCTAAACATTTAGAAAATTTTCTAAGTGTTAAGAGTATGTGATACTTCAGAACTTCTGAGCCAGCCTCCATGCAAGTGCAGTCAGAAGTTGCAAATTTGGTTCAGGACATAGCCTTCAATCAGAACATGGCTCTTCAGCAAGTGCAGTCAGAAGTTGCAAATTTGGTTCAGAACATAGCCTTCAATCAGAACTTCTGAGCCAACCTCCATGCAAGTGCAGTCAGAAGTTGCAAACGTGGTTCAGAACACAGACTTCCATCAGAACATGACTCTTCAGCATATAGAGGTTACGCTTCTGATCTTCTGTGATCAGAATATCACCAAATCCCAGAACCTCGTTTAAATAACCTACTGCCCTGCTACAAGTATAATGTTGCAGTTAACTGTTGACCCAGTCCACGCCTGTACTTTCTCAAACCCCATACTTGCATCAAATTAGCATACGAAAACTGTGATAAAAAAGAATTGGAACAGTATACCAAAAAGGTTTGAATCCCATTTGTTTTCCCCCAAAACCACAACAAACCCCTCTATAAATACTTTGCTCCATCACACGTTCCAAAGGTTGGTTTTTTTTGAAAGAGAGGCTGGTTGGTTTTTTTGGGAAGAGAGGTTGGCTGGATTTTAGTAGAGAGATTGGCAAAAAAAGGAGAGAAAAGGAAGTTGAAACCTTCATAAAAAAATCCAGAAATCCCAAACAGAAAACCAAACCTTTGTTCTTCCTTTTGAATCAAAGAGCTTGGCACTTCCTCTTCCGTTACTCTTAGTGATTCCAGAACATCCAAAGGTAGCAGCTCAAAGCTCCAAGCACACGTTCCAGGTTAAAGGTAAGTTCTTTCTGAGTTTGCTTGTTTTTCATTCTGAATATCATTAACATGTAAATATCATAGTATTAATGTTGTACATATCGTTACTTAAGTAGACAAACTATGGATCAGAACTTCTTGATTAGGGCTAGACTCAGATTTAGGATTAGAACTTCTATAAGCTGTTGTGCTGTTATCCTTCTGATTTTTTGTTTCATAAAAACTGAATGAATTGCTGATGTGATGAGTAAGAGTTGAAATGTGGTATAGAACTTCTGATGTTCACTCACAGCTTTAGCACAACACAGAACTTCTGAGTTCTCCATACTGTTAATGCATGCTGAACTGTTGATTGTTCACTCACTATTTTAACACTTAGAACTTCTGATTTTTATGTGCTGATAACACGCTGAACTGCTAATTGTTCATTCACTGGCTTAGCACAATACAAAACCTCTGATGTTCACTCACAGCTTTAAGCACATACAGAACTTCTGATGATTCACTCACTGCTCCAACACAACACAAAACCTATGAGTTCTCCTTACATGTTAAATACACTGAACTTCTGATGTTTCCACTCACTATTTTCAAACACTCAGAGTTTCTGATTTTTACATGTTGATAACACACTGAACTGTTGACGTTTGCTCATTATTTTAGTGTAATACAGAACTTCTGACTTGTGGCCCACTGTCTGAATACCACCCAGAACTTTTGTGTTTTCCCTCTAACATTTCTTGCAGGACCTCAGAGTGTATCAATCCAGAACTTCTGACGCTTTCTTCTGAATCACCACGCGCCTGGCTTCAGAACTTCTAATCCTTGTTATTTTTTTTGCAGCAACACACTGTTTCTATCTTTCACTTATTTTCTTTCTCATCATTTTTAATATTAACTCTTTTTTTAATATTAACATAAAAGACATAAAAAATATTTTCCTTTTAATTTATTCTTTTTTTTTAATTCATTAAGACAAAAAAACTTCACTTTCAAACCCACACCTTTTAAGTCAAAACTTCGACATTAGGTCGTCGTATCTTCAAAATCTCGTCCACACCCATTTTTAGCCAAACAAACCATTTTAATCAAACAAATAATTTTAATAAACAGACATTTCAAAAGGTTCCTATAGGATACTATAGATGCATTGGGTGCTAATACCTTCCCATTGCATAATCAACCCCCGAACTTCGATCTCTTTCAAAAATGCATTGTATTTTTATTACTTTTAAGTATTATTTTACATTGCATATTTTAGGGTTTTAATTCGCTCTTTTCCCTTTTCCCTTGGAAATAATAAAGCGCGGTGGCGACTCTTGATATTTGCGAGTCAAGTTAATTAATAGCTTGATCTCCGATTTTCACCGCTACAGAATTGGCGACTCTGCTGGGGACAAATTGACCTCTTGCTGGTCCATCCCTAAGTGGGTTAAGCCAAATTTGTAATATCTGTTTTTGTTATTATTACTTGTTTGTTTGATTATATGTGATATATTATGGTTATTTGGGCGTTGATAATATTTTCAAAGGACAAGTTCTATACCCGGACTAAGTTACACTTACGAATAAGACAGGCGGTATAGTCATGTTAACTTTGAGGGAGTAATCTCGAAGAAGGAGGCATGAAATCCCCCACTCAGTGGAAGCCCTTTTGAACGTAGTATTTGTTTACCGAGTAATCGGGAAGACATTATTGCTTTCGACCTGGGAACCAGAGAATTTGAGAACTGTAGAGCCCTAACCCATCTTGGCCTCTTAGGTGTAGTGCAGAGACTATAACAGAGTAATCCGAAAGTAGTTGTCACGCGATGCTGCACTCAGACGAGTTTCTCTTGAGAATATTGCTAATTACCGAGTAATCGGGATGTTGGTAATATCCTAAGGAGGAATGTAGACTCTGGGAACTTTTAGAACCTTATTTTACAGGTGTGATTAAACCTTTAGTACATACCTTGGGGATGGTTTTTACCTTTGACTCCATGCTCGTGACGTTGAACCTTTCGACTTTGTTTGTGACCTTGCTTGTGGTTGTTTCATATCCATGCCTTCATGCATCCATGAAACCCTTTTCACTTGTTTTTCAAGGAATTTGGAAGTCTTTCTTTGTAAACATCACAAGTTTCGTCAAGCTCAATGGATCTTGGGTGTTGATGGGGCGAAAACCCTAATCCACCAAAATGGATGGTTGATCTTGATGATAACTTGATCAATGCTTTGATCCAATTTAAAATTCATCTTCTATCTTCATACTTTGATGTTTACAACTTAATATCTTGAGTTCCTTGAAAGTAAAATAAAAACTCTCTTTTGCATATCATACATCATTATACATTTTTTGTTTCACTTTCAAAAGTCATTTCCAAGTCTTAATTTTTCCTTTGGTCTCACCAGTACAACACTCGCGCTAAGAGAACAATGAGAATATCAAGCAAGAGGTTTCTGAACTCCACAGAGAGATGACTAATTTGAAAGCTATTATGGAGCACTTAACTGGTTTGGTTGAAATTTTGGTTGCCGCCCAAGTAAATCCTTCTAGGAAGGAAGAAGCGATGGTAAAAGTCTTCACTGAAACTCTGAAATCATTCTTTCATGAGAAGATGATAATCAATGCACCTGGTGACTTTCTTGACAAGGTGAATGTGGGAGTGCATCTAGAAGAAGATGTCCGAAAGGGATGTTTATATGAAGATGGTAGCTCAATTAAATATGTGAAGAAGTTTAATAATAACTTTTCTAAGAAGAGAGTCTTCTCAGTTTAATTAACATTTTTCTTGCTTGTTCATTTGTAATTTTTCTTGTTTATCATTGCACTGTTTGCATGTAAGAACTTGTTTGCATTTGAATGATTATCTTAATACAATGAGTATGTTTGTCTTGAAGAAATTCATTCGTTTTGCTTGTATTTGTTTTCAAATTTTAAATTGCTTTTTGCATTATGATACCAACTTGTTGCCCATTCTCTTGCCTAGGCAGAGATCAAAGGGAGGATGATGATCTAAAAAGCACAAAATCTCTGGTTGTATGCTTTTTGAATAAAATCTTATTGACGATGTACAAGCATTGTTTCAAATCCATAAACACCGGAGATATAAGGAAGATAATCCCTTGCTAACCCCTTTTGAGCCTTGAAGTAGGAGTTTCTTTTCTATACAAAAAAACCCTCGAATTTTAACCCGGGGTAGGGTAGTTTTCAGTTAATCTGATTGAGTGTTCAAAATGCATAAGGAAGATATTTCTGAAGAGAAACTTCGAGGGCTACCCTTCATGTATAAGGAAGCCATAAGATGTGGAACCACAATGTTATCCCTTATTCATCAAGAAACAAGGCAGTCATAATCCTCTCAACAATTAAAGACAAACTAGTGTCACACGTTTGTTCAAAAATCAAAAATCAAGAAAAAAGAAAAGCCTGCTAAGTCGAAAACTTGAAAACATGCGACTTAGGAAAAAATTAGGGCATCCCGCTGGACTATCAATTCAAAAGAATTAGTTCAGGCAAAAGTTAGGGAAAATAAAAATTGCAAAGAAAGGAATACAAAGAAAAGTCCTCAGCAAAGAACAAATTGGTGACTACAAACACAAAGACATAAGGGTGGTCGATACTCCGAAAGCCTCGACGTTTCCTTAACCGTCACAAAATCCTTTTGAGAGATGAACAATCATGTTGAATTAACTGAACATATGGTTGGAGAACATCACGAAGAATGGGTGGGCACATATACATTTTGAGCCTTAAAAATCTTTTTTCTAAAAACCATGAACCAGGCCACGTTACAACCTTCAAAATTCCTAATTGAAGCAAGGTTATTTTGAAAGCATACTTCAATGAGATAGTGTTCCTGACTCCCATGAATGTTTACTAAATAGTTATGTTGGTATCATATGCTTTTGCTATACAAAAATAAACGGTGCTCTAACTCACAAAATTTGTGCGATATCTTTTTTAAATCTTCAAGACTTACATAACTGTTGCATTAGAATTTTAATTCTCATAATAAACTTTTTCTAAGACCTTAAGCACAGACATGTTGCTTCTCCCAGTTAATGCTTTCCCAACTTGTTTACCCTTTTGGGGCAAAATTTAAAGAATTTATTGTGCCAAGTATAATCAATCCAGGGCAATCACGTCAAGATTCGACGAATATCTCTAAGAGTTTGAAGACACTAGAGAATTGAGGATTCTAGGTCTTTTGTAAAATCCTCTTGAGATGATTTCTTGGGACATTTTAGAAGTGAAGTTATTCTCAAGAATTGTCGTGCATCATGCAGCTTATCAGCAGCAAACTTGGGGCATACAAATTTAGTTTCAGGGGTAATCCAGATTTGTCAAGATATGTGATATGTTTTGTACACATTATCAAAGGGCGGTGTTCCCAGTATCTCCAGCTAAGAAAGACTCTTTCCAGCTAAGCAATACTTTTTTTCCAGCTGAAGCATTATTCGTATTGTTATCCTTTCAATGGATTATTGATGTTAGAAGATTGGAATTTGGGTTTTCTACCAGAAAATATCTTCCTCTCCAGATAGATTTAAGCCTTGTAAAAGGACTTTATTCCCATGATGACTTTTGTTCTATCTCCAGTAATGTTCCCATCTTGTTGAGATTAGCCGAGTGTCGAGTTGTACTGTGATGTCTTATCATCTCCAATTTATCTTTTCTATCTGTTTTGTCAATCATATACATGCCATTAATTTATTAATCCACAATTGCATCATGCACGCACATTTGTATTTGCTGATGTTATTGGGTTCGTATACCTTGGTTATGTCTATTCAAATAGTGTATTTGCTCTTTCCAAATAGAGTGTCAACTTAAGCAGAAAGTGCACCTCCTTTCTAATTCCCTACTGAGCTAATCCTCATGGAATAATTTTGCTTAGCCTTCCTTGTCCATCTCAGGATAAGATGAATCCCCAATTGAGTTATTTCCTCATTGGGTGGAGTCTTGTTTGATTGTTTTCTCTCCGTTTTATTCCTGGATTGAGCTTTGTCTCTTGCAGAGGCTACCCCGTGGTGTTCTCTATGTTGTGAAACCTGGATTAAGAGCGAATTTATTTTGCGAATTAATATACTTGGTATCTCCAGGAAGGACATATTCATGGTTCCCTTTGAAGAAGAACTTTATTACCTAGTAGTGTTACCACAACATCCTTTTGGAATATCGACAAAAACAGCAAGTGGAGGTCTCTTCATGAGTAACTTGTGTGTTATTGTCACCTTTGAAAACAACAAGCGGCGGTATCTTCATGAGCAACTTGTATGTTATAGATACTTTTGAAAAAAAACAGAAAGCGACAAAGCCTCTTCATGAGCAACTTGTATGTTATGGATACTTTTAAAAAAAAACAGCAAGCGACGGTCTCTTCATGAGAAACTTATATGTTATTGATACCTTTGAAAAAACATCAAGCGACGGTCTCTTCATGAGAAACTTGTATGTTATTGATACCTTTGAAAAAACAGCAAGCGACAATCTCTTCATGAGCAACTTGTATGTTATTGATACCTTTGAAAAATAGCAAGCGATAGTCTCCTCATGAGCGACTTGTGTGTTACTGATACCTTTGAAAAAACAACAAGCGGCGGTCTCTTCATGAGCAACTTGTATGTTATTGATACCTTTGAAAAACAGCAAGCGGCGATCTCTTCATGAGCAAATTGTATGTTATTGATACCTTTGAAAAAACAACAAGCGGCGGTCTCTTCATGAGCAACTTGTGTGTTATTGATACCTTTGAAAAATAGCAAGCGGCGGTCTCTTCATGAGCAACTTGTATGTTATTGATACCTTTGAAAAAATAGCAAGCGACGACCTCTTCATGAGAAACTTGTGTGTTATTGTTACCTTTGAAAAAATAGCAAGCGGCAGTCTCTTCATGAGCAACTTGTGTGTTATTGATACCTTTGAAAAAACAGCAATCAGCGGTCTCTTCATGAGCAACTTGTGTGTTATTGTTACCTTTGAAAAAACAGCAAGCGGGGGTCTCTTCATGAGCAATTTGTATGTTATTGTTACCTTTGAAAATAACAAGCGGCAGTCTCTTCATGAGCAACTTGTATGTTATTGATACCTTTGAAAAACAGCAAGTGGCGATCTCTTCATGAGCAACTTGTGTGTTATTGTTACCTTTGAAAACAACAAGCGGCGTTCTCTTCATGAGCAACTTGTATGTTATTGATACCTTTGAAAGAAACAACAAGCGGCGGTCTCTTCATGAGCAACTTGTGTGTTATGGATACCTTTGAAAAAACAACAAGCGACGATCTCTTCATGAGCAACTTGTGTTTATTGTCACCTTTGAAAACAACAAGCGGCAGTCTCTTCATGAGCAACTTGTATGTTATTGTTACCTTTAAGAAACAACAAGCAGCAGTCTTTTCATGAGCAACTTGTGTGTTATTGTTACCTTTGAAAACAGCAAGCGGCGGTCTCTTCATGAGTAACTTGTCTGTTATTGATACCTTTGAAAAAACAGCAAGCGGCGGTCTCTTCATGAGCAACTTGTATGTTATGGATACTTTTGAAAAACAGCAAGCGGCGGTCTCTTCATGAGCAACTTGTGTGTTATTGTTACCTTTGAAAACAACAAGTGACGGTCTCTTCATGAGAAACTTGTATGTCATTGATACCTTTGAAAAATAGAAAGCGGCGGTCTCTTCATGAGAAACTTGTATGTTATTGATACTTTTGAAAAACAGCAAGCGACAGTCTCTTCATGAGCAACTTGTATGTTATGGATACTTTTGAAAAAACAGCAAGCGAAGGTCTCTTCATGAGCAACTTGTATGTTATGGATACTTTTGAAAAAACAGCAAGCGGCAGTCTCTTCAGGATCTACTTGTGTTTTATTGATACCTTTGAAAAAAAATAGCAAGCGGCGGTCTCTTCATGAGCAACTTGTATGTTATTGATACCTTTGAAAAACAGCAAGCGGCAGTCTCTTCATGAGTAACTTGTGTGTTATTGTTACCTTTGAAAACAGCAAGCAGCGGTCTCTTCATGAGCAACTTGTATGTTATTGTTACCTTTGAAAAACAGCAAGTGGCGGTCTCTTCATGAGAAACTTGTCTGTTATTGTTACCTTTGAAAACAACAAGCGACGGTCTCTTCATGAGCAACTTGTATGTTATGGATACTTTTGAAAAACAGCAAGCGGCGGTATCTTCATGAGCAACTTGTGTGTTATTGATACCTTTGAAAAACATCAAGCGGCTGTCTCTTCATGAGCAACTTGTATGTTATTGATACCTTTGAAAAACAACAAGCGGCGGTCTCTTCATCAGCGACTTGTGTGTTATTGTTACCTTTGAAAAACAAAAGCGGCAGTCTCTTCATGAGCAACTTGTATGTTATTTACACCTTTGAAAGATAGCAAGTGGAGGCTTTTTTATTTGAGCAGCTTGTGTATCCCCATCAATAATGTTTACTCAGAAAATGCCATCTCTTCGGAAAAGTCCTGTGGGGAAGTTTGTATTTTATCCTTTTCAAGTGATATCTTGGTTAAAGAAGAAATGTGTTACCATTCTTGGTGAAATTCATAAGTCAGAGATGTTTATTTCCAGTCTCAGTACTGAATTTACCAGTTTCAGTACCAATGTAAATCATTTCTTTGCCAGTCTCAGTACTAATGTAAATCATTTCCTTTTCCAGTCACAGTGCTGATGTCAATCATTTCCTTTACAAGTCTCAGTACTGATGTCAATCATTTCCTTTTCCAGTCACCGTACTGATGTAAACCATTTCTTTTCCAGTCTCAATACTATTGTAAATGATTCATTTCTTCCCTCAAAGTTATTCTCTAAATAAGAGTCTCTCATTTGAAGTCTATGACTCTGTTTCCCCAGTGGAGTTATAATCTCTTCCCTTGTGGGATTACTGTACAATGTGCTTGGTTTCTCCAGCAGTAGTTTGTCTCATGTGGCATCATTCCTCATTAAAATTCAAAATATTACATTCATATTAGATCATAAACATAATTGCGGTATCTTAAGGCCAAAAATTATGTATTCTATATTTAAGACCTTTTAATCTCGTTGAAATGAAGATTCCAATCTTCATATCTCCGGATAGAAGAAACTTAAATAGGGGCAGCTGTCATACCCCAATTTTTGACCTAAGATCCCATTTTTATTGTTTGCATTTTTATACAAAAGTCAAGGTCACGAAGTACAGTCGATTTTAACTTCTCACCTTCGGGCATTGACTATGCAGAAATTGTCAAGTATTTTGAATATTCTTAGCCTATGTATCACTAACTTTTAATCAAGCACGAAGTGTGTGTTTTTCGTTTCTTTGATTTCATTTGCAGGAAACAGATCTTAATCAAGAGCATTAGGCGTCACGCCTCGATTAAGGTTCAGAATCTCTCAAGCTTCTTCCAAAATTCCCCAAAGCACAGTCAAGATTTCATCCTCACTGGTTTACATGTGCATCAATATGCTTTGGAATGTGAAGAAAGATCAAGTTTGCTTCCATCCAATTCTAAGCCTTGAGCTGCAATTTTTCAAGAAAGTCATCCGCAAGGGAAAAATGGTCAAAAGCACACTGAAAATTCAAACTTTGACTTTCAGATCAAATCAAGTTTCAACAATTTTACTTCATCAAGACATGAGATTGGTTCATCAAAAAATCAGGAGTAAGAAGTTACTTTGGAAAAATCAAATTTCCTAAACATTTATAAAATTTTCTAAGTGTTAAGAGTATGTGATACTTCAGAACTTCTGAGCCAGCCTCCATGCAAGTGCAGTCAGAAGTTGCAAATTTGGTTCAGAACATAGCCTTCAATCATAACTTCTGAGCCAACCTCCATGCAAGTGCAGTCAGAAGTTGCAAACATGGTTCAGAACACAGACTTCCATCAGAATGTGACTCTTCAGCACATAGAGGTTACGCTTCTGATCTTCTGTGATCAGAACATCACAAAATCCCAGAATCTCGTTTAAATAACCTACTGCCCTGCTACAAGTACAGTGCTGTAGTCAGCTGTTGACCCAGTCCACGCCTGTACTTTCTCAAACGCCATACTTGCATCAAATTAGCATACAAAAACTGTGATAAAAAAGCATTGGAACATTATACCAAAAAGTTTTGAATACCATTTGTTTTCCCCCTAAAAACCACAACAAACCCCTCTATAAATACTTTGCTCCATCGCACGTTCCAAGGGTTGGTTTTTTTTGGAAGAGAGGCTGGTTGGTTTTTTTTGGGAAGAGAGGTTGGCTGGCTTTTAGGAGAGAGATTGGAAAAAAAGGAGAGAAAAGGAAGTTGAAACCTTCATAAAAAATCTAGAAATCCCAAACAGAAAACCAAACCTTTGTTCTTCCTCTTGAATCAAAGAGCTTGGCACTTCCTCTTCCGTTACTCTTGCTAATTCCAGAACATCCAAAGGTAGCAGCTCAAAGCTCCAAGCACACGTTCCAGGTTCAAGGTAAGTTCTTTCTGACTTTGCTTGTTTTTCATTCTGAACATCATTAACATGTAAATATCATAGTATTAATGTTGTACATATCGTTGCTTAAGTAGACAAACTGTGGATCAAAACTTCTTGATTAGGGCTAGACTCAGATTTTGGATTAGAACTTCTATAAGCTGTTGTGCTGTTATCCTTCTGATTTGCTGTTTAATAAAAATTGAATGAATTGATGATGTGCTGAGTAAGAGTTGAAATATGGTATAGAACTTCTGATGTTCACTCACAGCTTTAGCACAACACAGAACTTCTGATGTTCACTCACAGCTTTAGCACAACACAGAACTTCTGAGTTCTCCACACTGTTAATGCACACTGAACTACTGATTGTTTACTCACTGTTTTAACACTTAGAACTTCTGATTTTATGCGGTGATAACACACTGAACTGCTGATTGTTCATTCAATGGCTTAGCACAATACAAAACCTCTGATGTTCACTCACAACTTTAAGCACATACAGAACTTTTGATGATTCACTCACTGCTCTAACACAACACAAAACTCCTGAGTTCTCCTTACATGTTAAATACACTGAACTTATGATGTTTCCACTCACTGTTTTCAAACACTCAGAGTTTCTGATTTTTACATGCTGATAACGCACTGAACTACTGACGTTTGCTCACTGTTTTAGTGTAATACAGAACTTCTGACTTGTGGCCCATTGTCTGAATACCACCCAGAACTTCTGTGTTTTCCCTCTAACATTTCTTGCAGGACCTCAGAGTGCATCAATCTAGAACTTCTGACGCTTTCTTCTGAATCACCACGCGCATGGCTTCAGAACTTCTGATCCTTGTTGTTTTTTTGCAGCAACACGCTGTTTCTATCTTTCACTTATTTTCTTTCTCATCATTTTTAATATTAACTCTTTTTATAATATTTACATAAAAAGACATAAAAAATATTTTCCTTTTAATTTATTCTTTTTTTAATTCATTAAGACAAAAAAACTCCACTTTCAAACTCACACTTTTTAAGTCAAAACTTCGACATTAGGTCGTCGTATCTTCAAAATCTTGTCCACACCCATTTTTAGCCAAACAAACCATTTTAATCAAACAAATAATTTTAATAAACAGATATTTCAAAAGGTTCCTATAGGATACTATAGATGCATTGGGTGCTAATACCTTCCCATTGCATAATCAACCCCCGAACTTCGATCTCTTTCAAAAATGCATTGTATTTTTATTAATTTTAAGTATTATTTTACATTGCATATTTTAGGGTTTTATTTCACTCTTTTCCCTTTTCCCTTCGAAATAATAAAGTGCGGTGGAGACTCTTGCTATTTGCGAGTTAAGTTAATTAATAGCTTGATCTCCGATTTTCACCGCTACAATATGAACAAGACCAAAGAGACGCAAAGTATCATTGGGGATGCAACAATAATAAAGAAACAAAGGAGAAACCCCACCAGGAAAATAAATCACTGGTAGACCAAAAGATCTGAATCAAAGAGGATGGTAGAATGGTCAAAGGATACACCAACTTCTACCGAAGGCGAAGCTACCAAAGTTTACTGAAGGCAGAGAGAAAGATAACAAACATCGACGTTCACTGCCGATGGTCTACCAACTTTCACTGAAGGTAGAAAGAGAAAATATCATTGCACCACCGTTCACTGACGATGAACTACCAACGTTCACTGAGGGTAGCAAAAAGATAATAAACATCGACATTCACTACCGATGGTCTACCAACTTTCACTGAAGGTAGAAAGAGAATATCATATCACCGCAGTTCACTGATGATGAACTACCAATGTTCACTGAGGGTAGAAAAAAGATAACAAACATCGACGTTCACTGCCGATGGTCTACCAACTTTCACTGAAGGTAGAAAGAGAAAATATCATAGCACCGCCGTTCACTAACGATGGACTACCAACATTCACTGAGGGTAGCAAAAAGATAATAAACATCGATGTTCACTGCCGATGGTCTACCAACTTTCACTAAAGTTAGAAAGAGAAAATATCATAGCACCGCCGTTCACTGACGATGAACTACCAATGTCCACTGAGGGTAACAAAAGATAATAAACGTCGATGTTCACTGCCGATGGTCTACCAACTTTCAATGAAGGTAGAAAGAGAATATATCATATCACCACCGTTCACTGACGATGAACTACCAACGTTCACTGAGGGTAGCAAAAAGATAACAAGTTTCCCCAAGATTCTGGTGTTTCACCTAGAACGGGTCTCAACTTCTTCTTTAACCAAGGCGCTTTGCCTGGAAAGGATAACATATGAGTTGTCTCAAATAAAGAGATTTGCTACTTGTTGTCATGGAAGATTATAAAAAGAAATGGCTTTTTGGGAAGGAGGTATGACTTCCTGGGGAGATGCCATGATATTCTTGTTGAGGGGATAAAGTCTTCTCGTGCAAAATAAATGCACCAACCAAAATCTGGAGTTTTCAGAAATCCAAAGTAAATAACATTGCCGTGGAACCACATATTCAAACCAGAAATAAACTGGAATGAAACAGTCAACCAGAATACATCCTTTGAGAAATAAACTGAAGAGGGAAAACCAAATCAAACCAAATAAGGAGCTGTACCGAAAGGATAAAGCAAAAATCTTCCATGAGGGACAACTCAATGGGGACATTGAAAGAATATACACTTTCTGCTTAGGACCAACACTCTGTTGAAGAGAGGACAACGTAAATCTGCAAAACAGGGTAATATGTCAACAAAAATATTAACAAATGTCAATGAACAATGACTTGCCAATTTTAGCTATGCATGATGTATGCATGAATGTATGAGTGTTATCGTGCATATGCTGACACAATAGATATACAACATTGGGAACAACCAGGTAAAACTGCCTCGGGCACTAACAACAATCGACTAAACTTCATCCAGGATGATCATTCCAAGAAAGGTAAAGGCCAACTGAGGAAACAAAACCTACTGTCTGCTTTAACTTTACTGAGGAGAAACATGATCCGGAGGTAGATAAATCAAAGTGATGAAATATTACAGATATAGGGATAGAACATCCTTCTTCAGGTTTCACCGGGGAAACAAGTGTTTTAGAAAGTAACATTCTTACTGGGGATTACAAAACCAGTCTCAAGCAAAGCAGACTGACACCAAAACATCTGAACATTCATTGGGGGGAAATCAGACTCACTTCATTGGCGAGGTTAACATCATATTCACAATACGTCCTTCATTTGGAGAAACCAGGGACCTATGTTCTTCAAGAGCGGGTATGGTACTAATCTCTCTGGAAAAAAGAACTTCTATCGGACCAAATGAAAACTTCACTGGAGAAAATATGGATTGAAACTTCACATCATGAAAACTCAGAAAAGAGGAGAAATGAATCCAAACTTGACCGAGAATACCAGAACCATAAACCCAATACTGAAAAAACAACCCGAGTAGACCTTCTTGAGGGGAACAAAAACTTCTCAAAGCAATTGGAGTTTGTCCATTCTTGGGATCACCATTTTTGTTGTCATTGTTTCATCACAAATCTCAAAGTAAAAACAAATTGTAAAATCTCTTTATTTTTGAAAAGTAAATTTTGTTATTTAATATTTTTTTTTTTGCTTTGAAAGTTATTATCAATAATAAACAAATTCTTTGCAAACTAAATAAAATAAGAAATACAAAGAATTGGGTAAAAGCTCAAATTTCATTAATAGAATGGTAGTCTGTGAATGGTAGTCTATAAAGAAATGGTAATATATACTAGAAAAGATACATTGAGATACAATGACCACTATCCCCTCTAAGAACTTTTGAAATCCTGAGCATCAACTTCTGTTGAAGTATGGTGAGGATCCGAGAAGAGTGTTGCTTCAATGATCAAATCTTGCCTGACGTAGTTACTTGCCCAGAAAGTTCCTAACTTTTGCCTAAGTTGCCCTTGCAGGTTTTCAACTTAGCGGGAATTTTATTCTGTTTATCTCTCTAATTTTTGCCTAGACCGCCCTTTCGGGTTTTCGGCCTACCGAGACGCTCCTTTTTTCCTAAGCCGCCCTTTCAGGTTTTCAACTTAGCGAGCTATTCTTTTATTTCTTTAGGCGAAGTATTTCTTGACTGCGTCAGCATTCATGGGACGTGGGAACTCCTCACCATCCATAGTTTCAAGAATTAATGCACCACCAGAGAAGGCTTTCTTGACAACGTATGGGCCTTCAAAATTGGGAGTCCACTTTCCCCTAGAATCAGTGTTGAAATACATGATCTTCCTGAGCACGAGGTCTCCTTCTCTGAACTCACGAGGTTTTGCCTTTTTATCAAAAGCTTTATTCATTCTTCTCTGATATAACTGGCCATGACACAAAGCTGTCATTCTCTTCTCCTCAATCAAATTCAATTGGTCAAACCTGTTCTGGACCGATTCAGCCTTTGTCAACTTGGTTTCCATTATCAAACGCAGCGAGGGAATCTCTACCTCGACATGGAGTACAACTTCCATTCCATACACCATGGAGAACGGGGTTGCTCCTGTTGAAGTGAGGACAAATGTTCGATATCCATCCAGAGCAAAAGGAAGCATTTCATGCCAATCCTTATAAGTAACAACCATTTTCTGGATAATTCTCTTGATATTCTTATTAGCAGCTTCAACAACTCCATTCATCTTAGGCCTGTATGGAGATGAATTATGATGGATAATCTTGAATTCTTCGCACAGTTCTGTCATCATCTTGTTGTTCAAAATCGAGCCATTGTCAGTGATAATCCTGCTTGGCACACCATACCGACATATAAGGTTATTCTTAATGAAGCGCACAACCACCTGCTTAGTAACATTGGCATATGAAGCAGCCTCCATCCACTTGGTGAAGTAATCAATTTCTACTAAGATAAAACGGTGTCCATTCGAAGCTTTGGGTTCTATCATCCCAATCATGTCAATACCCCACATAGAGAAAGGCCACGGGGAGGAAATCACATTGAGAAGTGTCAGAGGCACATGGACCTTATCTGCATAAATCTGGCATTTATGACACTTCTTTGCAAACTTATAACAATCAGATTCCATTGTCAACCAATAGTAACCTGCCCTTAGCATCTTTTTAGCCATTGAATGTCCATTGGCATGAGTGCCAAATGAACCTTCATGAATCTCATGCATCAACATGTCTGCTTCGTGTCTATCCACGCGTCTGAGCAATACCATGTCATAATTTCTCTTGTATAACACTGTTGTACCCCAAAATTTTCCCTCTCATTTTACTCAATACATGCCCATTGGAATCCTTAATTTGCTCAAGCTTGCCCAAGAGTTGACCATACAAACTCTCTCCTAAGGCAGTGTACCTCAAATTAGGGTTTCCATTTTCATCAAGATGGGTGAACTCCAAAGACCTCATATGCTCTCCATGGTCTTAATATGTTCTCAAGACCCTACATGTCAAGTTTCATGCCTTGCACAAGAAGTTTGCTCAGTCAACTGCTCAGATGCTTGAGAATCGACTATATTAGGTCAAAAGTCAACTGTGACCCACATACAGTCAAACTTCAAGATTTTTGGTCAACATTAAAATTTTGAAGTGACTTTCATAATTTGATCAAGGTTTGATCATGATTCCCCAAGGAATGCTCCAAATTCATCAAAACCCAAAAGTTGCTAAATTAGGGTTTCTTAGTAAAAGTCAACCAAACTTTAACCAGGCATAACTTCCACATGCTTTATTAGAAATTTTCCATCCAAAGCACATTTTTAAGAGGATGCAATTCCCTACAACTCATCTTCAGCCCACAAGTTCAAAATATACACACATAAAAAGATATGAATTTCTATATTATGGGTCCTTTTGAAAAGTCAACAAAAACACCTATTGGGTCAAAGCTTCTTACTTGAACATGGAAGACTCAATTGAGATGAGACCAAAAACGTTGCTTAGGGGATATCCTAATATTTCTAAAAAGTCCAAGAACAACTCTCTAGGGTTAAAATTGGAGGAGATATGCCTTGTCAAAGTTGACCCTTTTTGCAAAATTGCCAAAACTCAAATGTGCTCCAAAATGCATTTTTTACTAAATGGGGCCAACTTTTTATGCTTGCACCTTCGTTATAATGTGGTCCACGTCCCAAATATTCATCCACACATTATTTTCTCCATTTTTCAATTTATTTTGAATTTTTATTAATTAAAAATTGAATTAAATCAAATAATTGATGAATAATAACAAAGATATGATTTGATTTGGTTTTTGGACAGGTTGGCAATCAAAATATGCTGAATTATCAAGGCCAAAACGAATCAAGCATAATTGGTACAAGAAAGGGATGATTTGGCTCAAAATAGCAAGTTTTCATATGGCTAAAGAATCAAATCAAATCTCATCAAAACTTCAAGATCCAATTTGTTTTGCAACCCTAATTCATTGAGGGATATATAAAGAACAAGAACAAAGCATGAAACAAGGTTTAGCAGGCGTGAAAGTCAGAGAACAAATTCCAAATTTCTTGCAAAAAAGTGTGATTCGATTTTCATTCTAGAGGTTTTTTCAAAACAATTGAAGGCCAACAATCGCATCCTAAGACGTTTCTGAAGCTAACTGGATCAATTTTAAGTCCTTTCACGCCTAGAAACACCTGGTACGAGCATCACAGTTTGCAACATTTTTGAAATTCGATTTCCATGATTTATGCATTATAAACTTATTTTGATCATGTATTGCTGTTTGTCATCATATTTGCAATGTGTTTGTATCGTTCAATTTGAGTTTGAGCGCAGGAATTGAAAGACGCCATTACTAGGGTTCGAAAACTCAAAATTGGGGTTTCCTCTTTCGGGACAAATTGAGAGGAATTCTAGATACCATTAGACTCATGACTTAATTCCTGATTGACCCCTAGCTTTGGTTTCAATTTATATTGCCTATATCATATATTTGAATCACGCAGGGTTTTAACTACAAACAAAATCTGTCACTATAGCTTATAGTGACGGAAAATTGCCGTAGGTAAAAGTCTATTGCCTAAAGCCACTGATCAGTGAAGAAGATGATGGCGTGGAGGTGAAGGATTGGTCCATTCAAATAAAAGGGACCCACTAGGGAGTGCGCGTGCGGAAACAGGGCATATTCATTTGTTTGCTTTATGTTTATTTTTTGTAATTGTAATAACGATTGGTTAAGTGGCACGGATGGTTAAAGGCGAAGGGTTTAAAGTAGGCGTCATGGGTTCGATCCCAGGCGCGCTGCTTTTGCATTTTTATGAATAATTAACTGTAGATCTGGTGTTACGTCATCAAGCAGGCCCACCATACACCTCAGCGCCTCACCGTCAGATTCTCTCCGTTCCAGATCTAAAGGGCTTAGCAAGCAAGGCCTATGATGGACCTTCAGAGGATGATCCCACTGAATCAGGCGCAACTAGCTGGGCTCAGGGTTTTTGGGCCTAGGAAATTCAGATTGGCACCCCCAGATTACTTATTACACATGCCCAATTTGCATTTTCTTTTCTATTTTTTTTTTAATTTCTTTAATTGATTTCTTTTATTTGTTTTAATTAATTAACCCAAAAATAATTTTCTTTTTTTAATAAAAAAATCACAACAAACTACAAAAATCTTTTTTTGATAATAATATTTTACTTCTTAATTAATTTAGTATAGTTAACTTAGGGAAATTTAACCTCTTTTTATAATTAAAATTAAATAGAACTTAGGTTTTAAATTTTGTAATTAAATTGTTACTTTTCTCAAATAAAAAACCACAAAAATGCACAAAATCTTTTCTTTGTAAATATTTATATTTTCTTGAAATTATTTAATTTAGTTTAAATTAGGTTAATTTCAATTTCTTTTATAATTAAAAATAATTAGAATTAGAGTTTTAGTTGTATATAACTTCATTAATTCTTTTCTCAAAAAAATAACTTAATCATTTTTTTTAATTAGATTTTAAGGTTTTCAATTTCTCCTCGCATTTAATTTTCTCCGCGCATTTTAATTTGTTTTATTATTATTGTAACTGTTTCGAGTTTGTAATAGTTTTAGTTAGGGTTTTAAATTCTGCACTTTTATTTCCCGTCAAGACAAGTATGTAATTGTCAAAGCCTTGTAATAGCTAGGTTTATTTTTCGCATTTTAAATTCCTGCAAATATTTAACTGTCTAGATGTATGCTAATAGGATTGTATGGCAAGAATATCTGGAAATTTAAACGGTAGATCACCTAATGTGCAAAGATTAAATAACTGAAACAATTCATATGCACATATTCACTCCTAGGGTTTACCTTATTTCGGTTGCCTTCGGTAAACAATCATTAAGCATAGGAGATTTTAGTGGTTGCCCTCCTGTCTAAGAGATCAAAATGTCCCGTTCAAATGTTGCCTCGGAAAGATCTTAAGACTCTAGGGTTACTACTAAAGTTTTCTAACTGTTGCTTTAGTGATTGTACTTGTCCCTTTCGAATGTACCTTACAACTCCAACGACGGTGCTACCTACTCCTTAATAATGGGATAGCGTTGTCTAAAGGAAAACGAACATACCTTTTTCGAGTAGGTAGAATCTTAAGTACTTGCTCAATAAAAACTTTTCACACAAACACCTTTCAAAACAAATTTTCAAAACAAACTTCGTTACATCCTTGAGGACTGATACAAGGGTTATCACGAAGTAAAACATTTTCAAGACAAACACACACAAACAATTTGAAAAATGAGCAAGTACCTAAGAGCCCGTAGATAACTATGGATAGAAAGGGTGCTAACACATTCCCTTTCTATAATCTACCCTCGTACTCAAAAACATTCTCGAAAAAGGTTTTTTCTGTTCTTTTTCCTTTTCCTTGTTAGATAAAATAAAAGTCGGTGGCGACTCTTTCTTACCGCGACATTTTGAAAACAAAAAGCGCAAAGCCCAAACCAGTAAAAACAGTTGGTTCTGCCACCGTATCACAGAACTGACGACTCTGTTGGGGAATTATAAGTGGGGTATACCTTAGGATCTAGGTCATTAAATTGCTTCTCTTGATTGTCTTGATTGCTTTACTTTAAAGGGTTTGTTTGGGGTTAGTATAGATCCTACACTCGGATCCGGGGGCACTCATTAGGTAAAAAACAATAGATCGTGGAAACTGTACGGCATAGACCGATATGGTTTAAGCGATGGCTGTGTTGGTGTGAAACTTTGGTTGGTACCGGTATCCTTCATGGGGAAACAAGGAGAATACGGGGCCGCCGTGTGGTGTCGTGAAGCACTAACGGACCTTAGAACCTTAGTTGAACAAACTTGGCAATTAGAAAGTAGTGAGATAGCCGACCTCGGTGTAGAGCTGAGGATTGGTTGATACTCGATGCTACACTCATTGAGATTAGACTTTCGGGATATTTCGGCTGCAAGAAAAGATTGCTTGAGCTGAGATAATGCCCGATAAAGGATGGTCAGTGATATTGAGGTCCTCTAGAACCCAGTTACTTTTTAAGACAGGTTTGAAACCAACTAAACTTCAAGAGGGTACTACCTTTAACCTCATGCAAGCCTTAAACCTAAGGACTTTGTGTGATTTGACCGTGCTTGCTACACCTGTGTTTGCTATACCTGTGTTTCTCATGACATCATGCATCATAAAATAGCATCCATTCTTATTGCACTAACCATTTCAAAGACCAAGGGAATTTATCTTTGTTCTGTTTTGCAGATCATGGCTTCCGTTCGTATAAACACTATCCGAATCAACTTTGTGAAGATACCTTCCCAACTCAAAGAGCTAGCATCAAGGGTTTCTGAAACTTCTGCGTTCACTAAGAGACATGGTCGACTTCTCAACCTGGTTACTTCAAACTTTGATGAAAAGATGATGAGTATACTCTTCCAGTTCTTTGATCCCAAGCACCACTTCTTCACCTTTCCAGACTGTCAGTTGGTACCTACCTTGGAAGAATTCTCTCAGCTGTTGGATATACCCATTCTTGAACAGTTACGCTTCACAGGTCTAGAAGAAGTTCCTAAGCCAGAAGTCATTGCCTCAGCTCTGCATCTGAAGTGGGCCGACGTGGTATCCAATTGGGAAACTAGAAGCAGAGTCAAGGGTTTTCTAGCTAAGTTTCTGATAGACAAGGCCCAACTGTTTTGGGATGATATGGATTTTCAGGATTTTGAGGAGGTCTTGGCTCTTCTAATCTATGGGTTAGTCCTATTCCATAATCCGGATTCATTCATAGATGTGAGTGCTATCAAGATCTTCCTTTCCTGCAACCCTGTGCTAACATTGCTCGAAGATATTTTGCACACTCTCCATACTCATACATGAAGAGAAGAGGGATTCTTATGTGCTGCATGCCATTGCTGTCGAGGTGGTTTATTTCTCACCTCCCTAAGTTTGTACTAAAGAATGAAGAAGGTTTGGGTTGGTCGCAAAGGATAATGTCACTCGCTCATACGAATATTCTTTGGTATTCTCGAGCTATGGAAAACACTGCTATTATTGACCGCTGCGGGGAGTACCCTAATGTCCCATTACTTGGTATTAGAGGGGGTATAACCTACAATCCTTGTTTAGCTCTGCGACAATTTGGTTACGCTCGAAGGGAGGGTCCCCACGAGTTACTTATTGAGGGCATTGTATTCAATTATGAGGATGATGTTAAAGAGTATCGCCGGAGGTTCATACGAGCTCGGGGCATGGTAAACAGATCTGGCACCAGGGCTTTCGGGCCAAAGACTTCCATTCCTATGGATCCTTACCTCCAATGGGTACGAGCTCGTGCCCAGACGCTTATGATGCCCTATGTGGCCGTTTTACCAATGATTGTGGAACCCACTACGGAAGAAGGCATTCCTTACACGGTTCTCTATCCTTATATGCCCACGGATCTTGGGAAGTTACAGAGGTCTTGGATTCAGTTGATGAAGGAGCAGGATACTTACTGGGATCAGTTCCATGCTCAGGAGAGGAAGGTTTTAGAGCTCCCAAAGCAACTGCATGAAGAAAGAGGGCTCAATGACTATCTCGGCACAAAGTGGAAGCATCCATGGGAGTTTTGATGTCTTTTATAGTTTCAAAATTGTTTTTAATTGTAATGCCTAAAAGGAATTTGAACTTCAAATTCAGCTAATAATTTTTTTGTTAATTTTGGTTTGCAAATTTAAATTTCCCGAAGTCTTGTAAATTATTGCATATGCATCCCATTATCATACACATCATTACAGGTACCATTACAGGTTTCTTATCTTCTTCACTGTTTATTTCAGCATGAAATGTCTTCCGAACAAACCATCAAGGACCTTCAGGCACAGAACGCCCAATTCCAACAAATGTTCATAAGTCTGGCAAAAGGGAAGGAGGATCTGAAAGCCCTTATCCTCAAAGAAAAGAAGAGAAAGAAGAAGGCTGCTGGTATTCTGAATATGGGCAGAAGGTTTAGAGAGTGGTTGAAGCGACAAGCCGATCTGACCTCTTCATCCAAGGAAGGGGAGAATCAAGAAGAAGAGAAGGACCCCAGTCCTGCAGTTTCTGACAATGATACTGATTATAATGATGAGCAATATCCTCCTGCTGAGGATAGATACAAACAGTTGGAAGATCATCTGAGTGACATGGAAGTTCAAAGGATACCTGGATTGGATTTCGAAGAATTGGGATTGGTGTCGGGAGTAGTCATCTCGCAGAAGTTCAAAGCTCCAGTTTTTGCTAAGTATGATGGGGTGTCCTGCCCAAAACTCCATCTCCACTCTTATGTTAGAAAGATCCAGTCCCACACCGCTGATAGAAATTTGTGGGTTCATTTATTTTAAGATAGTCTGTCAGGGACTCAGCTTAAATGGTTCTACCAGCTAGAGGGAACAAATATATGAAACTGGGAAGATCTGGCTGCTGCTTTCTACAAGCAGTATCAGTATAATGCCGACCTTGCTCCTACTCGTACTCAACTCCAGAGTATGTCCATGTGTGCGAGTGAAGGCTTTAAAGATTATGCACAAAAATGGAGAGACTTGGCTGGGGGAGTTCAACCCCCGTTGTCTGATAGGGAGTTGGTTGATATGTTTCTAGGGATGCTATCTGGTCCATTTTTAAATCATTTTATCGGCAACTCATCAGCTGGTTTCATCGAGCTGATCCTAACTGGAGAAAGAGTAGAAGCTGGGTTTCGAAGCGGCAAAATACATAAGGATGCCTCTTCGGGTTCAGTAAAGAAGCCTTTTGCTGGTAAGAAGGAAGCCAGTGCCATCTATATCCTGAGGGGCCAAAACAGGGCTGAACATCGTCAGACGGTAAGTGCCGTGATGATACCTAGATCTGTAGTTGCTCCACAATGCAACAATCAACAAAGGGTGGAAATACACCAACAACAGTTTACCCGTATCAACATGACATTGTCTGAAGTTCTACCTCATCTGCTGAGATCCAACTTAGCAACCTTGAAAGAGGCTCCCAAGAATCCAAATACTACATCTCCCCAATATAATCCAAACGCTCGGTGTTCCTATCATTCGGAGAGTCCTGGCCACGATACAAATGACTAATGGGCTCTGAGGAATAAAGTACAAGACTTGATTGAAGCCAAGGAAATAGATTTTGATGCTCCGAAAAAGCCAAATGTCATAACTGCTCCCATGCCCAAGCACGGTCGTGTAGTTAATGCTGTTGACACTGATTTGTTTGTCACCTCTGTTAATGAAGTTTCTACTCCTCTCATGACTGTCAAGAAGAATTTGCTGTTGACCAATTTATTTCTGGGTTGTGGTGAAGGCTGCCACATGTGTTCGGTTCTACCTTCTAGTTGCCGTTTGCTGAAATTAGGTGTTCAACGCCTGATAGATAGCAAAGAAATTTTGTTTGAGAAAACTTTGGCTCCCGCTATTCCATCTGAAGATGTTGCTATTATAACCATTTCTGCCAATCCTTCCAAGGTTTCCTCGAGAAGACCTGTTAGGATTACATCTGCTCCAAGAATTGCTCCGCTGATAATTACTGTTCCTGGTCCTGTCCTGTATGTCTCGGACAAAGCTATCCCCTAGCATTATGGTGCCTATGTGTACTATCATGGCATCAAACAAGATTTGAAAGATGAAGAAGCTGATCCCGATATTGGTAACATTGTCGAAACCAACAAAGTTACCGAAAGTGGAAGGGTCTTCTCTCTCAAGATTTCCCCGAAGATGGTCAACAAGCCTATTGTCATTCCATCTGTTGTTCCTGCTAGTACATCAACTACTGTTCCTGTTCTTACTCTAATTATTACCCCTGTCGGCGAATCATATGATACCCGCGGCAAGGAAATTATAGGTGAGCCTTCCCGGATGGAGGCACCTAAGAAAATTGTTGTGGAAGCCTCTAAGCAAGAAATGGAGGAAATACTGAAAATCATTAAGAAGAGCGACTACAAGATGGTCGAGCAGCTGGGGTAGACCCCATTAAACATATCCATGTTATCCCTGCTGTTATGCTCTGAAGCCCATGTGAAGGCTTTGATTGCATTCCTCAAGAATGCACATGTGCCGCAAGAGACTTCAGCTGATCAATTCAAAGATTGTGTGGCCAGCTTAATTGCTGATAATGGGCTGGGTTTTTCAGATGCAGACTTGAAACCAAAGGGAAGGAAGCATAATGATGCTCTGCATGTCTCGATAGAATGTAGGGGCACCACTATGGCTCATGTGCTGGTAGATACTGGCTCTTCACTGAATGTTCTGCCGAAGAAGGCGTTGGACCGGTTGGATTGTGAGGGTTTGACTCTAAAGCCTAGGAACATTATGGTAAGGGCTTTTGACGGATCGAAGAGAATGGTGCACGGGGAGGTGGACATCCCTGTCAAAGTGGGTTCTCATACTTTTGGGTCCACCTTCTATGTGATGGATATCAGGCCGTCATATTCTTGTTTCCTGGGTCGTCCTTGGATCCACGAGGCTGGGGCAGTTACTTCCACACTCCATGAAATGCTGAAGTATCCGGTGAAAGGAAAGATTGCCACAGTGCGGGGTGAAGAGGAGTATATGGTGAGTCACCTCAATTCCTTCCGCTACGTAGAGATGGACGGGGAATTCATAGAAACTCCTTGTCATAACTTCGAAGAGGTCCCTCAGATCCTAGCATCAACTGAAACTACTACCAACAAACCTCCTTTGAAGATGGCTTCTCTCAAGGACGCCAAGGCTGTGGTTGAAGAAGGTGGGTGTACCAATTGGGGTCAGCTCCCTGATTTCACTCAGAAAACTGACAAATTTGGTTTGGGCTTTACTACAGGGGCTCAAAGGGCTGTTCGACACGCTCGGACTAGAGGACCTCGCCTATGCATCAGCAATCGTGGGGTTAATTCCATTGAAGACAACAATGAGGATTCAGACATAGACAACTGGATCTACCCAACTACCAACGGTGGACCGAGTAACTGGACGGCTAGGGACTCTATACCAGTTTCTTTTATTCCACAGTAATTGACTTATTTGTTTTAAGATTTGTAATAAACAATTTGAAACTTTACGGCCCGATGCCTTGCCCGAGGCACCTTGTCTTTGCTTGTGTGGGCTATTATTTGTCATTTCATATATCATTAATAAAACATTGGACGTTTCTTGCATACAAATTTTGCGCTCTCTGTTTTTCTTTTCTGTTTTCACTTTTTCAAAATAGCTATTCTCTTACACACACTCACGTATCATAGTGCAGATCCATATCCACTCTGGATCCCATTGATAACAGCTCTGCTATTGCCAATTATGACTTCAAAAATCCGATCAACCAAGCCGAGGACGAAGATGAGGATGATTGTGAGGTACCTGAAGAACTTGCTAGACTATTACAGCAGGAAGAAAAGGCCATACAACCTCATGAAGAGCCGGTTGAGACAGTGAATTTGGGTACTGAGGAAGACAGAAAGGAGGTTAAAATAGGTGCAAATATGGAGTTTGGCGTCAAACAGAGGTTGATACATATGCTGCACGACTATGTTGAAATCTTTTCCTGGTCCTATGAAGACATGCCTGGTTTAGACACTTATATTGTGGTACATCGCCTGCCGACTAAAGAAGAATGTCTTCCGGTTAAATAGAAGGTTCTTCGTATGCACCCTGAAATGTCAGAGAAGATCAAGGAAGAGGTTATGAAACAGTTCGACGTAGGGTTCTTAGCTGTCACTTTGTATCCACAGTGGGTTGTTAACGTTGTTCCTGTACCTAAGAAGGACGGTAATGTATGGATGTTTGTGGATTACAGAGATTTGAACAGGGAAAGCCCCAAGGATGACTTCCCACTTCCTCACATTGATGTTCTGGTTGACAACATCGTGCAACACAAAATTTTCTCCTTCATGGATGGTTTCTCTGGCTACAACCAGATCAAGATGGGTCTTGAAGACATGGAGAAGACAACCTTTGTTACACAGTGGGGAACCTTCTGCTACAAGGTGATGCCTTTTGGGTTGAAGAATGCTGGGGCAACTTATCAGCACGCCATGGTCGCTTTGTTCCATGATATGATTCACCACGAGATCGAAGTCTATGTTGATGACTGTGATCAGTGGGAATGAGAACTAACTGTTTTTTAATGCTGGTTCGCGTTTGCGTTTGTTTTTGCAAAGTGTCGCGGTAAGCAAGAGTCGCCACCGTCTTTTATTTTATCCAACAAGGGAAAGGACAAAAGCACAGAAAAATTCCTTTTCGAGATGTTTCTCGGGTTCGGGAGGTAGATTATAGAAAGGGAAGGTGTTAGCACCCTTTCTATCTGTGGTTATCCACGGGCTCTTAGGTACTTGCTCACTATGTTTTCAAAAGTTTGCTTTTCTTTGTGCTTGTGGGTTTTGAAAAGAGTTTTTGTTTGAAACTTCGATTTAACTCTTGCTTCTGTCCTCAAGAGTGTAATGAAGTGTTTTGAAAACTTTGTTCAAAAAGTGTAAGTGTGAAAAGTTTTGTTTTGTTTTTGAAATGAGCAAGTACTTAAGAACCTCTACCTACTCTAAAAGGAATTAAACTGTGCAAATGTCCTTTAGATAGTGCTATCCCACTATTGAGGAGTAGGTAGCACCGTCGTTGGAATTTTTGGGTCAATTCGATTTAAGGGACGTGTGGTCACTAAAGCAATGTTAGGATGCTTTAGCGGTAACCCTAATGTCTTAGATCATTTTTCCGAGGCAACCGTTTCGAGGCAACTTATGATCTTGGGACAAAAGGACGACCTCTAAAACATCCTATACTTAATGACCACGTTCTAGGCAACCAAGTGAGGTGTACCCTAGGAGTGGCATGTGCAAGTGTGTCAATTTTGAGTTTATATTATCTTTGTACATGTTATGGTGAGCTACGATTGATTTAAAATTAAAGGTTAATCTTGTTATGCAATCCTAGTTAGCATACATCTAAACAGTTAATATATGTACAGGAATTTAAAGTGCGAGAATTGTAAATCCTACACTATTACAAAGCTTCGGGGAGTGGGGTTATTTACATGTCTAAAAATTGGGGAAATAAAAGCAGTAAAGTAAAAGTCTTAGTTAAGCTATTACATCCCAGTAGGCAGTTACAATAATATAAACGCGCGTAAATCTGAAAATAACCTCTAAAAATTCTAAGAATAAAATCTCTTTTTGTTGTTTTATTTTATTTTGGGAAAATGATCTAAATCTATTTAATTTTTAGATTTGAGAAAATGTTAAGATAATTAAGAGATTAATTAACAAAGTTAATTTTAATAGAAAAAAACTAGCCTAATATTTTTTGTGTTTTTTTGATTTTAATGTTAATTAAAAAAGATAAAAAGATGTCAATGAAAACAAAAATAAAATACAAGGGGAGAATCCTTCGATCCAGGGGAAAAAAGAGTTTCAACCCAGGGAGGGAATGGCAGCTTCGATCCAGACAGGGTCATGGCTCTTTTGATTGGGCCAGGAAGTGGGCATGAACAACCTTCGATCCAAGGAAGAGGATTGTCTTTCGATCATGGAGGTCATGGCTTTCGATCCAGGAATGAGATGCCTCCTTCGATCCAGCATGCTGATGGGTTCGATCCAGAGAAGGTGTCTCCTTCGATATGGGCTGATATACGTGCAAAAGTATGTGAGCGAAATAAAACACAGGGCCTGGGTATTGAACCCCAGGCCCTTCGATCCTGCGCTTGCTGGGTCTCTTCAGGCTATGTCTGCAGAAAATATTAGCAAACGATGGACATGGCCTGGGTGCCAAACCCAGGCCTCTTGATCCTGTCTAGGATAGAAAATCGAAGGTAACAACCAGTATGTATGTATTATGCAAATATGAGGTTGGATAGTTTACCCTTTCTTACCAACAGATTGGACTTTTGATTTGGGCGCTTCCTGGATGTAGGAACCTTCGATCTGGGCACTTCCTGGATGTAGGCACTTTTGATCTGAGGGCTTCTGGGCGTGGGCACCTTTGATCTGAAGGATTGCTTTGGCCTGGAAAATTCTGGGCAGCGTCTCTCCAATGTTTTTTGTTCTCCTGTTGTGTGTTTTTTTCGTGTGTGTTCTCCTGCAGAGTTTTTGTGTGTAATTTTCGTGTCCTGAATATGTATGCTGGCCTCTGTATTTATAGGGGTGTGAGGGTGCAGTAATGGAAAGAGAAAACCATTAAACAGGCCATTAAATGCCATGAGACAAAAAATGGACACATTAAAAGTTTTCCTTTTTTGAAACATTTGTGTCTCTTGAATGAACCTGGACGCTTTTGACTTGAGTGCCCTCTTGATGACCTCCTTCGAATGGGCTGATGGCATCCTTCGAATGCTTTTCGAAAGCTTCTTCAAATGGACCCTTTAAATGCCTCTTCGAATGGACCTTCTGGAATTCCAATCGAAGGACACTGTTATAATGCCAATCGAAGTACTTGTCCATAATGCCAATCGAAAGCCTCCTTCAGAACACCAATCGAAATGCTCCTTCAGAATGCCAATCGAAGGGTCTTTCAGAATGCCAAGCGAAGTGCTCCTTCAGAATACCAATCCAAATGCTCCTTCAAAATGCCAATCGAAGGGTCTTTCAGAATGCCAATCGAAGTGCTCCTTCAGGATGCCAATCGAAATGCTCCTTCAGAATGCCAATCGAAGGGTCTTTCAGAATGCCAATCGAAATGTACTTAAAGCACCACTAAAATTTTTTCCTTTTCCTTAGGCAAGAGTTTGTGATCAACCATGCAGGGGGAAGACTTTGGAAAACATGAGAGGGCAAATTTTGGGGTGCAACAGTTTCCCCTGTTCAATTTTCTTAAACCTGAGGATATAGATTGGCTTTCGAGCCTTTCGTGATCCGAGGGTGGAAGATAATTGAACACTAGAGTGCCCAGAAATTTGCACTTGCATGGTGTAGTATCAGCATTGTGATGTCGGGAATGGGCTTACAGATGCCATTTGTAGATTGTTGGTAGGAGGATGGGCTTAAAGATGCCATCCAGAAATGATTGCTGGATTGTATTTGAATGAGTGACAAAATTACATCCGAATCTGGATTGTATCTGGACTGTTACTTGAAGGTCTCTGATTGCTAGAGAAGGTCTTTTCTGATAATAATGTGTGATGAAGGAATCTGAGACGATTGCTACTCCAACAGATGATGAAGGAATCTGAGACGATTGCTACTCCAAACAGATGATGAAGGAATCTGGGATGACTTCTACCTCAGCAGGATGATGAAGGAATCTTGGACGATTACTACCTCAGCAGGATGATGAAGGAATCTGGGATGATTACTACCTCAGCAGGATGATGAAGGAATCCTGGATGATTACTACCTCAGCAGGATGATGAAGGAATCTTGGATGACTTCTACCTCAGCAGGATGATGAAGGAATCTTGGACGATTACTACCTCAGCAGGATGATGAAGGAATCTTGGATGATTACTACCTCAACAGGATGATGAAGGAATCTTGGACGATTACTACCTCAGTAGGATGATGAAGGAATCTGGGATGATTACTACCTCAGCAGGATGATGAAGGAATCATGGATGATTACTACCTCAGCAGGATGATGAAGGAATCATGGATGACTTCTACCTCAGCAGGATGATGAAGGAATCTTGGACGATTACTACCTCAGCAGGATGATGAAGGAATCTTGGACGATTACTACCTCAGCAGAACGGTGAAGGAATCTTGGATGACTTCTACCTTAGCAGGATGATGAAAGAATCTTGGATGATTACTACCTCAGCAGGATGATGAAGGAATCCTGGATGATTACTACCTCAGCAGGATGATGAAGGAATCTTGGATGACTTCTACCTCAGCAGGATGATGAAGGAATCTTGGACGATTACTATCTCAGCAGGATGATGAAGGAATCTTGGATGATTACTACCTCAGCAGGATGGTGAAGGAATCTTGGATGATTACTACCTCAGCAGGATGATGAAGGAATCTTGGACGATTACTATCTCAGCAGGATAATGAAGGTATCTTGGACGATTACTACCTCAGCAAGATGGTGAAGGAATCTTGGATGACTTCTACCTCAGCAGGATGATGAAGGAATCTTGGACGATTACTACCTCAGGAGGATGATGAAGGAATCCTGGATGATTACTACCTCAGCAGGATGATGAAGGAATCTTGGATGACTTCTACCTTATCAGGATGATGAAGGAATCTTTTACGATTACTACCTCAGCAGGATGATGAAGGAATCTTGGACGATTACTACCTCAGCAGGATGGTGAAGGAATCTTGGACGATTACTACCTCAGCAGGATGATGAAGGAATCTTGGACGATTACTACCTCAGCAGGATGATGAAGGAATCTTGGATGACTACTACCTCAGCAGGATGGTGAAGGAATCTTGGACGATTACTACCTCAGCGGGATGATGAAGGAATCTTGGACGATTACTACCTCAACGGGATGATGAAGGAATCTTGGATGACTACTACCTCAGCAGGATGGTGAAGGAATCTTGGATGATTACTACCTCAGTGGGATGATGAAGGAATCTTGGACGATTACTACCTCAACGGGATAATGAAGGAATCTTTGACGACTGCTACTCCAAAAGGTAATGAATTTTATCTGTCGATCGATCTTTCCTGAAAAGGTAAAGAGTGAGTTGTATGAAATGTCATGATGTATGCATTGTGTAATGATGTTCTCAAAATAAATGAGATTCATGTTATATGTATTTTGTATGCATATGCTATGAATGTTATTGAAACGTAATTTTGTCTTGGAGAATAAATTCTTGACAAGTGTTGGGGAGTTATTAAATCCCGGACTGCTGTTGAATAGCAGGTATGTCTTCAAACTTTGCTTAGAATGCTTCCACTGAGGATCCTTGTTTTGTTGAGGAGAACTCCATTGGGGAAAGTTGTGAACTCTGTGGAGAGTATTGATTCATTCTTGGGGAACAAGTTCAGGAGTCTCGGTTGTCCGTTGCTCTACTGGAGAGTCAAAGTTAAACTGACATCTGGTCGAGTCCAGGTTTCACAGTAACTTGCTGGGGATTGCAGAGTAGTCTACTGGGGAAGAGGAGTTGTGGTCCTTTAATTTGTAGTAGTCAGAGAGGCAAACTCAAGCTGGGGAATCCTGGCGGTGTTGGGGAAATAAACCCTGTCGTCAGTCCGCTAGAGAGGTGACATCTTCGTCGGGGGAAGTACTCGAGGATTCTTGAGGTTGATTCAGTTGGGGAAAGGTTTTCAGAGATTAAACCCTTGCTGGGAGTCATCCTATGAGAAGGATTTTGGAGAGATTTGTCATTGCCCCTAGTAGCAAGTGTTTGTGACACTGCCAGGAAATGTTTGACTGTACGTAACCCTTCACTGAGATTGATGTTCAATGCCCCAAGCGACGGAGATGGATACTTGCCCCTGGTTACTCTGCACTTCTTCAGAGATTTCTTGAAATCTTGACTGGACTGCCCCAGGTGTGCTGGATAGTGACATGTCAAGTCCCCTTGTTGATAGGAGATTTGTCAATGGAAGTGTCATCCTTTTTGAAGTGATTTTGTTCACTGAGAGGGCTTTCGTTCATCGGATATTCGTTGTGTGAATTTCTCCGCTGTCAAACAAATAGCTAAATGCAAACAGTGATATTCAAATAATGCAAAGTTTATGCTTGTCTCGATGTTTTTGAAAAATGCGTTTTTTAGCAGAAAACTTTTTTTTTTATAAGACAAATTCAACACCAGATTTAGGGCAAAGCCTTACAGGAGTCAGGATACCTTTTGTAACAGTATGCTTTCGAACTAACCCATGCTTCAGTTAGGACTTTTGAAGGGTTGTAACGTGGCTTGGTTCACGGTTTAAGAAACAAAGGATAAAGGCTCAAAGTATATTTGTATCCACCCGTTCTTTGTGATGTTCTTCAATCCTAAACTCAGTTAATTATGCATTTGAACTCCAAATGAGTCTGGAACGACGTTTTTGGTGATGGTTCACACAAGTTGGATTTTGAAAGGCAATCATTTTTGCAACATTTTTCATGTTGTTGAGGATTTGTAGCGACCTCGTTCTTTTGATTTGTTATCCCTAACTTTTGCCTGACTGTTCCTGTTTTCGAGATTACAGTCAGCGGGATGCCCCAGCTTTCTTAAGCCTCCTTTATAAGTTTTGGCTCAGTGGGTTTTTTTTTCTTTTGAGAGATTGACTGCCTATGAGATATGGAACCACCACTGTCTTTTGATTCCAGAGGAATGCTTTTGATGTCGTTCGTTGTATTATGAACTGAGAGTTTTGCGACTTCAATGTGCACCTTTTGAATTAACTGAGAGACTACCCTGCCCCAGGTTTAAATTAAAGGTTTCAATTTGTGAAAAGAAAAACACCAACTTCTTTGGCTCAAAGGGGTTGACTAGGGATTATCTTCCTTATAACTCCACTGTTTAGGATTTGAAACAATGCCTGTACATCGTCAGCGGGGTCTGTTCAAAAGCATACTGTAGAGACTTTGGTATCATTTTCGTCATCCTCCCTCTAAAGGCTTGTAACTTTTAGCAAGAGTTGAATGTCATAAAGTGAGTAAAAAGCATAGTTTAAATGTAATTAAAATGATTGGATCAAATCAAGACAAACATATGCAATGCATTAATGAAACCGAGTTTGGCATTAATAGATAATTGTTTGAATAACAAAAGAAATTACAACTTGAAAATTCAAATGAAACTAAGACATTCTCAATGATTTGGCGTAGGATCAGTGATCAAACTTGATCTCCTTGGTATCAATCAAATCTTGGATCTTGTTCTTCAAAGTCTAACAGTCGTCGGTGTCATGTCCAGGACTGTCAGAATGATAGGCACATCTCACACCCGGGTTATACTTGGAAGAGGAAGTATCAGGATTTTGAGGAGGATCCTTTAGCGTGATTAGCTTCAACTCCAGCAAATGTTGTAATGCTTGAGACAAAGGCATGTTGATGTTAGTATATTGCCTTTCTTGATATCTTACCCTATGCCTATTGCTCTGTCTTTGTTGAACAGGCGTGGGATCGGAGATTAGGGTTGCCCCTACCTGTTGATCATGACGACTCTTTTGACCATACACAGCATTGGACTCCTTCTTCCCATTGTAGGGCTTTTTCTGAGCATCAGAAGGTGTAGCTTCTTGAATCTTCCCACTTTTGATGCCAGCTTCGACCCTTTCGCCGGTCAGTATTAGCTCGGTGAATCCGGCTGAAGAGCTTCCGATCAAGTGTTTGAAATAGGGACCAGACAAAATCCCAAGAAACATATCCACCAACTCCCTATCAGACAGAGGGGGTTGGACTCTTCCAGCAAGATCTCTCCACTTCTAAGCGTAGTCCTTAAAGCCTTCGCCTGTACCCATAGACATACCCTGAAGCTGAGTACGCGTGGGAGCAAGGTCGGCATTATACTGGTATTGCTTGTAAAAAGCAGCAACAAGGTCCTCCCAGTTGTGGATGTTAGCTCCTTCCAGTTGACAGAACCATTCAAGCTGAGTCCTTGAGAGACTGTCTTGAAAGAAATGGATCCACAAGTTCTTATCAGCCGTGTAAGGTTGGATCTTCCTCACATATGACCGGAGGTGCAGCTTTGGACAGGAAGCTTCGTCATACTTGGCAAAACCAGGTGCCTTGAATTTATGGGGAATCACCACCCCAGAGGAAAGACCTAGATCTTCGAAGTCCAGACCGGGCACCTTCTGTATTTCCATGGCGTTCAAACGGTCTTCCAGTTGTTTGTACTTATCCTCAGCAGGAGGATACTGTTCTTCATCATAGTCCGTCTCATTGTCGGAGA
This sequence comes from Vicia faba, assembly GCA_948472305.1. Lineage (NCBI taxonomy): Eukaryota > Viridiplantae > Streptophyta > Magnoliopsida > Fabales > Fabaceae > Vicia > Vicia faba. The sequence goes on along the minus strand of CATIWC010000657.1, from coordinate 314,715 downwards.
CTATAGGGCTAGGAGCCTTCCTTTCTTGTGGACTATCTTTCCCTTCAGATGGGGTGGTCAGATCAACTTCGCTCTGCAGTCCGTTTCCAAACCTGCGTCCAGTGTTGAACAGGATGGTCCTCTTTTTCTTCTTCTTCCTCTCTTTCAGAATCAGTGTCTTCAGGTCCTGCTGACCCTTAGCTAGGCTCATGACCAACTCTTGAAATTGGGCATTCTGGGCCTGGAGGGCCTTGATAGCTTGCTCAGTGGAAGGTTCAGTAGACATGATGATTGCTGAAATAAACAACGAAGAAGATGAGAAACCTGTAATGGTACCTGTTATGCAATGATATGTATGATATACGTACGCAATGTTTTCAAGGATCTCGCGGGGTAAACAAGAAACTGTTAGGATTTGAATCTTGTAGCTTTGATTGAAGGAACTTTATGTTGCTGAGAGTCCTTCTTCAAGAGTCAAGCTCACCATATCGAGTGGGTCATAGCCCCTGACTCAGGTTATCATGCTTGGATTTCTAGACAACCTTGGCTAGAGGAAAATAAATCCCCTTTGCCCCTTGCTAGCCATTTGATTTACCATAACCTGCATCACAGACCCTTGAGATCCTTGAAATGGTTAAGGAAATGTTAAGGTATGATGCTATGATGTGTATGCTATGCGTTTAAGCACAAGTGTGAGGTGATGTAAGTAAGCCCTGCAATAAATCCAAAATATTGGATAAGGACTGTAAATAAAACCTGCAAGGAACTCATGTTGTTAGATAACAAGAATGTGCAAGTAGTTCAGATTTGAAGGCACACAAGTCACACATATAGCCTTAAGTTTAGGCTTGCATGAGGTTTAGGCATTACACTCTTTCAGTTCAGTTGGTTTAAACCTGTCCTAAAAATTGTAACCGGGTTCTAGAGGATCTCAATATCACTGACTACCCTCAATCGGTCATAATTCCAGCTTAGCAACCTTTTCTTGCGGCCGGAACCATCGCGAGAGTTTAGTCTCAATGAGTGTAGCATACTGCTACTGTTCTATGGCCAAGTTGGTCAATTTAAGGTTCTAAGGTCAGTTGGTGCTTAATGACTCCTTAGAAGACCCATATTCTCCTCGTTTCAACACAAGGGATATCGGTACAGACTAAGGTGCCACACCAACGTAGCTACTACTTCATCCGTGTCGGTCTACGCCGGACAGATCTCTCACAGTTTATTGCTACTTACCTAAAGGGTATCCCCAGATCCGGGTTAGGATCTATAGAACTCCGATACAAGTCCATAAAATTTAAAAGCATACTGTTGTACCCCAAAATTTGCCCTCCCATATTCTTCAAGAAATTGCCAGGTCAAGCTTCAAAATTCCCCAAGGGTTGCACAGTGCAAGGGCCTCCTAAGCAGTCAAAATTAGGGTTTTGCTTCTGATCAAGAAAATGAAGTTTCCAAAGGGCCAATCAAGTCTCGCATGCCTACAAATATGGTCAAGCATCCTCATATCAAGTTTCAAGACTTTCAGCACAAAATTACACAGTCAAAACCCTAAATTGCACTACAGTCAACTGCAGGGGCAAAATGGTCATTTGACAGTCAAAAGTTCAAATTTTTGGTCAACATCTCATTTTGAAGCCACAAAAATCATTTGATCAATGCTTGATCATGATTCTCAAAAGCTTGGCTCAAAAATCATCAAGATGCAAAAGTTTCCTTATTTGGACAGTTGAAAAAGTCAACTGTAAATTGACCAGGGCATAACTTTCACATGGATTATCAGAAAAATTCCATCCAAAGCTCATTTTGAAGAGAAAGAAATTTCCTACAACTCATCTTCATACTTCAAGTCCAAGAAATGCTCTCACAAAAAGTTATCAATTTCAACATTATAGGTCATTTTCAAAAGTCAACAAAAAGGGACTTTAAGTCAAAGGCCATAACTTGATATTGGTAAATCGAAATGACATGGAACCAAAGGCATTGGTTAGACGACTCAAAGACCTTTCCAAAATGTCCAAGAACATGAGAAAAGCTTAAACATTGAGCAAGTTATGCCTTGTGGAAGTTGGGAAATTTTTGGATATTTTGAAAAGTCAACATTGATTCAAATGACCTAAAATTGCTAATGGGCCCATTTTTCTTCCATAATTCATCATCCATGGAATGTGCACGACCACTTGGCCCAAAGGGAAGTATTTCTTCATTTTTTATTTATTTATTTGAATTTTTATTTATAATAATTCATTTAAATCAAATTAAATACATGGAAAATATTTAACCTAAGTTTTACAACCTTTTTTTTGCATGAAATCTACTCAATAATTCGTGCATATTCAAATAGGGAAAGATTTGGAGAGAATTGATCATGATTTGTACAAAAACACATGGAAAATATTTGAAAAAAGATCTTGAAAATCAAATCTTCCAAAGTCATGAATGCCAAGCTTTTTTGTGATTTCTTTAACCTAATTCATTCCTACATAAGCATAGAACATAACCCTAATTCAATTGACCACTGAGCTGCGTTAGAAACCAATTGACAAACTTGAATTTTTTGCAAAGAAACTCAAAACTGAAAACCTCATTCTAGGGCGATTCAAGGCACGATTTTTGTTTCATTAGCTTGCTGAAGGTTCACTGAACGTTTCCCAATCAAAAACATTCCTCAAAGCTTAAAGAATTGGTAACACGAACCGGACCTGTGCATAAAAAATCTCAGAGTCGTGCATCTCAATCCATGCATTCTTTGTGAATTTTAAAGCTCGATTCATGTTAATTACTTTGTTCTGAAGCTAACCCAATGATTTAATTGTATTTTTATGCATTGTGTGCAAATATACCATTGTTGCTTTTTAGGGTTTGCAGAGTTTCGAATTAAGGGTTTTCAGATAATGTAAAATCAGCCTACCACGATGCCATGGTTGTGATCAGCACGCCTGGACGAAGAAGAAGCTACCCTCGCGCTCAATTTATGAGCGTCACAGGGCTAGTCGCTATTTTCCCAAAACCGGCCTAGGAGAACGCTAACAAAACCGTTGCCTGTTTCTTTTGTATTTTTAGGAAAATAAAATCAATGAAGAAGATGATGTGTTGGCCAGCGATGATTGGTCCTTTTAAAATTTCGCGCTAAAAAGCACTAACGCGTGTTGTTGTTCTTATAATATTTGTTAGTTATTTAATAATCAAAACACGTGGAATGGCTTAGTGGTAAGCAAGGCTATTGGTAACATTCCTGACCTGGGTTCGAACCCCAGGTCTTCACCCTTTCCATATGCTTTTTTCCAATTAACAATCACATGCAGATTCAATATCAAGGACCATCATACACCTTCATGATCTATCCGTCCACGCGCCAGTTGCATCCAATCAAAGGTCCAGATCCAAGTCCCAGTCAACGCGCCAGCATACTCCCTGGAGAAAGTCAAACGGATCAAGGTTGATGGGCCTGAATTACTTGGGTTATACCTCCATGTTGGGGACTGCAACCCCCCTAGGTTTGCCATAATATTTTTATTTTTATTTTCTATTTGCTTTTAATTATTATTTGTTTAATTAATTTATTATTTTCACAAAATATCAAAAACACCTAAAAATCAAAAAAATCAGAAAAGAGGAAAAATATAATAAATATTTTTGTTTTAGTATTTTCCATAAATAAATTGTATATAATTATTTAGTTTTAAATTAGGTTGTAATTTTAATTCTTTTCATAATAAATTTAAAAAACATAGAATTAGGTTTGATAATTTTTCATCCTTTTTATTTTTCTTTCATAAATATTTAATATTATTTATTTTATTTATTTTTTATAATTAAATTTGTATATAAAAATTAGGGTTAGTTTAGGTTAAAATTCAATGTTTTCTTAATAAATTAAAAGCCATTAGAATTAGGGTTAGTATTTATTTTAGTTAATTCTTTTTTTATATTAAATCCTAAAATACTAAAAAATACCAAAAAAAACAAGTTCTTTCTTTTAATTAATTAATTCCATGTGATTTTAATTTTGCAAAAAGGGTCCAACGCCCTCGTTTCGATTTAATTCTTATTCGCGTGTTTATTTTATTTCTTTATAATATTTATGTATCTCTCCCAAGGCCATGTAAACTTTTAATTTTCTCGCACTTCTCTTTACTTTCTTTATGTTTCTGTCAAATCGGGTCCTGGTTTAATTTTGGCGATGTGGACCCGCGCCGTTTGTAATAGCTTAGAACTTTTACCTTTCCCGCAATACTTTTAACTGTTAAACAAATGGCATGAAAGAATGTATGGACAAAATAAAAACAAGCGTAGAACACCAATAACATGACAAGATAAATGCAAATGAACATGACACACAAAATCACACACCACCCCTAGGGTACGCCTCACTGTTGCCTTGCCTCGAAAGGTGATCGTCGAGTAGAGGATGTCTTAGTAAGTCCTCATGATCCGGGAACCTGGCATGAGGGTAGCTTCTAAGGTGTCTTCCCATTGCTCTGGTGATCACCATGTCCCGAACCTCGAATTGACCCGAACACCTCTAACGGTGGTGCTACCTACTTCTCAATGGTGGGATGGCACTACTTTAAAGGACATTTACACAGACGAATTCCTTAGGGTAGGTAGACGACTCTAGATACTTGCTCTAAATTTCAAAACAAATCAAAAATACTTTTCACACCGACACCTTTTCAAAAAGCTTTCGAAAGCAATTTTTCAAACACTCTTGAGGACCGATACAAGAGTCGAACTGGAATTTTCAAAGAAACTTTTTAAACCCACAGTTGAAAAGCAAACAAACCTTTTTGAAAACACAATGAGCAAGTATCTAAGAGCCCATGGATAACCATGGATAGAAAGGGTGCTAACACCTTCCCTTTTTATAACCTACCTCCCGGACCGAGAGCAATCTCTTTAAGGAATTTTTCTGTGCTTTTGTCCTTTCCATTTGGAGAAAATAAAAGACGGTGGCGACTCTTGCTTCCGCGACATTTCGCGAACCAGCGTTAAACAGTCAGTTCCAGATCCACCGACACCAGAACTGGCGACTCTGCTGGGGACTCAAACTTAAAGTGAGGTGTACCTTAGGGATAGTTTATAACTGTGTTTTCAATTGTTTTCCTTGTGTGCTTTAAATTGTGGGTTGCTTGGGAGTTCTATAGATCCTAAACCCGGATCTGGGGGATACCTCCTTAGAAAGTGGCAACAAGGCTGTGAGGGAACTGTGCGGGGTATACCGACATGGTTGAAACAGTCTGCTACGTTGATGTGGCACTTTGGTGTGTACCGGTAACCCTTGAGTTCAGTCAAGGAGAGTACGGGGCCTCCGCGTGGTGTCGTGAAGCATCAACAGACCTTAGGAACCTTAATTGAACTATCTTGGCCTCTTTAGGGTAGTGAGATAACTGACTTTGGTGCAGTCCGAGGTTGGTTGATACTCGATACTACACTCAATTGAGGGTTGCTTTCCTGGAATATTTCGGTCTCCAGTTCAGTGGCTAAATCGAAACGATGAACAATGAAAGCAATCCCGTGATATTGGGACCCTTAGAACCCGGTTACTTCTAATAGGACAGGTTGAGCCCACCAACTTCAAGAGGGTAATACCCAGACCCCATGCTGGCCTAAACTCTAAGGGCTTTCTCTTGTGTGACTTGTGTGCCTTCGTACTTGACTATTTGCATGCTTGTTGTCTGACACTTGAGCTTCTTGCAGGTTTTGTTTGTAGTCCTTAATTAGGACTCATAACAAGGTCTACCGAGTTTCTTGCAGGTTTCGTTTATAGTCCTTAATTGGGACTCATGACAGGTTTTACCCAGTTTCTTGCAGGTTTTGGTTTGCAGTCCTTAATTGGGACTCATAACAGGGTTACTTACATTACCCCATGCATCATGACATCATACCATTGCATACATCCTAACCCATTTCAAGGATCTCAAGGGTTTGTGATGCAGGTCGGGATAAATCAAACATCCATCAAGGGGTAAAGAGGATTTATTTTCCTCTAGCCAGAGTTGTCAGGGGCTATGACCCACTTGATATGGTGAGCTCTGACTCTTGAAGAAGGTTCCCTTAGCCAAGGTTGTTTGGAAATCAAAACCAGACATGATGACTAAAGTCAGGGGCTATGACCCACTGGATATGGTGAGCCTTTGACCCTTGAAGAAGAGTTCTCAACAACATGGGTGTCCTTCAGTCAAGCTATAAATTCCAATGCTAACAAATTTTCTTGTTTACCCCGCGAGGTCCTTGAAAACATTGCATGCATGTCATACACATCATTACATAACAGGTATCTTTGTTGCAGGTCACTTACCTTTCTCACTGTTTATTTCAGCAATGGCCTTTCAACCAGATAACCAGGATCTTCTGGCTCAAGAGACTCGGTTCGGGGAAATCCTCCTGAATCTATCCAAGGGGCAGGAAGAGCTAAGGACACTTCTCATGGAGACTTTTGTCAAGAACAGTGCTGAGGATGAAAGGCTGAAACACCTACAAGCTGAGGTGGATGCATTGAAGGTCCAGATGCTAGGGCAGGTGACTTCCATTCAAGGGTTAGCTCAAAGACAAAGCGAGCTCTGGTTTCTCGTCGACCAACTGCTTCAGGGTAACCAGCTGGGGCAAAAGTCTAAGGGTAAAAAGCCAGTCATTGTTCGACCACCTTTGAGACAAAGAGGCAAGGAGAGAGCTCCCCAAATGGCTCCAGTGTCACAAATTCAACATCACAACCAACAAAAGAGCGAGAGGAGGCAGTTCACTCGGCTCAGCATGACCTTATCCCAGATATTGCTACAGTTACTGGAGACCAAGCTGGTAACTCTAAAAGAGGCTCCGAAGTTTCAAAATATAACGTCACCAAAGTATAACCCCAACGCTTGCTGCGCTTATCATTCTGATAGCCCGGGGCATGCTACAGAGGATTGTTGGGCTTTGAAGAATAAGATTCAGGACCTGATTGATGAAGGAGCACTGGAGTTCACCCAAGATGGTCAGGCTGAATTTTTCTACCATCCCTCCAAGGCTCGCCTTTTGAAGTGACAAGCTCTGAGACTAGGAAACTTTTGTTCATTCGAATGTTCAAGTTGTGCTGTGCTTTGATTGTTCAAACATTTATTCATGATAAACATTGTTATTCCATTAATGCATCGCATATGTCTGTTTTGAAGCAATATATTCGTATTCACTATACGCAAATTATCTTCATATTTTTTCTGATGATCAACTCTTAAATAATAATTCTAAGCCTCTTGAGGGAGGATGACGAAAACGATACCGCGATCATTACAGTATGCTTTTGAACATACCCCACTGATGAGGTACATGCATTGTTTCAATCCTAAACACTGGAGTTATAAGGAAGATAATCCCTCGTCAACCCCTCTGAGCCAAAGAAGTTGGAGTTTTTTATTTTTCGAAATTAAAACCCTTAATCATAACCTGGGGCAGGGTAGTTCTCTCAGTTGATCCAGGTGCATAACAAATGGCACCAAAGAGGTCCTTACAAAACGAAGAAAGACAGTGATGGTTCCGAATAACCAATAAAGAAAGGCAGTCATTATCTCAAAAAATAAAAAACCCATTAAGTCAAAACTCATGAAGGAGACTTACAAAACAGGGGCATCCCGCTGATTGTAATTCCAAAAAAGGAAACAGTTCAGGCAAAAAAGAAAGGGATAACAACAATCAAGAAAGAGGTCTTACAAACCCTCAACAAAAAGGAAGGACTGCCTATTCAAAATAAGTTATCAACATCCGAATCATCACTAGTATATCAAAGCAAAGACTCAAACAAGGTCTAACGTATGATCAACTGAGTTTAGGTTTGGAGAACATCACGAAGAGCGGGTGGGTACAAATAATTTGAGCCTTTATCCTTTGTTTCTTAAAACCATGAATCAGGCCACGTTATAACCCTTAAAAGTCCTAGCTGAAGCATGGGTTAGTTCGAAAGCATACTGTTACGAAAGGTATCCTGACTCCTTAAGGCTTGCGGAAAAATACGGAGTTGAGATCACGTTTTACAAACATTCATTTGTTTTATGAAAAAGAATGCATTTCCAAAATCTGCAAGACAGACATAAGCTTTGCATTTTTAACATAACTTTGTTTGCATATGACTTTTTGTTTGAACAACAGGAAAATTCGCACGATGAATACCTAATGAACAAAAGCACCTCCAATCAAGAGGCATGGCCTGATCATCGTCCATCATCTGGGGCAATCCAATCAAGATTCAGAGAATCTCTCAAAGGCCAAATAGCCTGGGGCAAATCTCCGCCTGAGTCACTTAGGGCACTCCAACGACGAATCTTGCCTGATCAAACATCTTCTGGTGGCGTGGCAAAATATTTCCAACAGGGGCAACTCCCCACATTCCCTGAACGTGGACATAGTCGAAAAAATACTACGCATAATCAAAGACCCGCTAGGTTGACATGCCTAGGCAAAAATTAGGGCTTCCCGGCGAACCAAAAGGGTTCGGGCAAAATGAAGGGATGAAATGAAAAAATCTGTACACCCGGCAAGTCAAAAACCCGAAAGGGAGGTCCAGGCAAAAGTTAGGGATCAAAGCGTACGACTATGTCCTGTCATCTCGTCACCTGCCTACCTGAAGAAGGTTTGACCCTCAACAATTATCAGCATCCCACAGGTGCCTCCCCCATAGAAACAGGGGCAATAACGGGTGGTTTAAGCAATCTGATTGTTCTATCCTCCAAGGTACCAAGGTAGGTTCAGCTAAAGAACATAACCAGGTATCCTAATTCCCCAGAGAGTAAGCAAGTCAGTGCATTCTTCTCCAAGCAGAGTCACCAATCTCAAGGAAGTTGAGTATCCTCCAGCAAATCTCAACATTCCCCAGCAGCATATATACATATATTCTTAACAAGCAACCCCGGCAGTCTTGGTCTAAAGATTGTTCCCCGGCGGTATATCAACATTCAAAGGAATCACTTCCCCGCAGTCAAAACTTCCCCAAGAGAGTCCAATCCAATTCCCCTAGGAAAATTGGAATTCATCTCCCCCAAGCAGTAAGCTTATCCCCAGTAGATTCTGGAAGCTTAACCTCTCAGAGCACGAACACGTCGCCCGGCTTTATTTAAAGAGTTATTTCCTTAACAGGATATAACTGGGTTATCCTCAGCCAAAAGCCACGGAAAGAGCGTCGTCGACACAGTCTTCTTATCCCCAGCAAAGTCTATCAACACTTCCAACAATAAGGGTATCCTCAGCAAGTTATTATCAACACTCAACAAAGCATCTCTATCCCCCACAGAGTATGGCTCCCCAGCATGGTCGCTAGAGTATTTTTCTCCCCGCAGAATCTTCCATTCGCCAAGTTTATTCCTCAACAGAGTCATCCTCTCCTACCGGTATTCTTGCAATTATCATCCCCAGCGGAAGCAAAATCTATTCTCCAACGTCAGCCCAGGAGCGACTTCCCGGCACCCGTCAAGGACCTACTTTCCTAGACGAAAACATACATACATAAACATCACATACATCATTATAGCATGCATAGACGCATCATATCATACAAATATCATTTATGTTGAGAACATCATTGCTTGGTTCATATCATGCATTGCATATGACTGACCTTTACCTTTCAGGAAAGATTCAGCTAAATTCTCAATCATATTTTAAGACCTAGACCGGTTCAGTTAATCGACTCCAAAGATTTCTTATCCAGTCCAAGGCCTTCTCTAGTCCAGCTAAATCGACTCCCAACAGATTTTTCTGATGAAGACTCAGTAGAAGTTATCAGGTTTTCTTTGAGATTATAATTTCCTTTGGTTCTCTCCCCGACGGTGCGTGAGATGATAATTCCATTTTAGGTTTTTCTTTGAGATTATAATTTCCTATTGGTTCTCTCCCCGACGGTGCGTGAGATGATAATTCCATTTTAGGTTTTTCTTTGAGATTATAATTTCCTATTGGTTCTCTCCCCGACGGTGCGTGAGATGATAATTCCATTTTAGGTTTTTCTTTGAGATTATAATTTCCTATTGGTTCTCTCCCCGACGGTGCGTGAGATGATAATTCCATTTTAGGTTTTTCTTTGAGATTATGATTTCCTTTGGTTCTCTCCCCGACGGTGCGTGAGATGATAATTCCATTTTAGGTTTTTCTTTGAGATTATAATTTCCTATTGGTTCTCTCCACGACGGTGCGTGAGATGATAATTCCATTTTAGGTTTTTCTTTGAGATTATAATTTCCTATTGGTTCTCTCCCCGACGGTGCGTGAGATGATAATTCCATTTTAGGTTTTTCTTTGAGGTTATAATTTCCTATGGTTCTCTCCCCGACGGTGCGTGAGATGTAATTCCCTTTCAGGTTATAATTTCCTTTGGTTGTCTCCCCGACGGTGCGTGAGATGTAATTCCCTTTCAGGTTATAATTTCCTATGGTTCTCTCCCCGACGGTGCGTGAGATGTAATTCCCTTTCAGGTTATAATTTCCTTTGGTTCTCTCCCCGACGGTGCGTGAGATGTAATTCCCTTTCAGGTTATAATTTCCTTTGGTTCTCTCCCCGACGGTGCGTGAGATGTAATTCCCTTTCAGGTTATAATTTCCTATGGTTCTCTCCCCGACGGTGCGTGAGATGTAATTCCCTTTCAGGTTATAATTTCCTTTGGTTCTCTCCCCGACGGTGCGTGAGATGTAATTCCCTTTCAGGTTATAATTTCCTACAGTTCTCTCCCCGACGGTGCGTGAGATGTAATTCCCTTTCAGGTTATAATTTCCTATGGTTCTCTCCCCGACGGTGCGTGAGATGTAATTCCATTTCAGGTTATAATTTCCTTTGGTTCTCTCCCCGACGGTGCGTGAGATGTAATTCTCTTTCAGGTTATAATTTCCTATGGTTCTCTCCCCGACGGTGCGTGAGATGTAATTCCCTTTCAGGTTATAATTTCCTATGGTTCTCTCCCCGACGGTGCGTGAGATGTAATTCCCTTTCAGGTTATAATTTCCTTTGGTTCTCTCCCCGATGGTGCGTGAGATGTAATTCCCTTTTAGGTTATAATTTCCTATGGTTCTCTCCCCGACGGTGCGTGAGATGTAATTCCCTTTCAGGTTGTAATTTCCTATGGTTCTCTCCCCGACGGTGCGTGAGATGTAATTCCCTTTCAGATTATAATTTCCTATGGTTCTCTCCCCGACGGTGCGTGAGATGTAATTCCCTTTCAGGTTATAATTTCCTATGGTTCTCTCCCCGACGGTGCGTGAGATGATAATCCCATTTCAGATTATAATTGCCTATTGGTTCTCTTCCCGATACTGCGAAGATGGTAATTCCCACCAAGATTTTCTCAACGAGCGTTGTTGAAGTTAAAGTCACCCAAGGTTCTCTTACCGTTCATGCTAAGGTAGTAACCACCCCCGGTTCATTCATCATCTTGTGAAGCTCCAGACTCAGCTCCTGTAACCAGGCAGGACACATCTATACCAAGCATCTGAAAACCAGTTCTTGCAACGTGTCAGGTACTCATTTTTCTTTTGCAGGTATGCATGTTCTCGCTAAGGAATCTCTTACGCGATCAACATCCAGATGGCATCTATAAGCCCATCATCCTATTCATCAATCTCTAAATGGCATCTATAAGCCCATTTCCATCACACTGCTACTATGTGAGCGCAAATTTCTGGGCACTCTAGTGTTCAATCATCTTCTACCCTCGGATTACGAAAGGCACGTCAGCCAATCTGCATCCTCAGGTCTAAGAAGATTGAACAGGGGCAACTGTTGTACCCCAAAATTTGCCCTCCCATATTCTTCAAGAAATTGCCAGGTCAAGCTTCAAAATTCCCCAAGGGTTGCACAGTGCAAGGGCCTCCTAAGCAGTCAAAATTAGGGTTTTGCTTCTGATCAAGAAAATGAAGTTTCCAAAGGGACAATCAAGTCTCACATGCCTACAAATATGGTCAAGCGTCCTCATATCAAGTTTCAAGACTTTCAGCACAAAATTACACAGTCAAAACCCTAAATTGCACTACAGTCAACTGCAGGGGCAAAATGGTCATTTGACAGTCAAAAGTTCAAATTTTTGGTCAACATCTCATTTTGAAGCCACAAACATCATTTGATCAATGCTTGATCATGATTCTCAAAAGCTTGGCTCAAAAATCATCAAGATGCAAAAGTTTCCTTATTTGGACAGCTGAAAAAGTCAACTGTAAATTGACCAGGGCATAACTTTCACATGGATTATCAGAAAAATTCCATCCAAAGCTCATTTTGAAGAGAAAGACATTTCCTACAACTCATCTTCATACTTCAAGTCCAAGAAATGCTCTCACAAAAAGTTATCAATTTCAACATTATAGGTCATTTTCAAAAGTCAACAAAAAGGGACTTTAAGTCAAAGGCCATAACTTGAGATTGGTAAATCAAAATGACATGGGACCAAAGGCATTGGTTAGAGGACTCAACGGCCTTTCCAAAATGTCCAAGAACATGAGAAAAGCTTAAAAATTGAGCAAGTTATGCCTTGTGGAAGTTGGGAAATTTTTGGATATTTTGAAAAGTCAACATTGATTCAAATGACCTAAAATTGCTAATGGGCCCATTTTTCTTCCATAATTCATCATCCATGGCATGTGCACGACCACTTGGCCCAAAGGGAAGTATTTCTTCATTTTTTATTTATTTATTTGAATTTTTATTTATAATAATTCATTTAAATCAAATTAAATACATGGAAAATATTTAACCTAAGTTTTACAACCTTTTTTTGCATGAAATCTACTCAATAATTCGTGCATATTCAAATAGGGAAAGATTTGGAGAGAATTGATCATGATTTGTACAAAAACACATGGAAAATATTTGAAAAAAGATCTTGAAAATCAAATCTTCCAAAGTCATGAATGCCAAGCTTTTGTGTGATTTCTTTAACCTAATTCATTCCTACATAAGCATAGAACATAACCCTAATTCAATTGACCACTGAGCTGCGTTAGAAACCAATTGACAAACTTGAATTTTTTGCAAAGAAACTCAAAACTGAAAACCTCATTCTAGGGCGATTCAAGGCACGATTTTTGTTTCATTAGCTTGCTGAAGGTTCACTGAACGTTTCCCAATCAAAAACATTCCTCAAAGCTTAAAGAATTGGTAACACGAACCGGACCTGTGCATAAAAAATCTCAGAGTCGTGCATCTCAATCCATGCATTCTTTGTGAATTTTAAAGCTCGATTCATGTTAATTACTTTGTTCTGAAGCTAACCCAATGATTTAATTGTATTTTTATGCATTGTGTGCAAATATACCATTGTTGCTTTTTAGGGTTTGCAGAGTTTCGAATTAGGGGTTTTCAGATAATGTAAAATCAGCCTACCACGATGCCATGGTTGTGATCAGCACGCCTGGACGAAGAAGAAGCTACCCTCGCGCTCAATTTATGAGCGTCACAGGGCTAGTCGCTATTTTCCCAAAACCGGCCTAGGAGAACGCTAACAAAACCGTTGCCTGTTTCTTTTGTATTTTCAGGAAAATAAAATCAATGAAGAAGATGATGTGTTGGCCAGCGATGATTGGTCCTTTTAAAATTTCGCGCTAAAAAGCACTAACGCGTGTTGTTGTTCTTATAATATTTGTTAGTTATTTAATAATCAAAACACGTGGAATGGCTTAGTGGTAAGCAAGGCTATTGGTAACATTCCTGACCTGGGTTCGAACCCCAGGTCTTCACCCTTTCCATATGCTTTTTTCCAATTAACAATCACATGCAGATTCAATATCAAGGACCATCATACACCTTCATGATCTATCCGTCCACGCGCCAGTTGCATCCAATCAAAGGTCCAGATCCAAGTCCCAGTCAACGCGCCAGCATACTCCCTGGAGAAAGTCAAACGGATCAAGGTTGATGGGCCTGAATTACTTGGGTTATACCTCCATGTTGGGGACTCCAACCCCCCTAGGTTTGCCATAATATTTTTATTTTTATTTTCTATTTGCTTTTAATTATTATTTGTTTAATTAATTTATTATTTTCACAAAATATCAAAAACACCTAAAAATCAAAAAAAATCAGAAAAGAGGAAAAATATAATAAATATTTTTGTTTTAGTATTTTCCATAAATAAATTGTATATAATTATTTAGTTTTAAATTAGGTTGTAATTTTAATTCTTTTCATAATAAATTTAAAAAACATAGAATTAGGTTTGATAATTTTTCATCCTTTTTATTTTTCTTTCATAAATATTTAATATTATTTATTTTATTTATTTTTTATAATTAAATTTGTATATAAAAATTAGGGTTAGTTTAGGTTAAAATTCAATGTTTTCTTAATAAATTAAAAGCCATTAGAATTAGGGTTAGTATTTATTTTAGTTAATTCTTTTTTTATATTAAATCCTAAAATACTAAAAAATACCAAAAAAACAAGTTCTTTCTTTCTTTTAATTAATTAATTCCATGTGATTTTAATTTTGCAAAAAGGGTCCAACGCCCTCGTTTCGATTTAATTCTTATTCGCGTGTTTATTTTATTTCTTTATAATATTTATGTATCTCTCCCAAGGCCATGTAAACTTTTAATTTTCTCGCACTTCTCTTTACTTTCTTTATGTTTCTGTCAAATCGGGTCCTGGTTTAATTTTGGCGATGTGGACCCGCGCCGTTTGTAATAGCTTAGAACTTTTACCTTTCCCGCAATACTTTTAACTGTTAAACAAATGGCATGAAAGAATGTATGGACAAAATAAAAACAAGCGTAGAACACCAATAACATGACAAGATAAATGCAAATGAACATGACACACAAAATCACACACCACCCCTAGGGTACGCCTCACTGTTGCCTTGCCTCGAAAGGTGATCGTCGAGTAGAGGATGTCTTAGTAAGTCCTCATGATCCGGGAACCTGGCATGAGGGTAGCTTCTAAGGTGTCTTCCCATTGCTCTGGTGATCACCATGTCCCGAACCTCGAATTGACCCGAACACCTCCAACGGTGGTGCTACCTACTTCTCAATGGTGGGATGGCACTACTTTAAAGGACATTTACACAGACGAATTCCTTAGGGTAGGTAGACGACTCTAGATACTTGCTCTAAATTTCAAAACAAATCAAAAATACTTTTCACACCGACACCTTTTCAAAAAGCTTTCGAAAGCAATTTTTCAAACACTCTTGAGGACCGATACAAGAGTCGAACTGGAATTTTCAAAGAAACTTTTTAAACCCACAGTTGAAAAGCAAACAAACCTTTTTGAAAACACAATGAGCAAGTATCTAAGAGCCCATGGATAACCATGGATAGAAAGGGTGCTAACACCTTCCCTTTTTATAACCTACCTCCCGGACCGAGAGCAATCTCTTTAAGGAATTTTTCTGTGCTTTTGTCCTTTCCATTTGGAGAAAATAAAAGACGGTGGCGACTCTTGCTTCCGCGACATTTTGCGAACCAGCGTTAAACAGTCAGCTCCAGATCCACCGATCACACATACAAAGCAATACAATTGAAAATACAAGTGATCTGATCCTAAGGTACACCTCACTTATAAGCTATTCCTCAGCAGAGTCGCCAGTTCTGTGATCGGTGGGAATGAGAACTGACTGTTTTTTAATGCTGATTCGCATTTGCGTTTGTTTTTGTAAAGTATCACGGTAAGCAAGAGTCGCCACCGTATTTTATTTTATCAAACAAGGGAAAGGACAAAAGCACAGAAAAATTCCTTTTCGAGATGTTTCTCGGGTTCGGGAGGTAGATTATAGAAAGGGAAGGTGTTAGCACCCTTTCTATCCGTGGTTATCCACGGGATCTTAGGTACTTGCTCACTATGTTTTCAAAAGTTTGCTTTTCTTTGTGCTTGTGGGTTTTGAAAAGAGTTTTTGTTTGAAACTTCGATTTAACTCTTGCTTCTGTCCTCAAGAGTGTAATGAAGTGTTTTGAAAACTTTGTTCAAAAAGTGTAAGTGTGAGAAGTTTTGTTTTTTTTTTGAAATGAGCAAGTACTTAAGAACCTTTACCTACTCTAAAAGGAATTAAACTGTGCAAATGTCCTTTAGACAGTGCTATCCCACTATTGAGGAGTAGGTAGCACCATCGTTGGAATTTTTGGGTCAATTCGATTTAAGGGACGTGTGGTCACTAAAGCAATGTTAGGATGCTTTAGCGGTAACCCTAATGTCTTAGATCATTTTTCCGAGGCAACCGTTTCGAGGCAACTTATGATCTTGGGACAAAAGGACGACCTCTAAAACATCCTATACTTAATGACCACGTTCTAGGCAACCAAGTGAGGTGTACCCTAGGAGTGGCATGTGCAAGTGTGTCAATTTTGAGTTTATATTATCTTTGTACATGTTATGGTGAGCTACGATTGATTTAAAATTAAAGGTTAATCTTGTCATGCAATCCTAGTTAGCATACATCTAAACAGTTAATATATGTACAGGAATTTAAAGTGCGGGAATTGTAAAGCCTACGCTATTACAAAGCTTCGGGGAGTGGGGTTATTTACATGTCCAAAAATTGGGGAAATAAAAGCAGTAAAGTAAAAGTCTTAGTTAAGCTATTACATCCCAGTAGGCAGTTACAATAAAATAAACGCGCGTAAATCTGAAAATAACCTCTAAAAATTCTAAGAATAAAATCTCTTTTTGTTGTTTTATTTTATTTTGGGAAAATGATCTAAATCTATTTAATTTTTAGTTTTGAGAAAATGTTAAGATAATTAAGAGATTAATTAACAAAGTTAATTTTAATAGAAAAAAAACTAGCCTAATATTTTTTGTGTTTTTTTGATTTTAATGTTAATTAAAAAAGCTAAAAAGATGTCAATGAAAAAAAATAAAATACAAGGGGAGTATCCTTCGATCCAGGGAAAAAAAAGAGTTTCGACCCAGGGAGGGAATGACAGCTTTGATCTAGACAGGGTCATGGCTCTTTCGATTGGGCCAGGAAGTGGGCATGAACAGCCTTCGATCCAGGGAAAAGGACTGTCTTTCGATCATGGAGGTCATGGCTTTCGATCCAGGAATGAGATGCCTCCTTCGATCCAGCATGCTGATGGGTTCGATCCAGAGAAGGTGTCTCCTTCGATCTGAGCTGTTATACCTGCAAAAGTATGTGAGCGAAATAAAACACAGGGCCTGGGTATTGAACCCCAGACCCTTCGATGCTGCGCTTGTTGGGTCTCTTCAGGCTATGTCTGCAGCCAATATTAGCAAACCCAGGCCCCTTGATCCTGTCTAGGATAGAAAATCGAAGGTAACAACCAATATGTATGTATTATGCAAATATGAGGTTGGATAGTTTACCCTTTCTTACCAATAGATTGGACTTTTGATTTGGGCGCTTCCTGGATGTAGGAACCTTCGATCTGGGCACTTCCTGGATGTAGGCACTTTTGATCTGAGGGCTTCTGGGCATGGGCACCTTTGATCTGAAGGATTGCTTTGACCTGGAAAATTCTGGGCAGCGTCTCTCAAATGTTTTTTGTTCTCCTGTTGTGTGTTTTTTTCGTGTGTGTTCTCCTATAGAGTTTTTGTGTGTAATTTCCGTGTCCTGAATATGTATGCTGGCCTCTGTATTTATAGGGGTGTGAGGGTGCAGTAATGGCAAGAGACAGCCATTAAACAGGCCATTAAATGCCATGAGACAAAAAACGGACACATTAAAAGTTTTCCTTTTTTGAAATATTTGTGTCTCTTGAATGAACCTGGACGCTTTTAACTTGAGTGCCCTCTTGATGACCTCCTTCGAATGGGCTGATGGCATCCTTCGAATGCTTTTCGAAAGCTTCTTCGAATGGACCCTTTGAATGCCTCTTCGAATGGACCTTCTGGAATTCCAATCGAAGGACACTGTTATAATGGCAATCGAAGTACTTGTCCATAATGCCAATCGAAAGGCTCCTTCAGAACACCAATCGAAATGCTCCTTCAGAATGCCAATCGAAGGGTCTTTCAGAATGCTAATCGAAGTGCTCCTTCAGAATGCCAATCGAAATGCTCCTTCAAAATTCCAATCGAAGGGTCTTTCAGAATGCCAATCGAAGTGCTCCTTCAGGATGCCAATCGAAATGCTCCTTCAGAATTCCAATCGAAGGGTCTTTCAGAATGCCAATCGAAATGTACTTAAAGCACCACTCAAAAATTTTCCTTTTCCTTAGGCAAGAGTTTGTGATCAACCATACAGGGGGAAGACTTTAGAAAACATGAGAGGGAAAATTTTGGGGTGCAACAATGACATGATAGCCAGGTCTCAAACTGAGGAAGGGCACCTTGATCACCTACAAAAGTTGTTCGACAGGTTGAAGATGTACAAGTTGAGGTTGAATTCTAAAAAGTGAACCTTCAGAGTAAGGTCTGGTAAGCTTCTGGGTTTCATTGTCAGTGACAAGGGTATTCAGGTAGACCCTGCAAAGGTAAAAGCTATACAAGAAATGCCGGTTCCCCGCACAGAGAAAGAGGTTAGAGGTTTCTTGGGACGTCTGAATTACATCGCCAGGTTCATTTCACATCTGACTGCTACTTGTGAGCTAATCTTCAAGTGATAAAGTGGAATGATGAATTCCAGACCGCTTTTGAAAGAATCAAGGAATACCTTCAAGAACCACCAATTCTGATGCCTCCGGTTGAAGGAAGACCTTTGATATTGTACTTGACAGTTCTAGACAATTCAATGGGATGTGTGCTGGGGCAGCATGACGAGTCTGGTAGAAAAGAGCATACAATATACTACCTTAAAAAAAGTTTACCGACTGTGAGACACGATACTCATTGCTCGAGAAAACTTGTTGCGCTTTGGCATGGGCTGCTCGCCGACTGAGACAGTATATGCTGACTCACACTACCTTGTTGATATCAAAGATGGATCCGATCAAGTATATTTTCGAGAAGCCCGCTCTCTCCGAAAGGATAGCAAGGTGGAAAATGATCTTAACTGAATATGACATACAATATACAACCCAAAAGGCAATTAAGGGAAGTGTATTGGCTGATCATTTGGCTCATCAGCCCGTGGATGATTACCAGTCCATGAATTTTGAGTTCCCGAGTGAGAATATCACGTTGGTGACTGACTACGAAGAACCTGGACCAGATGAAGGACCCGAGGAGGGATCCCAATGGTCTATGTATTTTGATGGAGCCTCGAACGCATTGGGTAACGGAATTGGCACTGTAATCATATCTCCTGAGGGCTGCCATACTTCGTTCACCGCCCGATTATGTTTCAACTGCACCAATAACATGGCGGAGTATGAAGCATGTATCATGGGTCTTCGAGATGCTATTGACCTGGGGATTAAGTTCTTAAGTGTATTCGGGGATTCCGCTCTGGTGATAAGTCAGATCAAAGGCGAGTGGGATACGAAGCACCCGAACCTCATTCCTTACAAAGAGTATGTACTGACATTGCTCCCACACTTTGAGGAGGTAACCTTCGAACATTTCCCGCGAGAGGAGAACCAGTTAGCGGACGCACTAGCTACCATGTCTTCTATGTTCAAGGTTAGGTGGGACAATGAAGCTCCCCAGATTACCATTGAGAGGTTGGATGAACCAGTGCATTGCTGTGAGATCGACACCGAAGAAGTGGCAGACAAACCCTGGTTTCACGAAGTCAAAAGGTATCTTGAGGCTCAAGAGTATCCCGAAGGGGCATCTATCAATGATAAGAAGTTTCTTAGAAGGTTCGCTGCAAAGTTCTTCCTCAGTAATGGGATCCTCTATAAACGCAACCATGACTCCACACTGTTACGGTGTATAGACAAGATCGAAGTAGAGAGGATCATGACAGATCTACATGAAGGAACCTTCGAAACCCATTCTAGTGGACACACCATGGCTAAGAAGATCCTACGGGAAGGATACTACTGGTCAACTATGGAAGACGATTGTTATCACCACTCTCGAACTTGTCATAAATGCCAAATCTACGCTGATAAGGTGCACTTGCCTCCGGTCCCCTTAAACGTCTTGACAGCTTCGTGGCCCTTTGCGATGTGGGGCATCAACATGATTGGAGAAATCAGGCCCACTGCTTCCAATGGACATTGCTTCATCCTAGTAGCCATTGATTACTTCACAAAGTGGGTTGAGGCAACCTCCTTCGCTACAGTAACCAAGAATGTCGTGGCGCGGTTTATCAGGCATAATCTGATCTGTCGATATGGTGTGCCAGAGAGAATTATTACTGACAATGGTACGAATATCAACAACATAATGATCAACGAGCTCTGTAAACAGTTCAAGATACAACATCATAACTCTTCTCCCTACCAGCCGAAGATGAATGGGGCTGTTGAAGCAGCTAACAAGAACATCAAGAAGATTGTGCAGAAGATGACGGTGACATATAAAGACTGGCACGAGATGTTACCATTCGCTCTTCATGGGTACCACACCTCAGCACGGACGTCGACAGGGGAAACACCCTACTCTCTGGTATATGGCATGGAGGCAGTCCTACCCATTGAAGTCTAGATACCCTCTCTTAGAATTATGAAGGATGCGGGTTTGAATGAAGACGACTAGATCCAAACCCGGTTTGATCAGCTAAATCTAATCGATGAAAAGAGACTTATTGATATCTGCCATGGTCAGACGTATCAAAAGCGAATGATTAAGACTTTTAACAAGAAAGTCAGGAGTCAAGAATATCAAGTTGGGGATCTAGTGATCAAACGCATCATACTGCCACAAGGTGATCCCAGGGGCAAATGGACCCCCACATACGAAGGGCCATTTGTGGTTAAGAACATTTTCTCGGGAGGAGCTATGATTCTAACCACCATGGATGGTGACGACCTTCCTCACCCTGTCAATGCAGACATAGTGAAAAGATACTACGCATAATCAAAGACCCGCTAGGTTGACTGGCCTAGGAAAAAATAAGGGCTTCTCGGCAAACCAAAAGGGTTCAGGCAAAAATAAGGGATGAAAAATGAAAAAATCTGTACACCCGGAAAGTCAAAAACCCGAAAGGGAGGCTTGGGCAAAAAAGGGTATCCCGGTGGATTAAAAACCCGAAAGGGCAATCCAGGCACAAGTTAGGGATTGAAGCGTATCACTATGTCTCATTGGATCATCTTGCGACCATACTTCAGTATCGACTATCAAGCTCAGACGGCGCCAACCAATCTGATCAACCTTCGACCAAGTAGCAAAGTGATGAGACGCTTGAAGATATAAAGGCAATAACAGAGTTGGAACCCAATGGGGTTGTTTCACATAGCTATTTTTCTTTCTTTTGCAAAAATTGTATAATTTCTATCTTTCGGCGGCGTTCTCTTACTAGAACGTCAACCTCTTTGTACAAAACGCCTATTACAGTCCGACTTCAAAATCAATACAAGTCATTTTCATAAAACTTCAATTTGTTTTTTCTTTTTCTGTTTTGTTTTGCAAGAACGTCCAATAATATATTTTTGATATATGCATTTGAAAATGATTGCTGCTCATAAATATTTACGTAAGAAACAAAAGGCAATTACTCGTAATTCCAGAAACAGGGAAAAACAAGAAGTGCCAAACTCTACGGTTACTCTGCCCAGCAAGTATCTGGATAGAGCCAACTTAGGAACACAAATTATTGGTATATACACTCCCCCCAAAGTAAAAGTATCCAAAGGCATTGATGTTAGCTTTCCTGAAACAGGACATAACTATCCCCAACTGAGGTTCATAATCGCGGGCGAGTCAGTAAATTTCATCCCCCAAGCGGAGTTTATTTCTCTGGATATAGAAGCGCAATCTCCAACAGAGCTCATCATCTCAAACAACAAAATTTCATCCCCAGCTAATTTTATTACTCCAGATCAGCGGGTCTACCAACAGAGTATCTCCTCCCCCTAAGTTTGGTCCCCGCCAAGTTATTCTCCAGCATCTCTTCCCGATAGAATATTTACATATCTCCAGCAACTGTCAGGGATTTATTTTCCCAGACACGAGCATTCCCTGATAGCATTTCATGAACATACATCATGACATACACATATATATCATATGCAGCATGATCTCATTTATTTTGAGAACATCATCTAACCCTGCATTTCATACATCGCATATAACTAACCCTGATATCTTTTCAGGAAAATACGATTAGCTTCAACAATTCCAGTACTTATACAAATTACATCTATAGATGACTAATGGAAACTCAGTTCCCGAAATCAAATGAGTCAACTAATCTACACTTTCATCTCAAAGTAACCCTACTATCCAGGTTTCTTCCCACAAGCCCTAATATCCAGGCTTTCATTTCGAAGTAACCCTACTATCCAGGTTCCTTCTCACAACCCTAATATCCAGGCTTTCACATCGAAGTAACCCTACAACCCAGGTTCCTTCTCACAGCCCTACTATCCAGGCTTAAATATCGAAGTAACCCTACTATCCAGGTTCCTTCTCACAGCCCTACTATCCAGGCTTTCATATCGAAGTAACCCTACTATCTAGGTTCCTTCCCACAGCCCTACTATACAGGCTTTCATATCGAAGTAACCCTACTATCCAGGTTCCTTCTTGCAGCCCTACTATCCAGGCTTTCATATCAAAGTAACCCTACTATCCAGGTTCCTTCTCACAACCCTACTATCCAGGCTTTCATATCGAAGTAACCCTACTATCCAGGTTCCTTCTCACAACCCTACTATCCAGGCTTTCATATTGAAGTAACCCTACTATCCAGGTTCCTTCTCACAACCCTACTATCAAGGATTTCATATCGATGTAACCCTACTATCTAGGTTCCTTCTCACAACCCTACTATCCAGGATTTCATATCAAAGTAACCCTACGATCCAGGTTCCTTCTCACTGCCCTACTATCCGGGTTTTCATATCGAAGCAACCCTACTATCCAGGTTCCTTCTCACAACCCTACTATCCGGGCTTTCATATCGAAGTAACCCTACTATCCAGGTTCCTTCTCACAACCCTACTATCCAGGCTCTCATATCAAAGTAACCCTACTATCCATGTTCCTTCTCACAACCCTACTATCCAGGCTATCATATATAAGTAACCCTACTATCCAGGTTCCTTTTCACAGCCCTACTATCCAGGCTTTCATATCAAAGTAACCCTCCTATCCAGGTTCCTTCTCACGACCCTACTATCCAGGCTTTCATTTCGAAGTAACCCTACTATCCAAGTTCCTTCTTACAGCCCTACTATCCAAGCTTTCATATCGAAGTAACCCTACGATCCAGGTTCCTTCTTACAGCCCTACTGTCCAGGCTTTCATTTCGAAGTAACCCTACTATCCAGGTTCCTTCTAACAGCCCTACTATCCAGGCTTTCATATCGAAGTAACCCTACGATCCAGGTTCCTTCTCAGAACACTACTATCCAGGCTTTCATATCAAAGCAACCCTACTATCCAGGTTCCTTCTCACAGCCCTACTATCCAGGCTTTCATATCGAAGTAACCCTACTATCCAGGTTCCTTCTCACAGCCCTACTATCCAGGCTTTCATATCGAAGTAACCCTACTATCCAGGTTCCTTCTTGCAGCCCTACTATCCAGGCTTTCATATCGAAGTAACCCTACTATCCAGGTTCCTTCTCACAACCCTACTATCCGGGCTTTCATATCTAAGTAACCCTACTATCCAAGTTCCTTCTCACATCCCTACTATCCAGGCTTTCATATCGAAGTAACCCTACTATCCAGGTTCCTTCTCACAGCCCTACTATCAAGGATTTCATATCGAAGTAACCCTACGATCCAGGTTCCTTCTCACAGCCCTACTAACCAGGCTTTCATATCGAAGTAACCCTACCATCTAGGTTCCTTCTCACTGCCCTACTATCCGAGTTTTCATATCGAAGTAACCCTACTATCCAGGTTCCTTCTCACAGCCCTACTATCCAGGCTTTCAGATCGAAGTAACCCTACTATCCAGGTTCCTTCTCACAACCCTACTATCCAGGCTCTCATATCAAAGTAACCCTACTATCCAGGTTCCTTCTCACAACCATACTATCCAGGCTTTCATATAGAAGTAACCTTACTATCCAGGTTCCTTCTCACAGCCCTACTATCCAGTCTTTCATATCAAAGTAACCCTCCTATCCAGGTTCCTTCTCACGGCCCTACTATTCAGGCTTTCATTTCGAAGTAACCCTACTATCCAGGTTCCTTCTCACAGCCCTACTGTCCAGGCTTTCATTTCTAAGTAACCCTACTATCCAGGTTCCTTCTCACAGCCCTACTATCCAGGCTTTCATATCGAAGTAACCATACGATCCAGGTTCCTTCTCACAGCCCTACCATCCAGGCTTTCATATCGAAGCAACCCTACTATCCAGGTTCCTTCTCACATCCCTACTATCCAGGCTTTCATATCGAAGCAACCCTACTATCCAAGTTCCTTTGCAATGTGTTAGTATCATTTAATTTGAGTTTGAGCGCAGAAATTGAAAGACACCATTACTAGGGTTCGAAAACTCAAAATTGGGGTTTCCTCTTTCAAGATAAATTTAGAGGAATTCTGGATACCATTAGACTCAGGACTTAATTCCTGATTGACCCCTAGCTCTGGTTTCAATTTATATTGCCTATATCATATATTTGAATCACATAGGGTTTTAGCTACAAACAAAATCCGCCACTATAGCTTATAGTGACGGAAAACTGCCGTAGGTAAAAGTCTATTGCCTAAAGCCATGGATCAGTGAAGAAGATGATGGTTTGGAGTTGAAGGATTGGTCCATTCAAATAAAAGGGACCCACTAGGGAGCGCGCACGTGGAAACAAGGCATATTTCTTTGTTTGCTTTATCTTTATTTTTTGTAATTGTATTAACGATTGGTTAAGTGACACATATGGTTAAAGGAGAAGGGTTTAAAGCAGGCGTCCTGGGTTCGATCTCAGGCGCGCTGCTTTTGCATTTTTCTAAATAATTAACTACAGATCTAGTGTTACGTCATCAAGCAGGCCCACCATACACCTCAACGCCTCACCGTCAAATTCTCTTTGTTCCAGATCTAAAGGGCTTAGCAAGCAAGGCCTATGATGGACCTTCAGAGGATGATCCCACTGAATCAGGCGCAGCTAGCTGGGCTCAGAGTTTTTGGGCCTAGGAAATTCAGATTGGCACCCCCAGATTACTTATTACACAAGCCCCGTTTGCATTTTCTTTTCTATTTTTTTAAATTTCTTTAATTGATTTATTTTATTTGTTTTAATTAATTAACCCAAAAATAATTTTCTTTTTTTAATCAAAAAATCACAACAAACTACAAAAATCTTTTTTTGATAAAAATATTTTACTTAATTAATTTAGTTTAATTAACTTAGGGCAATTTAACCTATTTTTATAATTAGAATTAAATAGAAATTAGGTTTTAAATTTGTAATTAAATTGTTACTTTTCTCAAATAAAAAACCACAAAAATGCACAAAATCTTTTCTTTGTAAATATTTATATTTTCTTGAAATGATTTAATTTAGTTTAAATTAGGTTAATTTCAATTTCTTTTATAATTAAAAATAATTAGAATTAGGGTTTTAGTCGTATATAACTTCATTAATTCTTTTCTCAAAAAATAACTTAATCATTTTTTTACATTAGATTTTAAGGTTTTCAAATTTCTCCTCGCATTTAATTTGCTGCGCGCATTTTAATTTGTTTTATTATTATTGTAACTGTTTCGAGTTTGTAATAGTTTTAATTAGGGTTTTAAATTCTGCACTTTTATTTCCCGTCAAGACAATTATGTAACTGTCAAAGCCTTGTAATAGCTAGGTTTATTTTTCGCATTTTAAATTCCTGCAAATATTTAACTGTCTAGATGTATGCTAATAGGATTGTATGGCAAGAATATTTAGAAATTTAAACGGTAGATCACCTAATGTGCAAAGATTAAATAACTGAAACAATTCATACGCACATATTCACTCCTAGGGTTTTCCTCACTTCGGTTGCCTTCGGTAAACAATCATTAAGCATATGAGATTTTAGTGGTTGCCCTCCTGTCTAAGAGATCAAAATGTCCCGTTCGAATGTTGCCTCGAAAAGATCTTAAGACTCTAGGGTTACTACTAAAGTTTTCTTGTGTTGCTTTAGTGATTGTACTTTTCCCTTTCGAATGTCCCTTACAACTCCAACGATGGTGCTACCTACTCCTTAATAATGGGATAGCGCTGTCTAAAGGAAAACGAACAAACCTTTTTTGAGTAGGTAGAATCTTAAGTACTTTCTCAATAAAAACTTTTCACACAAACACCTTTCAAAACAAATTTTCAAAACAAACTTCGTCACATCCTTGAGGACTGATACAAGGGTTATCACGAAGTAAAACATTTTCAAGACAAACACACACAAGCAATTTGAAAAATGAGCAAGCGCCTAAGAGCCCGTAGATAACTACGAATAGAAAGGGTGCTAACACCTTCCCTTTCTATAATCTACCCCCGTACTCAGAAACATTCTCGAAAAAGGTTTTTTCTATTCTTTTTCCTTTTCCTTTTCCTTGTTGGATAAAATAAAAGTCGGTGGCGACTCTTGCTTGCCGCGACATTTTGCAATCAAAAAGCGCAAAACGCAAACCGGTATTAACAATCAGTTCTGCCACCGTTAGAAAAACACCTTTTCATTGAGGAAGAAACCGCCAGCCAATCATCTTAGTGTATTTCTATCTTTCTTTGATGCACCGATCGGGTATTCTTGAGTCTGAAGAAAATGCTTGATATCATGATACCAAGGTTTTTCATCTGCTACCTCCTCTGTTGTAAACACATGAGCGGGCCTATCCATCCGTCGAACCGCAAGTCGGGGTATATCATTCCAAATATTCACTTGGTACATAGAAGCCAGGGTTGCCAGAGCATCCGCCATTTGATTTTCGTCTCTAGGAATGTGATGGAATTCCACTTTATTGAAGAATGGTAATAATCTTCTAGCATAATCTTTGTAAGGATTCAATCCGGGGTGACGAGTATCCCATTCTCCTTTAATATAATTTATTACCAAAGCTGAATCACCATACACATTGAGAATTTTAATTCTGAGATCAATAGCTTCTTCGAGATCCATGATGGAAGCCTCATATTCTGCCATATTATTAGTACAATCGAATGTTAACCTTGCAGTAAAAGAAATGTGCGATCCATGAGGAGTGACAATCACAACACCAATTCCTTTACCATAAGCATTCACAACTCCATCAAATATCATACTCCAACGAGATTCAGGGTCAGGGCCTTCCTCAGGCAACAACTTATCACAATCCTTCACTTTCAGGAACATCACATCCTCATCGGGGAATTCATATTCTACAGACTGGTGATCCTCCACTGGTTGGTGAGCAAGATAATCTTCCAACACACTACTTTTAATAGCCTTTTGAGTGCGGTATTCGATATCGTATTAAGATAACAACATCTTCCAGCGGGCAATTCTTCCAGTAAGAGTAGGTTTTTCAAAAATGTACTTGATTGGGTCCATTTTGGAGATCAACCAAGTTGTGTGATTCAACATATACTGCCGCAAACACTTTGCCGCCCAGGACAAAGCACAACATGTTTTTTCCAGCATGGAATACTGCGACTCACAATCAGTGAATTTTTCCTGAGATAATAGATGGAGAACTCCTTCTTCCCTGTTTTATCTCGTTGTCCCAGAATACAACCCATGGATTTATCTAATACTGTCAGATACATAATCAACAGTCTTTCTTCTACGGGAGGGAGCAAAATAGGAGGTTCAAGCAGATTTTCTTTAACAACTTAAAGATTGGTTCACATGTTGCAGTCATGTGGGAAATGAATCTGGAAATATAATTCAAACGCCCGAGGAAGCCACTGACTTGCTTTTCAGTTCTCGGTGCTGGAATTTCTTGAATTTCCTTGACTTTATCAAGGCCAACTTCAATTCTTTCTGGCTAACAATGAAACCCAACAATTTCCCTGATCGAACAACGAAGGTGCATTTATGTGGATTCAAGCGGAGACAATACTTCCTCAAACGCTGAAACAACTTCAACAAATCTTCTATATGCCCTTCTTCAGTCTGGGATTTGGCAATCATATCATCAACATATACTTCAATTTCCTTGTGCATCAGATCATGGAATAGGGTTTTCATAGCCCTATGGTACATCGCACCAGCATTCTTCAACCCGAAAGGCATCACTCTGTAACAGAATGTTCCCCAGGGTGTGATAAACGTTGTTTTTTCCATGTCCTCTGGAGCCATTCTTATTTGATTATACCAGGAAAATCCGTCCATGAACGAGAATACTTTGAATTTTTCTATGCTATCCACTAACATGTCGATGTGAGGCAACGAAAAATCATCTTTTAGACTAGCTTTATGTAGATCTCTGTAATCTACGCACATGCAGACTTCCCCGTCTTTTTTCGGTACTGGGACAATATTGGCAATCCATTGAGGATACACTGACGTCACAAGAAACCAACATTAATCTGCTTTAGAACCTCCTCTTTGATCTTTACTTCCATATCTGGGTGAGTTCTTCTCAACTTTTGTTTAATTGGCGGACACTCTGGCTTCAACGACAAATGGTGCTCGATAATATCTGTATCTAGACCGGGCATATCTTGGTAAGACCAAGAAAAAATATCCACATACTCTTTTAACAACTCAATCAACCTGCTCTTCACATCAGGAAGCAGTGATGCTCCAATCTTGACTTCCTTTGGATCTTCTTCTGAACCCAAATTGATTACTTCCAAAGGCTCTTTATATGGCTGAATGGTATTTTCCTCATGCTCAAGCAACCGTGACACCTCTTCTGGAATCTCATCATAATCTTCTTCTTCATCCCCATACACAGGACATTCAAAGTTGGGAGAGGGTGCAGGGTCATTGTATTCAACGAGTTTTTTAATTAATATGCACATATGATTTGTGACTACATTTAGAAACTGACACATATAACAAGTGATCATGCAGATTAAATTTCAGTTATTATTTATTTTGAAAGGTTTTTTTTGGTTACCATTTTCCGAGAAAAAGCAGAAAAATAAAGACATAATTTGGGAAACAAAGACAACTTTTATTATTGATCTTAATAGTCACAACAAACAGATAAGCCCTATAACATTAATACTTCCACCTTGGGCAGAGTGAAAGCTTTTAAAAAGAAAGATTAACAAATCAAATTACTTTGAAACATGTATGCAAGAGGGAACAAAAATGGTGGTCCAGTTCTGAACCATGACTCCGTGCGTCACATAATTCGGCATTTCCTGCTGTGCTTCATCCTCCACAATGGCGTTAATCCTAGAAAGAGTCAGATGAAGATAGCCTCCGCTACAGAAAATGTCTTGATACCTGCCTACAACAGACTTCGGCTTCATGCCCTTACCTTTGTCATTATTCTAAGAGAACCCTAAGCCAATTCTGTTCTTGTTTACAGGTGGATCTATAATTCGTCCCCAAACTTCACTATGACCATTACGCACAACCTGCTGCGCATCCTTCAGCGAAACCATGGAATTCTCATTTCCTCTTATGTTATCAATGGATAAGGCTTGGAACTGGGTTCCAACAACAACTTCATCCGCTTCTACAATACTGAAAGAGGACAAATGAGATGTCAATAATGCATGCTCCCCATTTATGATCACCACCTTCCCTTCACGCACGAACTTTAGCTTCTGGTGTAAAGTTTAAGTGACAGCCCCTGCTTCATGTATCCACGACCGTCCTAGAAAACAACTGTAAGCGGGAACAATGTCCATGACCTGGAAGGTTATCTGAAACAAATATGGTCCTATATGGATAGGTAAGTCCACTTCACCGATGACAGATTTCCTTGACCCATCAAACGCTTTCACAATGATACCACTAGGGCGCATATGAGTTCCTTGATATTTAAACTTCATAAGGGTACTTCTTGGTATAACATTCAATGCGGATCCATTATCAATCAGCACATTGGATAGCGAATCATTCTTGCAGTTCATAGAAATGTGGAGGGCCAAGTTGTGATTCCCCCCTTCATCTGGTAATTCATCATCGCAGAAACTCAAGTTATTACACGATGTAATGTTTACTATTACGCTGCTGAATTGATCTATTGGCATATTACTCTCCACAAAGGCTTGGTCTAGTACTCTCATTAAGGATTCTCTATGAGTAGAGGAGTTCATCAATAAAGCTAAGATGGATATTTTGAAGGAGTCTGCAGTAGCTGATCTACAATTCTGTAGTCGCTCATCTTAATTATCTTCAAAATATCATCTACTTCTTTCTCTAACGTAGCTCTGCTAGTCTCTCCCATAGCCTTCTTAGGTTCATCATTCTCAACAACTTTCTTTCCAGCATCAACATCTCTCCGAACAACCGGTGCAAACACACAACCGCTACGGGTCACCCTGCTATTTTCAGATATATTTCCAACATCAGGCATTGGCTGGATGGGAACCTCCACACCGTCCTCCAAGATTGTAGCATTGTATTTGTAAGGCACATCCTTATCTGATTAGTAGGGGATAGGACCTGGAAAACTAATTACCAATGGGGTAACAACTGGCTTGCTATGATACTCCACTTCAAAATGGGCGGGTGCACCAAAACAAGGCACAATGATGTTTACCCCTTCTTCAACGCAATCGGTCATTAATGAGTCATTTCCAAAAAACAAATCTTCGTCTGAAGAGAAATACTCATCTGCGGAGGCATACTCCTCCTCTGACTCTTCTTCTGTTAAACAAACCTTAATCATATCAACTTCATGGTAATCATCCCTCTGACATGTGATCTTGATAGTTCCATTATCTAAAAACAACTAAACACCCTTCTTCACGATTGAACATCCTCGGGGGTCTCGAAAACAAACTATGTAAGATCCATTTTGGTGTTCCACCTGACCAGCCGTATGTTAGAAGGTAGCATGCAACTGCACGAGGTCCTCATTCATATACTCCACATCAAAAATTCTGAACTCACCAGGACATCAAGAAACCATGTTCACTTCCTCTTCATACTCTGCCCTAGGCCTGATTATATGGATGAGGCCCTCATCCATCATCTCCTGTAAATCAGCCTTTATCTTCTCGCAACCCTGTATGTTTGTACTGCAAATAGCACATCCGGCATGGTCATGCGTGCAGTAGATAAATTCATAGAGGTCTGCATTTATTTTCACCAAATCTCCTCTTACCAGATTAATATAAAAAATCCGGAAGTCGCCTGGACACCCGACCACCATATTCACAACATTTACTCCCCCATGCTTGGGTAGAGGATTATCTTTCACATTAGGTCCCACGTCTTTGGAAGATAGAACACCAGACTTCACCAATTTCTGTACCTCAGTCTTCAAAGGATAACAATTCTCGATATTATGCCCTGGTGCTCCCTGATGAAAAGCACATGTTTGGTGTGCCTTGTAATACCAAGGCAATGATGACGGTATGGCGGGAGGTGGTCGTGTCTGGACCAACTTTTTCTAAATCAACGCCAGTAGTAACTATGTATAGCTCATGGGAATAGGGTCATAAATCTCCCTTCTCTGATTATACCCTTGATTCCCCTGCTGGGACGGTCTCTGATAAGCAACGGTAGTCGAAGTGGCATTCATAACAGGAGTAACTGAGGCGACTTGATGATGACACTGATAATTCCTTATGGGAGTGTTTACCCTCCTCTCTTGTATAACAACATTTTCATCCCCTTCTTTCTTCTTGGTAAACCCATAAGATGGCTTCTTTGCACCTCCAGATCCTTCACTCTTTGTCAAACGGCCTTCTCTTATAGCCTCTTCTAAGCGGATACCCATTCCTACCATCTCAGTAAAGTCACTTGGTGCGCTTGCTACCATCCTTTCATAGTAGAAAGCACCCAGCATCGTTAAGAAAATCTTAGTCATCTCCTTCTCTTCCATGGGAGGAATCACTTGGGCGGCTACCTCACGCCATCTCTGTGCATACTCTTTGAACGATTCCCTATCTTTTTGAACCATGGCCCTAATTTGATCATGGTAAGGCGCCATGTCCACGTTGTGCTTATATTGTTTGATGAATCCTTCTCCCAAATCATTAAAAGTATGGATATTGGCGTTATCCAAACTCATACACCACTTCAACGTAGCACCAGTCAAACTATCCTGAAAAAAGTGAATCAGCAGACGCTGATCATCAGTATGGATAGACATTCTCCTCACATACATCACCAGATGAGCACGAGGGCAAGTGTTGCCCTTACACTTTTCAAACTCCGGGACCTTAAACTTAGCAGGTATCTTAACATTTGGGACCAAGCATAACTCATTCACATTCTGCCCAAATAGCTCTTTCCCCCCGAGGGCCTTCATCTCTCTCTGCATCTTGTCAAACTGCTCTTGAAAATCATCCATTCTGTCATAAATACCCAAGTCTTTACTTGGTGGAGGGAAAGGACGACACACATCATCATTAACAAACAGAACCATATTCACCGAAGGAGGCGCAACAGGAACAACATGCACCACATGAGGTGCTAGAGTAACAATAGTCTAAACCACTAGAGTATCTTGAGGCCCAAGATTGAAACCTT
Source organism: Vicia faba (assembly GCA_948472305.1). Lineage (NCBI taxonomy): Eukaryota > Viridiplantae > Streptophyta > Magnoliopsida > Fabales > Fabaceae > Vicia > Vicia faba. The sequence goes on along the minus strand of CATIWC010000657.1, from coordinate 282,278 downwards.
CAGGTGCAAAATTTTCTGGCATTCCCCATGGATAACCTTGAGGCATACGGTTTTTGAACAACAGTCGGAGTAGCAAATACAAGAACAGTCGGAGCTTCAGTATTTGCCCTTATTGGTTGGGGTTGAACACTCGGTGGCTGATTCTGAGTAGCCACCAGAGCTTCCATCAGAGTAGTCAGATTGGCCATGCCGGCCTTCAAAGCAGAAACTTCCTCGCACAGATCGCGATTCTCTTGTTCTAAGTTGTTCGTCTTCTTTTTGAAATTAGCCCGAGTGTTGTAGTGATGAGTCAGCTTGCTGAACAAAGTAAAGAAGCTTGGTAAGACACCTGGATATGCATAACAAATGCAAGAATTTTGTTCAATATGATGCATGATATGCAATGCATTTTATTATTTTTACTTTGTTATTTAATATTTCAAGGGATTTAAAGTTTATAGACATATTGCAATCATCAAAGTAATAGCGCTTTTGAAATACTGAATTTTTTTTTATTATAATAACTCAAAAATGGATTACAAGTTTCAACGATCCCAAGTACAAGATGAAAATAAAATCTAAAATCCTGAGAAAAATAACTGATGGAGATCAATCTGTACGTTGGCGCTTCCCCGTGAGCCTGGCAATCTGAGCCTTCAACCTCTGGTATTCTTCTGTATATCTGATGGAAATCTCCTTCCAATCACCTGAATCAGGAAGTGAGTGATCAACACCTGATTGAGGCCCAGGAGAAAATAAATCCCCTTGCCTCTCCATAGACTCTACCGCTCAACTCTCAAGGATCTCAATCAAGTCATCTTTCTCCTTCAGGTCTGCTCTGTAGGAACTCTCTAAAGTTTGGAACTTGTTCTTCCGACCATCCCTTTCCTGTTGCATCCTAATCAAATCAAGTTGCAGCTCTTCCAGATCATTTAATAAGAGAGGAGTGGTCTTCACAAATATCAGGCATGGGTGTCTCCTGGGTATACGACATCTTTAACTGAGTGGCTCTCGATCAGATCTATTGAAGATATGGATCCAAAGAAACATCACCCCTAGGTCCCAAATCCTTCCTACTTTTCTTATGAATGTGACGCCAAGCTTTTACAATCTGCTCCCTAGCTTCCCTATGTTCTTCTCCTTCCTTCAGAAAGAAACTAATCAAATGAATACTATTCGGTTTATCCCTCATCGGATAACCAAGCTGTCGCCGTGCAAGAACAGGGTTATAGTTAATTCCTCCCTTTATACCAAGAAGAGGTACATTGGGGAAACTACCACAACTGTCAATAATCTCTATATCCTGGTAAACTCGATGATACCAATCAATATCTGAGTGAGTAAGTGCCATGATCTTAGGAGCCCAACGAGGTTCCATTTTGACATCTCAAAAAGCATCAGACTGAGGCATATGAGAGATAAACCACCGGTACACAAGAGGTGTGCAACAGATAATCATCTCCCCATGATAAGAATTCCGAAGATGGATAGAGTAATAAGTATCACCCAACAATGTAGGAACTGGGTTTCCAATCATGAAGATCCTGATAGCGTTAATGTCAACAAACCTGTCCATATTAGGAAATAAGAATAACCCGTAAGCAAGTAGAGCAAAAATGGCCTCAAAAGAAACTGTACTCTTCATTCTGGCAAAGTAACGAGCTTTCTTCAATAAGAACTGAGCTGGTAATCCTCTAATCCCCCTTTAGTAGTCATATGGGCTTCCACCTTAGACTTCCCCAGGTGAATCAAGGCAGCAATCTCATGTGGTTTTGGCTCACCCTCCAAACCAGTAAAAGGAACACGATCGGTAACAGGTAAATCTAACAGATAAGAATACTCCTCCAGTGTAGGCATCAACTGATAGTCGGGAAAAGTAAAGAAATGATACATCAGATCATAGAACTGGACCACAGTCGAGAGAATACCCTCCTTCATCTTCAGCTTCATGAGAGGAATAATGGACCCATACTTCTTCCGAAAGTCTGCAGAACACTCAATCTCGGGGATTAGACTGATCAACTCATCTGTCTTGGGATCCTTGAAACTGTATTTCCTGGTCTTTCTCTTTCCAGAATCCATGGTTAAAAGTACCTGAGATATTCACAAATAGTCAACCTTTAAAATCCCTTGAAATAAGATTTCTCCAAAAGATGCTTATGAGTGCATGGATGCATGATGTAGCAATCACACACAAGATCACACATATAGGGTTCATAGGTTCAACGTCACAAGCATGAGGTTGAAGGTACTACCCATAAGGTATTGGTCTAAAAGTTATCACCTGCCGAACAAGGTTCTAGAGGTTCCCAGAGTCTACATCCTTCCTTCGGATATTACCAACTTCTCGATTAACTCGGTAATTAGTAATATTCTCAAGAAAGACTAATCCGAGCGTAGTATCGCATGACAACCATTTCCGAATTACTCCGTCATAGCTTCTGCATTACACCTGAAAGGCCAAGATGGGTTTGGTATTCTACGATCCTCAGTTTCAGCAGGCTCCCAGGTCGAAAGCAGTACGTCATCCTGATTACTTGGTAAACGAAACTACAGTCAAAGGGGCCTCCACTGAGTGGGGGATCTCATGCCTCCTTTTTTGGGATTACTCTCTCAAAGTTAACATGACTATACTTCCCTTCCTATCTTAAAGTTTTCCCAAGTCCGGGTATAAGACTTATGAGTAATCACCAAGCACCCTGAAAACTAGGAAAATCCAGACAAAACATATATACAACATATAACACAAAAACAGTAATAACACATATACATATATAAACAAAGATAGGATTAACCCACTTAGGGATGGACCAGCAAGAGGTCAATCTTTCCCCAGTGAAGTCGCTATTTTTCTATAGCGGTAGAAATGTTTAAGACTAAGCCATTGGATTGACTAGACTTTATACAAATCAAAATAAAAATCGTCACCGCGCTTTATTGTTTCCAAAGGAATGGGAAAAGAGCGAATAACCCAAAAAGAGGGGGAAAGATTCAAGGTAAGGGGGTTGGTTATGCAAAGGGAAGGTATTAGCACCCTAAATGTCTACGGTACTCTACAGGAGCCTCTTTGTAAAATCTGTATATTTTGGCTATAAAAATTGTTGTATATAAAAAGTGGACGGTGGAGGTGAGGAAAGAAGCGTATTTATTTTATAATTTTTGCACCCGCTGTGGTTGCGAACCTTTAGTACCTACGTACCAGCTTTCATGCAATAGAGGATCAAGGTACACGTAGCTCCTCTTTTAAAAATTTGAAACACAAATTCGTTGGTTAATTTTATGAGATAAAACATCATCGTCATTGTCCATGTGGAAAACATACCCACTACCCACAACCATGAGAAAGGAGAATTTGCATCATCTCAAAGTGGAGGATATGGCTTGGATTTTAAAATCAACAATGCCTCACTCAACACCCAAGTGGAAAATATCTCTCTTCACTACCTATTGTAGAAGTATAGTTGTTTGCATCACTACAAGGATTGACAAATGTCTAATCTTTTGAGAAAATTTTAAAGATAAAAAGCCAAAATGCCAAGATGGTTTGAAATGAGATTGATTGACTTTTAGTCTTATCACAAAAAATATAAAGGTATCATTAAGTTGATTGGGGTTTATTTATGAAAATATTTTGAAAATACATGGACATAAGTCCAAGTTTATTATAAAAGTGGTTCAAGTTCAAAAACAAGAAGAGTTTTTTTTCAAAAAAAAAGAGGGAGGAAGAAGATTTTTGAAATTGAAGAAGATGGGAGGAGAAGAAGGGACTATCCTAAAGCATAAAATAAAAGCTAGGGATAAGAACCATATAACCAACAAGAAGCCAATACTTGACATTATGAGCCAAGATAGAATTCCCATTCCTTGGATTGAAATAAGAAAAAATACTAGACATCTTGAGAGAACCAAACTTCAAGTGTATTAAGTCTTCACAAAAATTTGGCTGAGTAACGGCTGTATACGGGTGAATTACAGATTACAAACAGTGGGTGTAATCACAAAAACCTGCACACAAAAACAAATAAGCAACCCAATGTCTTGAGGTGAACCTCAAGAACTCCAGACAACATAATCAGATAAGGTCACAAAGTCTCCAAGATAGGCCAAGGTTTCTAATTCCAAGTCCAAGAAAAGTTCCATGCTCCATAATGCCAAGGATAGTAACCAAATAGTTCAAGTACCATTAAATATTTTTTAGGGTTTATGTAGATTATTAAGTATCTTAAGAAAGGAAAAGAAAAGCTCAAGTGAGCAAAGTAAGAATGGCAAGAAAGTAAATGCTCAAATGAGCAAAGATGAAAATGGCATGAAATGTAAATTTTAAAAGTAAATGGTACATAAAACATAAAAAAGAATGAAAGAATAAGGTAAAACACGTCAATAATTAGTGGTTAGTTGGATGACCATCTTGAAGCTTGCATTTGGAACTCATTAGAGGATTGGTAGAACCAAAGCCTCCACACAACAAGTTGTATTTTCTTTTTGTCAAGTATATCATCCATTTGGAATTCTCATAAGTACCATTTAATTATAAACGATGTTTAAGTGATATGCGTTGACCAAAGGTGTTGTAGATCCATTAGAGGATTGGTAGAACCAAAGCTTCCACACAATGAATCTCAAGGTTATTGGATCAAAGAGATCAAATTAACATACTTGGGCTTGCAATCATAAGTTTGGGCCATGAATGATCATTTATTCGAATCGTGACAAAATTTAGCGCTATGTTAAGCAATCGTAAGTGGACTTATATAGAAGTCGCACCTATTTTGAGGCCGGTCAATAAAAATCTATGCACCATTTATTTTGAGACATGATATAGAGATCATGCTCCAACAACATCTAGTGCAATAAGAAGGGGATGAGATGAAGAGGGATGGGGAAAAATATACAAACCACATTTGAATTAAATTTTAATCAAACTATTATTAAAATCATTCATCCATTTTTGTGGAGTTAAACTCAACACCATGGATCCAATGATGTTAATAAAGTTCATGATCCAAAATCTAACCCAAGATCAACCAGAAAATAGTCACAAAATAATATCACATTTTAATATACATAAAAGGGTTTAAAAATAATGTTCAAAAATAGAAAACAAAGAGAAAAATATCAACTATGTTAAAATTAATCAAGAAATAAAAAGTAAGACCATAGAAAAATCAGAAAAAGGCTCAAATAATTTTACAAATTTCTTGGTAATTTTTTAAAGTCAGAAACTATTTTTAAAATTAAAATAAATGGGTAAAATAAACAAAAAATGGTAAAAAATAGTAAAGTTAGAAACAAAAATAAAATAAGGTCACCAATATTTGTCACAATATCATTGGGTAATTCCATAATTTTTTCAGAATTTTAAAATGTATAAAAGTATTTTTAAACATTTAAAACAAATCAAATAAGTGTAAAATTTATAAAAAATACCAAAACACATAATTAAATTGTGAAAAAATAAAAATCAGAAAGAGAATAATCAAAGATATTTTTCATAATTTTTTCAGATTTTTTGGACTAAAATGAATTTTCTATGATTTTTTGAAATTTAAAACAATTAAAATATAAAAATCAGAAAAAGAAAATAAAAGTAAAATATGTGGACCATTGAATGAGAGTCAAAACGCGTTAGTAATCAAATCCAAGGGATCTGAAGCGCTGTGCATATCATGGTCATTAGTGAATATTGTACAGAATCATTAATTAAATCAGGATTTGAAAAATACAGATGGCACGCCTTCGTTGGTTGGAAGATGACACGTTGGTCATCTTCAACCTCCAGCCATCATGAATTGCAGATCTCTCAAACTGTAAAATCAGAAGCTCAGACCTATGTCATTCGCTTCGTCTCTTCAAGACGAAGACAACCACACCCTCGCGCCAAATTTATATAAACTGTAGCTCAAGCAATTTGGAAGGAATGTTTTGAAAAGGGATTTGAAATTTCATTGTCAAAACGTGTTTCCAGTAAAAGGTAAGTATTGCGACTAGAACCAAGGAAATGTGAGCAACACAATGATATCAGAGTTTTGAAGAATTGATGAAAGAATCTACCTATTGACGTTGAGTTGTAGAGCTCTGAAACTGGACTTCTATGGAGCAGTATAAGGCACGATTCTTGAATGTAATTATGTGGTTAGCTTCAGGGAAGATCAAGGAAGGTGAATTGATGGAAAAATTGGATTGAAAAAGGCTCGAGAATGGATTTTGAAGTTACAGAAAATTGAGTTATGGAGCAAGTTTGGCAGGGTGATTCTGGCTATCCAAGCTTGGGAAAATGAATGGGATAATTCATGTATTTATAGGAAAAGCGAATGGGATCAAAAGGAAGAGTTAATGATGCGTTTTGGAGGGAATTCATGCAAACTTGATGCACGAGTGAAGTGTGATCCAAACTTCACCAAAACTCGTCCAATTCTTGTGTTTTGATGCACTAATACACTTGGGAAAGTTGGCTAATCATTTTCCCACTTTGCACATAAAAGAAGGCATAAAGTTCACATCCTCAAGATAATTTTGGAAAAAGAATGTGCTAAAGGTGATAAAAATTGAACAAGTTATGATCATTTGAAGTCACACATGGAAAATTGAGAAGGATGTATTTGGAATCATTCAAAAATACCAAAAGGTGAGCAAGATATGCTCTTTTGAAGTTCAAAACCCTAGCTCCTAGATCAAGAAAATGCTTTGAAGAACTTTGACAAGCTTGAACAAACTTCTTGTACCAATATTCTTGATTTGTGAATAGAAGTTGTTGAGGATGATAATGAGGATCCATAGATACCAAAACCACTTCCATATATTGAAATTTGAGAGAAATATGCTCTTGTGACCAATGAGAACAAAACCTTGTCCAAACATGACAACTTCTCCAATCAAAACCCCTTTTACTTTTGAGTCAAATCTAATAACCTTGAAATGTGATGAACCAAAGCAACCTTTCCATGACAATCCTTCCAAAACCAATCCAATGGTGAGGTTTGAACTTCCCAAGCTTTATTGACTAGGGCATGGAAATAAACTCATGAACCCATGTAGTAACTTGTTAAATCTCATTGCCCTTACCTACATGGATAACAAGCAAGACAAGCCAACATTGTATTTTATTAGTTAAATGAAGAAATCAAAACAATATTCATGATCACAAAAGGAACATAAGTCAAGGTGCTTGGTAATCCCTCAAAAGGGGCAAAACTCTAAGTAGGGAGGGGAACCAAGAATCCTAGTGTAATCTTGTTGTGAATAAACCAACATGGTATGATGAAGGGATCTTAGGGGCAAAAATTGGGGTACAACAATCTTTGATCAAAAAAATGCAAATGAAGTATGCTTGGAAAGCTAAGAGGGAGCTCTTTCACATAATTCCATTTTTGAGAACAATGCATGAAGGGGTGGTAAGTTATGAAGCTTGGAAGTCACAAAATTATGGGTCATTTCTCAAAATTTGTGATTTTCATAAAATATTTTGAAGGACTCAATGGAATCAAATGTGAGGCCAATTTCCACAAGGTTGAAGAGCATTGCAAGACCTTTCCAAAGAGTGCTTGTTTGTGTCAAAATTCAAAAATATGAGCAAGTTATGGGCTTTGAAATTTTGAGGCATTTTATTGAATTTTGGCTAAGCAAGCAAATGAAATTTCTTGAGAACTAGAGTTTCAGCCATTCCTTTTGGTTCTAATCAAGCCCATGACCAATTTGTGACATGTTGAGGCCCATTACACTCACCATTTCGTGCCTCATGTGGTATTGTACTTGTTTGATTGAAAAAATCACAAACATGCTCGATTTGGAAAATTCATCCATACTCTCTCATTTCAAATAATCATGACCTGGCCCTTTGAGGTTTTGTTTCTGAGGTCATTTGGCTCATGGAATGCAAAGAAAAGGAGAGAACGCATGAGCAAATTGCTGAGGCCCATGTGCAACCTCCCTTTTGGCCTAAACTACCAAACTTTCCCTCCAACGACTTTGAGTGCCAAATACAACTTCTATCCTCTCCCTCTCGTGCTATATAACAAGAATCAAGGCTCAGCTGTGCAGGGGGAGGCTCATAATTGCTACATTCCATATCTAAAATTTTTCAAGTATCTCTACAAATTGCTTCGAATCTCTCTTCTCCTTGGATCACTCTTCAAAATTCTTGGTGGTTCAGCTTCAGTGAAGTAAGGAGATCAAGCTTGCACCATTGGATTGCTTTTGGAGTGAAGGAATCGAGTTTCCATTTTTCACATCCATGTGAGTTTTCTTGAACTTTGATTTATGTGTTTCAGTTTGAGTTAATGATGTAGATCATGTCCATTGAGTTGCTAGCTGGCCAATCATTAAGATTGATGTATATTTGAGCTTTGACTCAAGCAGAATGGATGAAATCATGTTCCTGGTTTTGATGTTTGCAGTGAGTTTTTTCAGTTTTGTAGACTTGATTTCTTGATCTATGTTTGATCTCTGAGATTGATTCAAATTGCATAATGTTGTATGAAATGCTAGCTTTGATTTGCGCTTAATTTGATGGATTTTGGTTGAGAGTTGAGATAGAATGAAGGATCAGAACATGAGGTGTTGGATCTACTTCTGCGTGTGTTTTTCCCCAGCCAGAGGTTGAAGATGAAGTGAGGTGGCGCGCCCTGATTGGATGATTTGAATTCTTAATGCATTTTATATTATTTGATTTTTATTGATTTCTTATGATTTTATTTTGTGATCAAAACAACTTTAAAAATTCTAAAAAAATTACCATAGGCTGATATTAATTTCTAGTATTTGTCTTAATTTTTATGGAATTTTTAAAAATCGTTAGATTAGTTTAAAAAATTCGTAAATTGAAATAATTGTTTATTTGATGTTTATTTTTATTTTAATACCTTCTTTGATCTAAAAATTCCACAAAAAATGTTTTGAACTCCTAAAATTATTTAGAATTTGATTATGAAATTTGTTTGGTATTTTTCCTATTTTTGATTAGAAATTTAATTTGAGAGTTTTATTTAATCCTTTTTTTTCCACAATTTTTGTTTTAATATTTTCCTTGATCCAAAAATTTATAAAAAAATCATAGAAGCTTGTTTTTAATCATAGTATTTGAATATAATTTTGTTTTGGTCCTCTTATGAATTTTGGTTAGGGTTTACATTTTTGTGATCTAAATAATGGTTTAATGGTCTATTTGTTGGTATTTTATTTTATTTTAATATTTTCCTTAATAAAAAAATCTACAAAAAAATCAGAGATGTTTGATTTTAATTCTAATATTTTAATCTTAATTTTGGGTCTAATTGTATTCTGACTTTTAATTAGAATTTTATTTTGAAATGTAGGTGATTTGTTTAATTGATAAATTGTTTGAGTTTGTTTTCTTTGAATTTTCTTTAATTTTAAAAATTGAAAAAAAAAAGGTATTCTGATCTCTTGAGTTTTCTCATGATTGAGGTATATTTGTTTTGAATTGTTTGAATTTTTATCTTACCTAATTAATATTTAGGATTAAAAGTCAAACAATTAGGGTTTTGTTGTTTATTGTGCAAGTTTCAATTTTAAAATCACTTTGCCTTGGTTTTACAATGGGATTTGGATCTTGTTTGAGGTTCCTAGATGGGTTGAGGATATAAATCTAATTTTTCTTGGATTATTGGAATTGGTTTGATATTTTTCCATAAAATATTTTGAGAACTTGTCCAGTTTGCTAGTTTGGCCAACTAATTTTGAACTTTGAGTCTTATTTGATCCCCTCCTCAACTATTCATGAACTTAAGAATTGTTTTCTGACTTCTATAGACTTAAAAGATGTTAAGATTTTTTATGTGATTTGTTGATCCTTGTTTCTACTTTTGATGTATTCTTGAAGTGAAGGTGACCAATTGAGTTTGCATTCCTCATTGCAACTTGTTCATTGGCCAATGAACTTATGTGAGGCATGTAATTTGGACACCTAATGATCATGTTGTTTCTGTTTATTCACATAAACTTAATTCAATTTATTTAATTTCCTCATAATTGAATGTTGAGCCTTTTGATGCATGCTTTGTAACTTTTGTTTTCTTATTGATTTTTACTTTGAAACTTGAGTTTTAGCTTGAGTTTGAAGTCATCAAGTGGAAAATGATAATATGTAGAGAAATGAAACTTCAGTGATAGTATCATAATGACTTCAGAATAATTTATCTCTAGTGCTTGAACCATTTTCATTCATACATGAATTTGATGTTCCTTTCTTTTCTCATTTTTGCATCTTGGAGGTATATTGAATGCACTTGTGCAACATTTATTGGAATAAACATTCTAACATTTTGATCATATCCTAATAATATGTTAGAATCTTGATTTCAAATCTTTGAATGATTTAAGCTCTCTAACTTTGTTTTGTTTAACTTTCTTTCAGTACTAACTTGTAATCCAAACTTTGTGGTACATTTTTGTAGAATCCCTCTTCTGGTATGCTTGTGAACCATAATGAAATATGTATGCATGGTTGAGTAGTGTTTGCTACTAACATTCAAGATATTTAATTGTATTCTTCTCCAGCTCCTTTGTTCCTTGATTGATATTTACTTGTCAATTCAACATGGTGATTAAAAGGAGCAACAGTCTTTTAGCTTTGACCAAATTGTTGTCTATGCCTACTTGGTGTTTCTCATGTCTAATGCTATGATATTTGCTATCATGTTTTCCCATTGCCTTTATTGTGTCATTATCCATCCCTTATGTGATTCATCATTTTATCTGTGAGAACACTAATTTGTCTGTTAAATGTGCGAGGTACTCAGAGAAAAGTTTTCCATTATTGACTTTGAGCTGCAGTGTTTCACTTTATTTGTGGAACACAATTGGCTATGCTTGTAAATTCTTGTGCTTGGCATATTTGATAGTCTTTGCAGGATATATATGTGATTATGATTGCTGTACATCACTTGTGGGATATGCTCATGTTTGAAAGCCTCCGTGCTTACATTTTGATGGCGTAATTTCTGACTTGATTTATCTACTAATGCTAGCTTGCTTGAAGTTCTCTGGGTTTTTTTTCTTGCTCAGTTGCTAAGGATAGTTATTCGTTTGGTATTGCACTATTTCCTTTTTACTATTTCCCTTATTTATTGCTTTCTATTGCATGATGTGACATCTGTTGCTGATATATGTCAGGAGGCCCTCTGATTTCTTTAAAGACCTGTAACCGGCATTCTGCATTTTGTTTGTTATATGAGTTATGTTTGTGTCTACTTCTTTAATTATTAATTGATGAGTCACTCAATTTAGAAATTGAGATCACGACTTCGCTCTCAGTGCATGTTCCCTATAGGATTGTTATTGCTTTCCTGAATTATTGATCAATGAGTCACTCAATTTAGAAATTGAGATCATGACTTCGCTCTCAGTGCATGTTCCCTATGGGATTGTCATTGTTTTCTTTAATCATTGATCGATGAGTCACTCAATTTATAAATTGAGATCACGACTTCTCTCTCATTGCCTGTTCCCCATAGGATAATTTTGTTAGACTTTCTTAGGTATGCTAATTTAAATAGGATCTCTAGGTTTGCTCTTTTGAGCTTTCTGGTTCGTTTGCTTGATCTCATCTTTGTGTGTATATTTTGAATTGGCACACCCTTACTATGCTCCCTTAGAACCGCTCATGCAGGTTTAGTTCTCGAGCTAGACATTAGGATAGGTAACCATGTATGCTATTTTAGGGTAGAAAAGATTCCCTCCTTCGTCCTCAACTTTAGGATCAACCATTGTATGATGACATTAGGGATAGTGCTAGGCTAGTCACTTTTAGTTGTTTATCCTTCCTTTTTCATTTTTCATCTTAAAACTAAAACTTCTTTTCCTTGGCAAATCATAAAACATCACTAATGAACTTAAATCCTTTTTCATGGTAAAAAATACAAAGCAATCTTAATTGCTTGTGTGCCTTCCTGTTTTATTTTAAACTTTGTAAGAATGATGTTTCTCCATCCTTACAATGATACCTTGTTATCTTTTAGCCGATGCTTCACCATCGCATGTTTGTTTGAAGCCGATGTCTCGCTATCGCACATGTTTGTTATCCTACTTTGATTCTCTATATCATTGCTAGGTGTGATGTTTTATCATCTGCTTTGTTGATGTCTCGCCATCTTTGCCATGATACCCTGTTATCTTTTAGCCGATGCTTCATGTTGTACCCCAAAATTTTCCCTCTCATTTTATTCAAAACATACTCCTAGAGATCCTCAATTTGCTCAAGGTTGCCCAAGAGTTGACCAGATAAACTCTCTCCTAAGGCAATGTATCTTAAATTAGGGTTCCATTTTCACCAAGATGGGTGAACTCCAAAGACTTAATATTCTCTCCATGGTATTAATATGTTTTCAGGACCCTCCATGTCAAATTTCAAGCCTTGCACAAGAAGTTTGCTCAGTTAACAGCTCAGATGCTTGAGAATCGACTGTATTAGGTCAAAAGTCAATTGTGGCCCACATACAGTCAAACTTCAATATTTTTGGTAAACATCAACATTTTGAAGTTATATACATCATTTGATCAAGGGTTGATTATGATTCCTCAAGGAATGCCTCAAATTCATCAAAACCCAAAAGTTGCTAAATTAGGGTTTCTTAGGAAAACTCAACCAAACTTTGACCAAGCATAACTTCTTCATACTTTATCATAAAATTTCCATCCAAAGATAATTTTTAAGAGTATGCAATTACCTACAATTAATCTTCATCCCTCAAGTTCAAAATATGCACTCACAAAAATATATGAATTTCCACATTATAGGTCCTTTTGAAAAGTCAACAAAAACACTTTTTGGGTCAAAGCTTCTTACATGAACATGGAAGACCCAATTGAGATGAGACCAAAAGGGTTGTTTAGGGGACAACCTAATCTATCTAAAAAGCCGAAGAACACCTCTCTAGGGTTCAAATTGGAAGAGATATGTCTTGTCAAAGTTGACCCTTTTTGCAAAATTGCCAAAAGTCAAATGTGCTCAAAATTGCATTTTTTGCCAAATGAGCCTAACTTTTTATGCTTGAACCTCACTCATAACATGGTCCACAACCCAAATATTCACTCACATTTTATTTTCTTCATTATTTATTTTATTTTGATTTTTTATTAATTAAAAATTGAATTAAATCAAATAAATGGTAAATAATAGCAAAGATTTGTTTTGATTGGATTTTTGGACAAAATCACAAGCTCATTATGCTGGCATATTAGAATCAAATCGAATCAAAGCTAATTGGCACAAGAATGGAATGATTAGTCCAAAATTGAAAGGATATCATACCACATGAAAACAAAATCAAATCTTCAAAAATTGCAAATATACTAGTGGTTTTTACAACCCTAATTCGTTCAAGGATATATAATGAACAAAGCCAGGCACAAAAACAAGAGGTTGTAGTCGTGAAGAACCCTAGAACAAACTCAAAATTTTGGCAAAAAGTGGTGATCTGATCTCTACCCTAGAGGATAATTCAAGGCTTTCCAACGTTCCCAAACGATTCTTGGACCTTCCCAGAAGCTAACCCAATCGATTGCATGTCCTTTCATGCTCAGAAACGCTCGCTACATCTCATATGGTTTTCCTACTTTTTTCAAATTGATTACAACCATTCTCGCATCATTAGCAGGATTTAATGATATATTTGTGATCATTGATGTATTTCTAACATGTCTGGATTGTTTAATTGGATTTTTGATGCACATATTGATGTTTGCCATTGTTAGGGTTTACTTGGTCATTTTAGGGATTTTCCATACAGGTAAAATTGGCCACATAAAAGGGTACTAGGATGCTCGTGGCATCAAGATGGTTTGATTCATGTAACTAGAATTTATTTATCATGCGTTGTGTTGATTTTTGAAGGTTACATGTTTTTAGCTATGGAGTCTGTTTGTGGGTATAAGTCCTACCCCTAAGACGACGGTCTCAACGAAGGAGACGATGATTTGTCACTATGCCATTGGCCATTTTGAATTCCGCACGCATTTGTGATTCAGTGGCCATATTTTATATATTATATATTGTTGCTATGATAGTCACAAGCAAAACAGGTAGCGCAACTGGCAATCGTGTACGTTGGAAAGGGTAGAGGACTTGGGTTCGATCCCAGGTCCCATCAAGTTTCTTATTTTATTTTCCTTTAACAGATCCCATGCGCCTCCCACTCAAGCGCTCATCATGCACCTCCATCATCCAACCACAGGATCTCATCACGTTCATTATCAATCAGATCCAACGCCTATCACTGAAGGACCATGGTGTACCATCCAAAGAAGGCCAGCATTGGATCACGCGCTGACTGGGCTTCAGCTTGGTGGGCCTGGAACATTTTCAGCAACATATCCCCCTCAAATTGCTTAAGCAGACCCATTCTTGTTCTTTTATTTATTACTTTTTTATTTCTTTCTAATTATTTTCTAATTCTATTTCTTCTTAAAAAAAAACCTCAAAATTATTTCTTTTTAATCAAAATCATAAAAAACACCCCAAAATCATTTTTTTCATAAAATATTTATTTTCGTTAATTAATTAATTTAATTCTAATTAGGTTAATTTAACTCATTTTTCATAATTAAAATCAATTAGAAATTAGGGTTTTGTAAATAATTAATTTTCCTTCAAAAATAACTTAAATATTCTTTTCTCAAATTAGATTTTTTTAGGTTTTTTCTAATCGTCTTCGCATTTAATCCGTCGCACGCGTTTTAATTACCTTTTTGATTATTATTTATGTAACTGTTTCGAGGTTGTAATAGACTTAATTAGGGTTTAAATTTCGTATTTTATTTTCAGTCAAATAATTCTGTATCTGCGAAAGCCATGTAATAGTTAGGATTTCTATTTCCGCACTTTAAATTTCCGCAATTATTAACTGTTAGATGTATGCTAATAGGATTGAATGGGAAGAATGCTTGAAAATTAAAACGGTAGATAACCTAAACGTGAAAAGATAAATTAACTGAAAAAATTCACTCGCACGTGCTCACTCCTAGGGTTTACTCCATTTCGGTTGCCTTCGGTTAAACGGTCATGAAGTATAGGGTTTGTTAGTGGTCGTCCTCTAGCCCCGAAAGATCTCAATGACCCATTCAGATGTTGCCTCGGAAAAATATCTTTAAGGCTTTAGGATGATTACTAACACCCCCTAACATTGCTTTTGTGATCGTATCTGTCCCTTCGAACGTCCCTTTTAAGCTCCAACGACGGTGCTACCTATTTCTCAATAATGGGATAACATTGTCTAAAGGAAAACAAACAGTCTTTTTCGAGTAGGTATATTAGTTCCTAGGTACTTGCTCATAGGAAACAAACTTTTTCACACCAAACACTTTTTGAACAAAGTTTTCAAAAAAAACTTCGTAACACTCTTGAGGACAGAAACAAGGGTTAAAACAAAGTAAAGCAAACTTTTCAAAACAAGCACACACAAGCAATTTTCAAAAATGAGCAAGTACCTAAGAGCCCATGGAAAACCATGGATAGAAAGGGTGCTAACACCTTCCCTTTCTATAATCTACCCCCCGTACTCAGAAACATCTCGAAAAAGGTTTTTTCTATTCTTTTTCCTTTTCCTGATTGGATAAAATAAAAGTCAGTGGCGACTCTTGCTTACTGCGACATTTTGCAAACAAAAAACGCAAACCAGTATAACAGTCGGTTCTTCCACCGTATCACAGAACTATCGACTCTGCTGGGGAAACAAAATAAAGTGGGGTTTACCTTAGGATCTAGGTCATTTCAAAATTGCTTTCTTGTTTGTTTGCTTTATTCTTAAAAGGATTTTCTTGGGTTACTATAGATCCTACACTCGGATCTGGGGGGCACTTTTTAGGTAAACAACAATAGACCGTGGAGACTGTACGGTGTATACCGATATGGTTTAAGTGATGGTTGTGTTGGTGTGACACTTTGGTTGGTACCCGTATCCTTCGTGGGGAAACGAGGAGAATACGGGGCCGCCGCATGGTGTCGTGAAGCACTAACGAACCTTAAAACCTTAGTTGAACAAACTTGGCCATTAGAAAGTAGTGAGATAGCCGGCCTCAGTATAGAGCTGAGGATTGGTTGATACTCGATGCTACACTCATTGAGATCAGAACTTCAGGATATTTCGGCCGTAAGAAAAGATTGCTTGAGCTAAAACAATTCCCGATAAAGGATGGTCAATGATATTGAGATCCCTTAGAACCCGGTTACTTTTTAAGACAGGTTTGAAACCAACTAAACTTTAAGAGGGTATGACCTTTAACCTCATGCAAGCCTTAAACCTAAGGACTTGATGTGATTTATCTGTGTTTGCTATACCTGTGGTTTATCATGACATCATGCATAATAACATATCATCCATTCTTATTGCACTAACCATTTCAAATACCAAGGGAATTTATCTTTGTTCTGTTCTATAGATCATGGCTTCCGTTCGTCGAAACACTATCAGAATTAGCTTTGTGAAGATACCTTCCCAACTCAAAGAGCTAGTATCAAGGGTTTCTGAAACTTCTGCGTTCACTAAGAGACATGGTCGACTTCTCAACCTGGTTACTTCAAAATTTGATGAAAAGATGATGAGTGTACTCTTTCAGTTCTTTGATCCAAAGCACCACTGCTTCACCTTTCCAGACTATCAGTTAGTGCCTACCATGGAAGAGTTCTCTCAGCTGTTGGATATACCCATTCTTGAACAGTTGCCTTTGACAGGTCTAGAAGAAGTTCCTAAGCCAGAAGTCATTGCCTCAACTTTGCATCTGAAACAGGCCGACGTGGTATCTAATTGGGAAACAAGAAGCGGAGTCAAGGGTTTTCTAGCCAAGTTTCTGATAGACAAGGCCTAGCTGTTTTGGGATGATATGGATTTTCAGGTTTTTGAGGAGGTCTTGGCTCTTATAATCTATGGGTTAGTTCTATTCCCTAATCCAGATTCATTCATAGACGTGAACGCTATCAAGATATTCCTCTCTCGCAACCCTGTGCCTACCTTGCTCGGAGATATTCTACACACTTTCCATACTCGTACCATGAAAAGAAGAGGGGTTCTTATGTGTTGCATGCCATTGCTGTCGAGGTGGTTTATTCCTCACCTCCCTAAGTCCGTACTGAAGAATGAAGAAGGTTTGGGTTGGTCACAAAGGATAATGTCACTCGCTCACATGGATATTCTCTGGTGTTCCCGAGCTATGGAAAACACTGCTATTATTGACCGCTGCGGGGAGTACCCTAATGTCCCATTACTTGGTACCAGAGGGGGTATAACCTACAATCCTTGTTTAGCTTTGTGACAATTTGGTTACGCTCGAAGAGATGGTCCCCATGAGTTACTTATCGAGGGAATTTTATTCAACTATGAGGATGATGTTCACGAATATCGCCGGAGGTTCATACGAGCTTGGGGCATGGTAAACAGATCTGGCGCCAGGGCTTTAGGGCCAAAGGCTTCCATTCATATGGAACCTTACCTCCAATGGGTACGAGCTCGCGCCCAGAAGCTTATGATGCCCTATGTGTCCGTTTTACTAGTGATTATGGAACCTACTACTGAAGGGGGTATTCCTTACACGGTTCTCTATCCTTATATGCCCACTGATCTTGGAGAATTACAGAGGTCTTGGATTCAGTTAAAGAAGGAGCGGGATACTTACAGGGATCAATTCTATGCTCAAGAGAGGAAGGTTTTAGAGCTCACAAAGCAACTCCATGAGGAAAAAGGACTCAATGTCTATCTCGGCACGAAGAGGAAACATCCATGGGAATTTTTATTTTTTTTCTTCTAGTTTTAGATTTGTTTTTAATTGTAACGCCTAAAAGGCATTTGAACTTTGAATTCATCTAATAAAATCTTTGTTTTATTTTGGTCCGCAAATTTAAATTTCCCAAAGTCTTTGAAATCATTGCATGCGCATCCCATTCATAGCATTGCATGTACATGTACTACTACAGGTTTCTCATCTTCTTCGCTATTTATTTCAGCAGAAATGTCTTCCGAACAAAGCATCAAGGACCGTCAGGCACAGAACGCCCAATTCTAACAAATGTTCATAAGTCTGGAAAAAGGGCAGGAGGATTTGAAAGCCCTCATCCTGAAAGAGAAAAAGAAAAAGAAGAAGGTTGTGGGTATTTTGAATATGGGCAGAAGGTTTAGAGAACGGTTGAAGCGACAAGTCGATCTGACCTCTTCATCCAAAGAAGGGGAGAATCAAGAAGAAGAGACAAGGGAGAAGGATCCCAGTCCTACAGTTTCTGACAATGATACTGACTACAATGATGAGCAGTATCCTCTTGCTGAGGAAAGATACAAGCAGTTGGAAGATCACTTGAGTGCCATGGAAGTTCAAAGGATATCTGGGATGGATTTCGAAGAATTGGGATTGGTATCGGGAGTGATCATCCCGAAGAAGTTCAAAGCTCCAACTTTTGCTAAGTATGATGGGGTGTCCTGCCCAAAACTCCACCTCCGCTCTTATGTCAGAAAGATCCAGCCCCAACTTGAATGGTTCTACCAGCTGGAGGGAGCCAATGTCCGAAATTGGGAAGATCTGGATGCTGCGTTCTATAAGCAGTATCAATACAACGCCGACCTTGCTCCTACTCGTACTCAACTCCAGAGCATGTCCATGGAGGCAAGTGAAGGCTTTAAGGACTATGCATAAAAATGAAGAGACTTGGATGGAAGAGTTCAACCCCATTGTCTGATAGGGAGTTGGTTGATATGTTTCTGTGGATGCTATCTTGTCCATTCTTCAATCATTTGATTGGCAGCTCGTCAACTGGGTTCACCGAGATGATTATGACTGGAGAGAGAAAAGAAGCTGGGATTTGGAGCGGCAAGATACAGAAGGATGCCTCTTCGAGCTCAGTAAAAAAGCCTTTTGCTGGTAAAAAGGAAGCCAGTGCCATCTATAGTCCGAGGGGCCAAAACAGGGCTGAACATCGTCAAACGGTAAGTGCCGTAATGATACATAGGCCTGTAGTTGCTCCACAATGCAACAATCAACCAAGGGTGGAAATACCACAATGACAGTTTACCCGAATCAATATGACATTGGCTGAAGTGCTACCTCATCTGCTGAGATCCAACTTTGCAACCTTGAAAGAGGCTCCCAAGAATCCAAATACCACATCTCCCCGATATAATCCAAATGCTCGGTGTGCCTATCATTCTGAGAGTCTTGGCCACGATACCAATGACTGCTGGGCTCTAAGAAATAAGTTACAAGATCTGATTGAAGCCAAGGAAATTGAGTTCGATGCTCCGAATAAGCCCAATGTCATAACTGCTCCCATGCCTAAGCACGGTCGTGGAGTTAATGTTGTTGATATCGATTTGTTTGTGACCTTGGTGGACGGAGTATCTAATCCTCTCATGACTGTGAAGAAGAATATTCTATTGGCCGGTTTATTTCTGGGTTGTGGTGAAGGTTGCCACATGTGTTCATTTCCGCCCTCTGGTTGCCATTTGTTGAAGTAAGGTGTTCAAAACGCCTGATGGACAACAAAGAAATTTTGTTCGAGAAAACTTTGGTTCCCGTTGTTCCATCTGAAGACATTTCCATTATAACCATTTCCGCCAATCCTTCCAAGGTCTCCTCGAGAAGACCTGTTAGGATTACATCTGCTCCAAGAATCACTCCACTGATAATCACTGCTCCTGGTCCTGTCCCGTATGTCTCGGAAAAGCTGTTCCCTGGTATTATGGTGTCGATGTGTACTATCATGGCATCAAACAAGATTGGAAAAACAAAGAGGATGATCTGATATTGGTAACATTGTCGGAACCATCAAAGTTACCCGAAGTGGAAAGATCTTCTCTCCCAATATTTCCCCTAAGACTGTCATCAGGCCTATTGTCATTCCATCTGCTGTTCATGCTAGTACATCAACTACTGCTCTTGTTCTTACTCCAGTTATTACCCCTGTCGGTAAATCGTCTGATACCTGCGGCAAAGAAGTTATAGGTGAGCCTGCCCGGACGGAGGTGCCTAGAAATTTTTTTGTGGAAGCCTCTAAGCAAGAGATAGAGGAAATATTGAAAATAATTAAGAAGAGCGACTACAATGTGGTCGAGCAGCTGGGGCATACCCCCTCAAAGATATCCATGTGATCCCTGCTTTTATGCTGCGAGGCCCATGCGAAGGCTTTGATTGCATTCCTCAAGACCGCGCATGTGCGGCAGGAAACTTCAGTTGATCAGTTCAAAGATTGCGTGGCCAGCCTGACTGCTGATAAAGGGCTGGGTTTTTTAGATGCAGACTTGACACCGAAGGGAAGGAAGCATAATGATGCTCTGCATGTCTCTATTTAATGCAGAGGCACCACTATGGCTCATGTGTTGGTAGATATTGGGTCTTCGGTGAATGTTCTGCCGAAGAAGGTGTTGGACCGGTTGGATTGCGAGGGTTTGACTCTAAATCCTAGTAACATTGTGGTAAAGGCTTTTGACGGGTCGAAGAGAATGGTGCACAGGGAGGTGGACATCCTTATCAAAGTGGGTTCTCAGACTTTTGGGTCCACCTTCTATGTGATGGACATCAGGCCTTCGTATTATTGTTTATTGGGTCGTCCTTGGGTCCATGAGGCTGGGACAGTTACCTCCACACTACACGAAATGCTGAGGTATCTGGTAAAAGGAAAGATTGTCACAGTGCGGGGTGAAGAGGAGTATATGGGGAGTCACCTCAATTCATTCCGATACGTAGAGATGGATGGGGAATTCATTGAAACTCCTTGTCAGAACTTCGAAGAGGTCCCTCAGATCTTGGCATCGACTGAAACTACTACCATCAGCAAATCTCCTCTGAAGACGACTTCCCTCAAGGACGCCAGGGCCGTGGTTGAAGAAGGTGGGTGTGCCAATTGGGGTCAGCTCCCTGATTTCACTCATAAAATTGACAAATTTGGTTCGGGCTTTACTACAGGGGCTCAAAGGGTTATTCGACGCGTTCGGGCTGGAAGACCTCCCTTACTCATCAGTAATTGGGGAATTAATGCCATTGAAGACAACAATGAGGACTCAGACATTGACAGCTGGATCTACCCAACTACCAACGGTGGACCGAGTAACTGGACGACTAGGGACTTTATACCCGTTTCTTTTATTCCGTTGTAATTGTCTTACCTATTTTGAGATTTGTAATAAACAGTTAAAAACTTTACGGCCCTGTGCCTTTCCTGAGGCACATTGGTTTTTTTTGTGAGGGCTATTATTTGTCATTTCATATATCATTAATAAAACATTGGACGTTTCTTGCATACAAATTTTGCGCTCTCTATTTTTCCTTTCTGTTTTCACTTTATCAAAACAGCTATTCTCTTACACACACTCACGTATCATACTGCAGATCCATATCCACTCTGGATCCCATTGATAACAGCTCTGCTATTGCCAGTTATAACTTCAAAAATCCGATCAACCAAGCCGAAGATGAAGGTGAGGATGATTGTGAGGTGCCTGGAGAACTTTCCAGACTATTACAGCAGGAAGAAAGGGCCATACAGCCTCATGAAGAGCCGGTTGAGACAGTGAATTTAGGTACTGAGGAAGACATACAGAGGTTAAAATAGGTGCAAATCTGGAGATTAGCATCAAACAGAGGTTGATACAAATGTTGCACGACTATGTTGAGATCTTTGCCTAGTCCTATGAAGACATGCCTGGTTTGGACACTGACGTTGTGGTACATATCCTGGCGACTAAAGAAGACTGTCCTCCAGTTAAACAGAAGGTCTGCCGTATGCGCCCCAAAATTTTAGAGAAGATCAAGGCAGAGGTCATGAAACAGTTCGACGCAGGATTCTTAGCTGTTACTTCTTATCCACAGTGGGTTGCCAACGCTGTTCTGGTGCCTAAGAAGGATGGTAAGGTACAGATGTGTGTAGATTACAGAGATCTGAATAGGGCAAGCCCCAAGGATGACTTCCCTCTTCCTCACATTAATGTTCTAGTCAACAACACCGCGCAACTAAAATATTCTCCTTCATGGATGGTTTCTCTAGCTACAACCAGATCATGATGGCTCCTGAAAACATGGAGAAGTCAACCTTCGTCACGCAGTGTGGCACCTTCTTCTTCAAGGTGATGCCTTTTGGGTTGAAGAATGCTGGGGCAACTTATCAGCGTGCCATGGTCGCTTTGTTCCATGATATGATTCACCACGAGATCGAAGTCTATATTGATGACATGATAGCCAGGTCTCAGACTGAGGAAGATCACCTTGATCATCTCCAAAAGTTGTTCGACAAGTTGAAGATATATAAGCTGAGGTTGAATCCGAACAAGTGCACCTTCCGGGTAAGGTCTAGTAAGCTTCTGGGTTTCATTGTCAGCGACAAAGGCATCCAGGTAGACCCTGCAAAGGTAAGGGCTATACAAGAAATGCCAGCTCCCCGTACAGAGAAGGAAGTTAGAGGTTTCTTTGGACGCTTGAATTATATCGCCAGGTTCATTTCACATCTGACTGCTACTTGTGAGCCAATCTTCAAGCTTCCGAAGAAAGATCAAGTGGTAAAGTGGAATGATGAATGCCATACCGCTTTCGAAAGAATCAAGGAATACCTTCAAGAACCACCAATTCTGATGCCTCCAGTTGAAGGAAGACCTTTGATATTATACTTGACAGTGCTAGACAATTCAATGGGGTGTGTGCTGGGGCAGCATGACGAGTCTGGTCGAAAAGAGCACGCAATATACTACCTTAGCAAAAAGTTTACCGACTGTGAGACATGATACTCATTGCTCGAGAAAACTTGCTACGCTTTGGCATGGGCTGCTCGCCGACTAAGACAGTATATGCTAACTCACACTACCTTGTTGATATCAAAGATGGATCCGATCAAGTACATTTTCAAGAAGCCCGCTCTCTCCGGAAGGATAGCAAGGTGGCAAATGATCTTAAATGAGTACGACATACAATATACAACCCAAAAAGCAATAAAGGGGAGTGTACTGGCTTATCATTTAGCTCATCAGGCCGTGGATAACTACCAGTCCATGAATTTTGAGTTCCCAGATGAGAATATTATGCTGGTGACTGACTACGAAGAACCTGGACCGGATGAAGGACCTGAGGAAGGATCCCGATGGTATATGTATTTTGATGGAGCCTCAAACGCACTGGGTAACGATATTGGCACTGTAACCATATCTCCCGAGGGCTGTCATACTTTGTTCACTGCCCGATTATGTTTCAACTGCACCAACAACATGGCAGCGTATGAAACTTGTATCATGGGTCTTCGAGCTGCTATCGACTTAAGGATCAAGTTCTTGAGTGTATTCAGGGATTCTGCTTTGGTGATAAGTCAGATCAAAGGCGAGTGGGATACGAAGCACCCAAATCTCATCTCGTACAAAGAGTACGTACTGACATTGCTCCCGCACTTTGAGGAGGTAACCTTTGAACATTTCCCACGAGAGGAGAACCAGTTAGCGGACGCGCTAGCTACCATGTCTTCTATGTTCAAGGTTAGGTGGGACAATGAAGCTCCCCAAATTACCATTGAGAGGTTGGATGAACCAGCACATTCCTGTGAGATCGACACCAAAGAAGTGGTAGACAAACCCTGGTTTCACGAAGTCAAAAGGTATCTCGAGGCTCAAGAGTATCTCGAAGGGCCATCTGTCAACGATAAGAAGTTTATGAGAAGGTTTGCTACAAAGTTCTTCCTCAGTAATGGAATCCTCTATAAACGCAACCATGACTCCACACTACTACGGTGTGTAGACAAGAGCGAAGCAGAGAGGATCATGATAGATCTACATGAAGGCACCTTCAGAACCCATTCTAGTGGACATAACATGGCTAAGAAGATCCTACGTCAGGATACTACTGGTCCACTATGGAAGCCGATTGTTATCACCACTCTCGATCTTATCATAAATGCCAAATCTACGCTGATAAGGTGCATGTGCCTCCGGTCCCCTTAAACGTCTTGACAGCTCCGTGGCCCTTTGCAATGTGGGGCATTGACATGATCAAAGAAATCAGGCCCACCACTTCCAATGGACATCGCTTCATCCTAGTAGCCATTGATTACTTCACGAAGTGGGTTGAGGTAGCTTCCTTTGCTACAGTAACCAAGAACGTCGTGGCGCGATTTATCCGACATAATCTGATCTGTCGATATGGTGTGCTAGAGAGAATTATTACTGACAATGGTGCGAACCTCAAAAACACAATGATCACCGATCCCTGTAAACAGTTCAAGATATAGCACCATAATTCTTCTCCCTACCGGCCAAAGATGAATGGCGCTGTTGAAGCAGCTAACAAGAACATTAAGAAGATTGTACAGAAGATGATGGTGACATACAAAGACTGGAATGAGATGTTACCATTTGCTCTTTATGGGTACCGTACCTTAGCACAGACGTCTACAGGGGCAACCCCCTATTCTCTGGTATATGGCATGGAGGCAGTCCTACCCATCGAAGTCCAGATACCTTCTCTCAGGATCATGAAGGATGCAAGTTTGAACAAAGACGACTGGATCCGAACCCGACTTGATCAGTTAAATCTAATCGATGAAAAGAGACTTACTACTATCTGCCATGGTCAGACATATCAAAAGTGAATGATCAAGGCTTTTAACAAGAAAGTCTGACGTCAAGAATATCAAGTAGGAGATCTAGTGATCAAGCGCATCATACTTCCGCAAGGTGATCCTAGGGGCAAATGGACCCCCATGTACGAGGTACCATTTGTGGTTAAGAACATTTTCTCAGGTGGAGCTATGATTTTAACCGCCATGGTCGGTGACGACCTTCTTCACCCTGTCAATGCAGACATAGTGAAAAGATACTACGCCTAATTAAAAGACCCGATAGGTTGACTGGCCTAGGCAAAAATAAGGGCTTCCCGGTGAACCAAAAGGGTTCGGGCAAAAGTAAGGGATGAAAATGAAAAAAATCTGTACACCCGGCAAGTCGAAAACCCAAAAGGGCGGCTTGGGCAAAAAAGGGTATCCCGGTGGACTGAAAACCAGAAAGGGCGGTCCAGGAAAAAGTTAGGGATATAAAGCGTACCACTATGTCTCATTGGATCATCTTGCAACCAGACTTCAGTATCGACTATCAAGCTCAGACGGCGCCAACCAATCTGATCAATTTTCGGCCAAGAAGCAAAGTGATGAGACGCTTGAAGATATAAAGGAAATAGCAGAGTTGGAACCCAATGGGGTTGTTTCACATGGCTATTTTCTTTCTTTTACACAAATTGTATAATTTCTATTTTTTGACGGCGTTCTATTACTAGATCGTCAGCCTCCTTGTACAAAAATGCCTATTACAGGACAATTTCAAAAATCAATACAAATCATTTTCACAAGAATCCTCAATCTGTTTTTCTTTTTCTGTTTTGTTTTGCAAGAAAGTCCAATGATTTATTTTTGATATATGCATTTGAAAATGATTACTGCTCATAAATATTTACATAAGAAACAAAAGACAATCACTCATAATTCCAGAAACAGGGAAAAAACAAGAAGGTGCCGGGATTGAGCCAACTTTAGAACACAATCGCGGGTACATACATTCTTGATAGAGTAAAAGTATTCAAAAGCATTGATGTCAGCTTTCCCGAAACAGGACGTAACCACCCATGCCAAAGTTCATAATCGCAGGCGAGTCAGTAAAATTCATCCCCCACGCAGAGTTTATTTCTCTGGACACAGAGGCTCAATCCCCGACAAAGTTCATCACTTCAGCTACAAAAATACATTTTCTAAGTTTGCTCCCCGCAAAGTTTGTTCTTAAGAAGAATATCTTCCTAACAGAATATTCATAAAATCCCCAACAACTGCCAGGGATTTATTTTCCCAAACGCGGGCATTCTCCGATAGCATTTCACGTACATACATCATGACATACGCATACATACCATATGCAACGTAGTCTCATTTATTTTGATATTATCATCTCACCATTCATTTCATGCATCGCATATAACTAACCTTGTTGTCTTTTCAGGAAAAAGACGTTTAGCTTCAATAGATCCAGCAGTTATGCAAGTCACATTTGCAGACGACTAATGGAAACCCAGTTACCGAAACCAAATGGGTCAACTAATCTACACTATCACTTTGAAGTAACCATACTATCCAGGTTCCTTCTCACTACCCTACTATCCAGGCTTTCATATCGAAGTAACACTACTATCCAGGTTCCTTTTCACAGCCCTACTATCCAGGCTTTCATTTCGAAGTAACCCTACGACCTAGGTTCCTTCTCACAGCCTTACTATCCAGGCTTTCATTTCGAAGTAACCCTACAATCTAGGTTCCTTCTCACAGCCCTACTATCCAGGATTTCATTTCGAAGTAACTCTACGACCCAGGTTCCTTCTCACAACCCTATTATCCAGGCTTTCATTTCGAAGTAACCCTACTATCCAGGTTCCTTCTCACAACCCTACTATCCAGGCTTTCATATCGAAGTAAACCTACTATCCAGGTTCCTTCTCACAGCCATACTATCCAGGCTTTCATTTTGAAGTAAACCTACGACCCAAGTTCCTTCTTACAACCCTACTATCCAGGCTTTCATTTCGAAGTAACCCTACTATCCAGGTCCCTTCTCACAACCCTACTATCCAGGCTTTCATTTCGAAGTAACCCTACGACCCAGGTTCCTTCTTACAGCCCTACTATCCAGGCTTTCATTTTGAAGTAACCCTACTATCCAGGTTCCTTCTCACAGCCCTACTATCCAGGCTTTCATTTTGAAGTAACCTTACTATCCATGTCCCTTCTCATAGCCCTACTATCCAGGATTTCATTTCGAAGTAACCCTACGACCCAGGTTCCTTCTCACAGCCCTACTATCCAGGCTTTCATTTCGAAGTAACCCTACTATCCAGGTTCTTTATCACAACCCTACTATCCAGGCTTTCATTTCGAAGTAACCTTACTATCCAGGTTCCTTCTCACAGCCTTACTATCTAGGCTTTCATTTCGAAGTAACCCTACTATCCAGGTTCCTTCTGACAGCCCTACTATCCAGGATTTCATTTCGAAGTAACCCTATTAATTAAAAATTGAATTAAATCAAATAAATGGTAAATAATAGCAAAGATTTGTTTTGATTGGATTTTTGGACAGAATCACAAGCTCATTATGATGGCATATTAGAATCAAATCGAATCAAAGCTAATTGGCACAAGAATGGCATGATTAGGCCAAAATTGGAAGGATATCATACCACATGAAAACCAAATAAAATCTTCAAAAATTGCAAAGATACTAGTGGTTTTTACAACCCTAATTCGTTCAAGGATATATAATGAACAAAGCCAGGCACAAAAACAAGAGGTTGCAGTCGTGAAGAACCCTAAAACAAACTAAAAATTTTGGCAAAAAGTGGTGATCTGATCTCTACCCTAGAGGATAATTCAAGGCTTTCTAACGTTCCCAAACGATTCCCGGACCTTCCCAGAAGCTAACCCAATAGATTGCAGGTCCTTTCACGCCCAGAAATGCTCGCTACATCTCATACGGTTTTCCTACTTTTTTCAAATCGATTACAACCATTCTCGCATCATTAGCATGATTTAATGATATATTTGTGATCATTACTGTATTTCTAACATGTCTGGACTGTTTAATTGGATTTTTGATGCACATATTGATGTTTGCTATTGTTAGGGTTTACTTGGTCATTTTAGGGATTTTCCATACAGGTAAAATTGGCCACAGAAAAGGGTACTAGGATACTCGTGGCATCAATACGGTTTGATTCATGTAACTAGAATTTATTTATCATGCGTTGTGTTAATTTTTGAAGGTTACAGGTTTTTAGCTATGGAGTCTGTCTGTGGGTATAAGTTCTACCCCCAAGACAACGGTCTCAACGAAGGAGATGATGATTTTTCACTATGCCATTGGCCACTTTGAATTTCGCGTGCATTTGTGATTCAGTGGCCATATTTTATATACTATATATTGTTGCTATTATATTGACAAGCAAAACAGGTATCGCATCTGGCAAGCGTGTACGTTGGAAAGGGTAGAGGACTTGGGTTCGATCCCAGGTCCCAACAAGTTTCTTATTTTATTTTCCTTTAACAGATCCCATGCGCCTCCCACTCAAGCGCTCATCATGCACCTCCATCATCCAACCACAGGATCTCATCACGTTCATGATTAGTCAGATCCAACGCCTATCACTGAAGGACCATGGTGTATCATCCAAAGAGGGCCAACACTGGATCAGGCGCTGACTGGGCTTCAGCTTGGTGGGCCTGGAACATTTTCAGCAACACCCCCCTCCAATTGCTTAAGCAGGCCCATTGTTGTTCTTTTATTTATTATTATTTTTATTTCTTTCTAATTATTTTCTAATTATATTTCTTCTTAAAAAATAACATCAAAAATATTTCTTTTTAATCAAAATCATAAAAAACACCCCTAAATCATTTTTTTCATAAAATATTTATTTTCGTTAATTAATTAATTTAATTCTAATTAGGTTAATTTAACTCCTTTTTCATAATTAAAATCAATTAGAAATTAGGGTTTTGTAAATAATTAATTTTCCTTCAAAAATAACTTAAATATTCTTGTCTCAAATTAGATTTTTTAGGTTTTTTCTAATCGTCTTCGCATTTAATCCGTCGCGCGCGTTTTAGTTACCTTTTCGATTATTATTTATGTAACTGTTTCGAGGTTGTAATAGACTTAATTAGGTTTTAAATTTCCGCATTTTATTTTCAGTCAAATAATTCTGTATCTGCGAAAGCCATGTAATAGTTAGGATTTCTATTTCCGCACTTTAAATTTCCGCAATTATTAACTGTTAGATGTATGCTAATAGGATTGTATATGCTAATAGGATTGTATGGGAAGAATTCTTGAAAATTAAATCGGTAGATAACCTAAATGTGCAAAGATAAATTAACTGAAAAAATTCATTCGCACATGCTCACTCCTAGGGTTTACTCCACTTCGGTTGCCTTCGGTTAAATTGTCATGAAGTATAGGGTTTGTTAGTGGTCGTCCTCTAGCCCCGAAAGATCTCAAATGATCCATTCGGATGTTGCCTCGGAAAAAGATCATTAAGGCTTTAGGATGATTACTAACACCTCCTAACATTGCTTTTGTGATCGTATCTGTCCATTCGAACGTCCCTTTTAAGCTCCAACGACGGTGCTACCTATTTCTCAATAATGGGATAGCATTGTCTAAAGGAAAACAAACAATCTTTTTCGAGTAAGTATATTAGTTCCTAGGTACTTGCTCAAAGCAAATAAACTTTTTCACACCAAATACTTTTTGAACAAATTTTTCAAAAACAACTTCGTAACACTCTTGAGGACAGAAACAAGGGTTAAAACGAAGTAAAACAAACTTTTCAAAACAAGCACACACAAGCAATTTTCAAAAATGAGCAAGTACCTAAGAGCCCATGGAAAACCATGGATAGAAAGGGTGCTAACACTTTCCCTTTCTATAATCTACCGTGAAATATCTCGAAAAAGGTTTTTTCTGTTCTTTTTCCTTTTCCTGATTGGATAAAATAAAAGTGAGTGGCGACTCTTGCTTACCGTGAAACTTTGCAAACAAAAAATGCAAACCAGTATAACAGTCGGTTCTGCCACCGTATCACACTTTTCCATCGCATATTTGTTTGAAGTCGATGTTTCGCAATCGCACATGTTTGTTATTCTACTTCGATTCTCAACATCATTGTTAGGTGTGATGTTTTGTTCTCCGGTTTATTGATGTTTCTCCATCTTTGCCATGTTATCTTCCTATCTCTTAGCCGATGTTTCTCCATCGCACATTCTCTTAGCCGGTGTTTCTCCATTGCACATGTTTGTTATCCTACTTTGATTTTCAATATCATTGTTAGGTGTAATGTTTCATCACCTGGTCTGATATTTTGCTATCATGCTGGCATTTTATCGCCTTATCTGAATTTGTGTTGCCATGCGATGTCTTGTCATCTCTTCTTGCTATTTTATCATCTTTGTTGACATTTTGTTGTTCTATCTTATGTTTTGCCATCTTGATTGTTGCTTTTATCTTCTTAACTAAAAGAGATAAACCAACCAAAATATATGAGCCGAACTACGACTGCTCTGATTCCTTAAAAGGGATACGTAGGCACCGGGGTAGGGCCCAAGCGAGCACAACTTTTATTTTCCCTACATTATTTTCTCCTTTCTTTTGCACGCATTCCCTTTTTATATTTTCTTTTAGCTGTTAAGCTTTAGATATAGAATTACACACCCTCAGATTAGAACAAACAAGAGTGGATACCATAGAGTACTACGGGCTTGTGGGGTGCTAATACCTTCCCCTTGTGTAACAGACTCCCTTACCCGATCTCTTGGTCGCAAGACCGTGATTTCACCCTTCTCAGGTTTTCTCGATGTTTACCTTTCCCTTCCTATCGGTATAAAAGACGTTCGGTGGCGACTTCATTGATTTTATTATCAGATGATGATTCGGCCTGGTAGTTTCAGTAATTGACAATGACAATAAAGTAAAGCGATAAACAATACCTGAATAAAAGAAAAGCTTCAATATAATTTGATCCAGCTGCTCCAATGGAGACTTGTACAAAGTGGAGAAATAAAAGTGCGTAAACAAATTGTGCGATAAAAACGGGATCCTCCTAAAACTCAACTACCTATGAGTTTTATAGCAAATTATAAACATGGAAAAAATATCCAGCTTCAATTTCTTTTAAAAATAGGATCATCCTGAATTGGAATGTGCAAAGGTCCCAAATTGACAACAAATCGAACTAAGAAAGGAAACAAATGAGTGAAAGTACGTCTGCCTGTTACGACCTGTAATAGCCATTACAGGTGGCCGTAACAGGCTTTTGGAAAATGGCATGGGCGGTTCAAAAGGGAATTCTGGGGGTGCTTGGTTGTTACGACTTGTAATAGCCATTATAGGTGGTCGCAAAAGCCCACATATTTTTGTATGGAGGACTTTGACTTTTCGCCCTTTTTTCGTGTTTCATCCAATTTGGTCCTTCTTTCGCCCGAAATACTTATAAGGTCTTAAAATAACAAAAACACAATACCAAAACATAAAGCATAGTAAAATGAAGGAAAATCGGAAAAAATTATGAAATAACAAAGTAAAACTACTAATAAAAACAATACAAAAACCACTTATCACTTCATTTTCTAAAAAGTTCTAAAAAAAAACAATTTCACTTCTCCCTCTCCCAACCATTGAAGCATCAACAAAGCTATTTCTCCTCATTTCCTCCATCCCATAACATCAAAACTTCTCCTTCTCATCAATCAATCTCATTTGGTAAGTTTTTTAAATTTTCTTTTCTTTTTATGCTTGGATTTGTAGTTAGTTTTTTTAGGTTACATTAGCTATTTTAGGCACTTTAGGTAGTAGTGTAAACAAAATTGGTAGGTTAGAACAACATGTAATAAGGTTTTTTAGAATTGTTAGGGAAAAAAATAGGTTACTGCCATGGGAGACCATCGAAGTTTTGTCTAGAGATGCGTCTCTAGATTTGCTCTGAACTGTTTTCGGAGATGCATCTCTAGATTAGGCTCAGTCAAAAAATTGGGTTTTTTTTTGTGGAATTTGTGATTTTCTCCGAACATGTTGTTTATATATGCCTTTGTTTGTAATGCATGTGCAATGGATAAAGACAAAATTGGGCAGATTGGGTTCAGGCGTTTGTCTCAAACCACATCTGTATAACGTGAGAGGGCCGCAATAAGGACCATGAGGCCACGAGTTGTCGATAACTCGTTTGATATTGCATCTACTCCATAACCCCACCCGTCTCGTTCTCGTAGACGACTCTCATGCATCTCAGGAATATGATGTAGCAGAACCTGAGGATCCTGAGACACATGTTGTCTCTAAAACCCATGAGGAAGTCGATATGGATGCCCCATTAAAGATTTATCCAGGAGGGCCATTTGACACCTCCTTACTTTATAATTATACAGAGCATGTTGCTAGGCATGTCTAGCATGGAGAGGTATATTTATTTTCTTTTGCAATACATGTGTTGTCAATTAATTAAATTCATACTGATGCTTATGTTTTCTTTTTACAGGAGATGATTGTTTGAAAATGATTAACCACGTCAAAAAGATACTAGAATTGCCCCTAGCCCACTGATGCTTGGTTCAGTGATGTTATCAGCTATTCCGATCTTACCAGTTTATGTTCTTCTATGTATGTGACCATAAACCATGGAATGCAAGAGACTTTTACAGATAGGTGGAACTCAAAGACGTCATTTTCCACCTACCTATAGGCGAAATGACCATCACTTTGGATGACGTCTCATGCCTCATACATCTTCCTATCAGGGAAAGATTACTGGACAACATGACGATCAGGCGAGAGAAAGGGGTCAATCTGATGGTTACCTCTTGGGGGCTGACCCTGGTAAGGCAGCGGAGGAGGAAGCTCATGTTGGGTGAGAATATGTAGTAAGAAAATAGTCTAGAGGGGGGGGGGGGATGAATATACTTTTAAAACAAAATTCAAATGATTTTTCATAAATGAATTATCAGAGGTTTTCAAAAGTTGCACCCAGAACATTTAGAGCAAAAATATGAGAATTATACTTATATAGAAATTGTTTCGCGTAAGCACTCATTCACATCACAAATATTATAATGATGATACACAAGTTATTTGATTGATTCAATTGTATACTTCATGAGGTGTGTTTATACAACGATTTAATTTTTCAAATTCTAAACTCAACAAGTTTCTCAAATTTTAATCACCACTAAAGCCCGATTAGGTACAAATTCCAACAAAACCTAAACTCAAGCAATAAATTGCTACTAATTGAATAAACGATAAAATACTCTAAGAATTGAAAACCTAAGCATGTAATATCCTATGAAAATTAAATGTGAGAGTAAGAGAGAGAGAGAGAGAGAGATAGAGAGAGAGAGAGAGTTCATGGAATCACTAATCCATAATAATGCTGAAGAAAATAAATCTTCTATCTGGATCTTGACTTATATTCATCTTAATGCCAAACTCTTCTGCACAATATTTACTCAATTAACACTTCTAAATCTTCCGATGTCACCAATCTTCTCCAAGCCTTCGTATGTAGCAATAACCCTTCAATACTACCAATTTCTTGAGCGATGAACTGTCTGAAGATTTGATAAGAAATACACATTATCCATAGCCTTCCACACAATCACTACTAAGGCAATTTGGAGAGAAGAACCTCCTTCTTTTCTCTGTATTTTATCAGCACCAATGACAACTATTCAATCTTTCGAGATGCTTGTTAGCAGTCAAGTGTCTGCATCAACAGAGGAAATTATCATTTGATTGTTTGTTGTAACCAAAATACCTGTAATCAAACTTATCAAAATAGTGGAAGATCGTGATTATTGTCTGATGGTTTTCAACACTATTGAAGAGTGAAGTAGACAAAGCAAGGACGAATGTCGAACCACTATACATCTCTGTGTATCTTTTTTTCTTATCTTATCCTCTTTTAATTTTCTACTATTAATTAATTTTTATACTGCATTAGTGCATTATTTAATTGATTGTATGCCATATAAATTAGACATTGCCTATAGAGATTTAATGTATAAGCTTAGTTTTATGGTGTATCAATCTAATTGAAGTATCGTGAATCCAATTGTGTCTTGATAGAATATGTATGTAAAGAGTTTTGAAATAGCTTTATTTAAATTTACTTTGGTTGTCTTGTGATAGACTTGCATTAGAAGCAATCAACTACTTAGAAAACATCATGTATCATTTCATTTTGTTTAATTCATTGAGATGCTTCTAAGTTCTCTTGTTTGTGCGTTTTGCTTTCATGCTTCTTAAATCTTTGATTTTGTATATGTGACCTAATTTTTTTTTAATTGTCTTAAAGGGAAAAGGGTCTATTCAACCCCCTCCTTCTAGACCTCTTTGTGTCCATATTCTCACCCAACAACCATGACATGATCAAAGGAAACCCAGATCTTGTCTCAAACGCGAGGAGGGGTTCGCATAATCTGTCATATAAACGGGAAAGAAAGGATCTCAGGCAAGCGTGCCTGAGGTAGAAGCTACCCCAACAAAAAGTAGATTTGAAATCTCAACCAAAGCTGTAGCGACTTGAATCTCTTTCCTTAGTCTCTGCATGGCATCTGCACTCTTCATGGCATCTTCACTAGGGATGGTAAAAACACCGTACCTGCAGGTAAAACCCATCACGGGCACAGGTTGGATAGCTTAATGGGTATCCATGGGTAAAATAAATGGATAATCAATTACTCGTTTTCTTACGGGTACAGATACGGATTTGATGGTACCTGTATCCGTATTTATTAATTATTAGCAAAATTACTTAAATATTAATTTGTTTAATATAATTATTTTATTATTATTATTATTATTATTTTATTATTATTATTATTATTATTATTATTATTATTATTACTATCATTATTTGTTTAATATGAAACTATTATTATTATTATTATCTTTTTTTTGTTTAATATGAAACTATTATTATTATTATTATTATTATTATTATTATTTTTATTTTTATTATTATTATTATTATTATTATCATTATTATTATTATTATTATTATTATTATTATTATTATTTTGTTGAATCTAGTATAACTATTTGATAAAAGAATAAATAAAATAAATGTGATTTATTTTTGTTCTTATTATTATGTGTTAAATTTAAAATTATTTTTGTCATTAAAAGGGATAAAAAATAAATAAATTATATTATTTTGAATATATATATATATATATATATATATATATATATATATATATATATATATATATATATATATATATATATATATATATATATATATATATATATATATATATATATATATATATATATATATATATATATATATATATATATATATATATATATATATATATATATATATATATATATATATATATATATATATATATATATATATATATATATATATATATATATATATATATATATATATATATATATATATATAGTATCCGTGAATATCCCTAAATACCCATGGATATCTCAAAATTCACGGATACCCGTCTGGAGGATATCTGCATAGGTATGAAGTAGGTACAAATATCATATTTACTAAATGAGACAGGTATCAAGGACTAGCACTCGTGTCCATGGGTACTCATTGAAATCCCTAATATCCACAAACAAAGAAGACATAACAAGAAATCTTGGGGAAAGAAGTAAGTAGGGAAAGTATAAAGGCCACTTACCAAATATTTTTCTTCTTTTCCTCACAAATTTAGCATATGTGAGCCAAAAAGTTTGTATGCACCTTTCCAATCGAGATCTAGATGCCAGTTCGGATGGAATAACTCCTCATACATAATCAAGTTCCTGATAGAAGGCCACCAAGTAAGTTTTAAAGTATAATTCCTCCTCAGACAGGTATTTCTCTTAATGAGTTAAAATTTAAAACTGGAATAAAATTGAAAAAACCAAATTGAACCATCTAAAATCGTTCAAATCAAATTGAGGAAGTCATTTTGATGAAACCGTCAAGTTTTAAGAAATGTCACTCATTGGCCAATTTTAGTTTTTTTATATAAAAAAATGAAAAAAATTAATATCCTAAAGAAATTTTTTTAAAAAAAATGTATTTTTAGAAAATTTAGAAAAATTAAAAAAATAATGTTTATCCTTAGCCAAATTTTAGGTGTCATCCTTCAATTGTGACTTGCGAGTCATTGTTCAATTTACATACGCTCGACGTAGTTTCACGTTTCTTCGTTTTTCAGGATTTATGGTTTTATTTTATTGGCTTAATTCCTTTTTTGGTCCCTTAACTTAATTTATTGTTTCTCTTTGGTCCCTTAACTAAAAAACCGTTACAAAGTAATCTCTTAAAACCATTACGTTATGTGAAATGGTTCATGTCGTTAGTTTTTCTGAAAAAAAACGTTAAATTTTTCCTTATTGGAAATGTAAAATCTAACCTGGCTTTTTTTTTCTCTATGTTTTTTAATTGTCTATCTAAATTCTAAAATTTTAACAAAAGGAGAAGAAAAGAAACCCTAAGTTATCCGCCACCCCTCATTCTCTCTTCTCCCTCTTTCTTTTTCTCTCTTCTCCTTTTTCCACCACCAAAATCATTCATCTCATTCTTTCTTTCTCTATTCTCCTTCAATTTATACCAAGTCTTCAAAGATATGATGGAGATCTACAAAGCGCACCATGCAATAAGGAAAATAATATACAAATCAAGTGTACCCAAGCGAAACATTAAATTAAGTTAAGGGTATTCAAATTACCTTATTACGGAATAATCCTTTATCTTATACTTAACATCAAATTCAAGAACAAACTAAGCCAAAGTTATCTTATTCTATTATAAATATTTAATTTATTCAACTTACTGTTGAATTAATGTTGGAATTATTGGAAGCTTATAATAATTCAAATGCATGGAATAAGCTTTTGGAGACTGTTTGGAGGTTACAACTTAATAAATAAGCACTTATGGAAGTAAAAAAAAGTTGTTTTTCAGGTTCGTAACCGGTTACACAGAGAAGATTATCTCTGTGTTTGTTTTCTCGCTATTTTGAGTGAGGGCTCTAGTCGGGGCAATGTCCTCGTTCCTTTGTGTGCCCTTTCACTTGACTAGCGGTGGAAGGGTGGATTTATTTCTATGTCGAATTCACTTTTGTCCTCTGCTTTTTAGGTGAAATGGATAGCAGCGCTGAAGATGAAGTCATGAGCGAGCAGGGTGACTTCGACCTGAATCTGTCTAAGCGTACTTCGATTGAGGAGAGTACGTCGGGGCAGCACAATCCTTAACCGAGCATGCGGGAACAAAATGCGGCTGAGCAGGGTGTGCATGGGGTGCACGCGGCTCCAAAGGAGTGGACAACACCGAGTCCTCAGGAGATTGAGTGCTACTTTACCGATCACCAGAATGAAGTGTTCGTAATTATGGCTCCAGGGATGGAGCAAGATGATTCCTAGGAGGAATGGGTTATCTACATTCCCAGGAAACACCATCGCATTTGCTCGAAGTATGATGTAAATTATATTCCTATGTACGAGATCCTTTTTAGAGATATGTGTTTCTGACTTCCTTTTACTGACATGCAGGTGGCTATTTTTAACTATCTTCGTCTTGCTCCCTCACAACTTCACCCCAAATCGATATCCTTCTTGTGGGCTTTTGAGATTTGTGGGATTATTTGAAGGTTGGGGCCACCGTCACCTTGTTCTTTTACTACTTTTATCTTCAGAGGGGCATAGTTGGCGACCAGTTCAGATGGGTCTCCTTGAAGCAGGCTAGTGAGAAGTTGTTTAAGGCCTACCTTGAACTCGTGCGAGACTTTAAGAGTAGATATATCCTGGTCCAGCCTGTGTCGGAGAGAGTGATCCATAACGTGTTCTATAATATCCCTAGCATTGACGAGGACGGGAAGCCGATGCTGGATGAGGAGGTCTAGCCGATGATGCAGTTGGTGTGGAGGTTTAACTTTCTTTGGAATAGGGAGCATTTTAATCGTGGGACTGATCATTATATTAAGAAGGCTTAGCAGATGAATCCTGAGGGCCAGGCTAGCTACGACGGTATATTGGCCTTTATTGCAGGGATATCCCTAGTCCAGCGTGCGGGGAAAGGGGAAAACTTGATATGGACGAGGACGGGAAGCCTGTGTTTGAACCAAGACTAATAAATGTTAAAGAGCTCCTCAAATGCGAGGACCCCAAAGAGTAATTAGGTAGTAGATTTGTTTTTTGATTTGCCCTTATTTTATATCTTCGTTTTGCTAATTCGTGTCTGTTCTGTTGCAGAGAAAATGACTACTGCTCAGGAACACATGCTCAGGAACGGTGCACACAAGGCCAAAAATTCCTAGAAATCATTTTCCAAGAGTATTTTGGGCGGTGAAGGAGCGGTTGTGCCTCAGGCTGGATCAAGGACCTCTTCATCGGGTCCAGATGTCAAGCAGTCCTCTCCTCTTACAGTGAGATCACGGGTTAAACGACCTCGTTCTGATGACTTAGTTGACCTAAACAGGGAAAAAGGTAAGGAGAAATTTATGTTTCCCCCCTGCTTTTACGATAGGAACTTATTCGAAGGTTCCTCTCTGAGTGTCCACAAGGCAGAGTCCCTGGCATACTGGGAGTTGGATCTCCTGAGCAAGAGGACATTGTTGGATGACACCCAAAATTTGCCCTCCCATATTCTTCAAGATTTGCAAAGAGCATGGTTCAAAAATCTCTCAAGGGTTGCACAGTCCAATTGCCTCCTAACAGTCAGAAATTAGGGTTTTGGTTCTGGCAAAGAAATTGAAGTTTTCAAGGGTCCAAACAAGTCCCACATGCCTATAAACATTGTCAAACATCCTTATGCCAAGTTTCAAGACTCACAACACAAAATTGCACAGTCAAAAACCCTAATTGCTCAACAGTCAACTGTAGGGGCAAAATGGTCATTTGACAGTCAAAAGTCAAAATTTTTGGTCAACATCTCATTTTGAAGCCACAAACATCATTTGATCAATTCTTGATCATGATTCTCGAGGCATGGCTCAAAAAGTCTCAAGATACAAAAGTTTCTATTTTTGGACAGTTGGAAAAGTCAACTGCAAATTGACCAACGCATAACTTCCACATGGTTTATCAGAAAAATTCCATCCAAATCTCATTTTGAAGAGAATGACATTTCCTACAACTCCTCTTCACACTTCAAGTCCAAGGAATGCTCTCACAAAAAGTTATCAATTTCAACATTATAGGTCATTTTCAAAAGTCAACAAAAAGGGACTTTAAGTCAAAGACCATAACTTGAGATTGTTAAATCAAAATGACATGGGACCAAATAAATTGGTTAGAGGACTTCAAGACCTTTCCAAAATGTCCAGGAACATGTTCATAGCTTCAAAATTGAGCAAGATATGCATTAGAGAAGTTGGGAAATTTTTGTGAAATGGCCAAAGTCAATTATCCTTGAAATTTCATTTTTGACAAAAGGGGCCCACTTTTTCCACTTGTTTCAGCTTGGCCATGCCTCCCACGTGTCCCACAATTTATTTCAAGATTAAAAATTAATTTTCCCATTTTTATTTAATTTTATTTGATTTAATGCATTTTAAATCTTTAAAATTCAAATAAAAATCAAAGAAATTAATGGAGGGATATTTTGTGGTTTGAATAGCTTTGATACACCATAAAACATATACCAAATTCGTTCAAGACCTATTATGGGCATAAAAATTCGAATTTTCACAAGAATGGCAAGTTGTTTAAATGGTGTTCATGGCATAATCTCAAACTTCTTTGCAAGGGTTAATGGCTCACATTATTGCTTGATTCTCATTCAAAGACATATATACAAGCCTCTCATACCAATTCACAACCTAAGCATCTCTAAAACGAAAAAAACCATATTCAAAAAATCAAGCAAAAAGTCAAAACTGAAATCCACCTTCCAAGGCAATTCAAAGCCTTTTCTCGTTTCTAACACTTTACAGGAACTCTCAGGAGTCTTTTGGAATCAAAACCAAGCGCTCAGGCCTAAGGAATCGCCCCACACGAACTCACGGTTTGCATAATTTTTTTGGAATCAAAATTCATTTGTTCATGCATCATTAACATAATTTGTTGCTTGTTTTGTGTTATATGAGTCCACAGGAAACTAATGGTATGGTTCAATTGCTTTGAGATGCCCCAAAACTCAATATTATTTTTTCTAAGGTATTCCCATACACGCTAGTCAACAGACGAATACGCAACCACCAAAGTCCAAGGGGCCTGGAATTGAATGGGCCAATTTGCTTGCAATGCACCTCCAATTAGGGCCAACACCCCCATGGTTTGCATCACATTTTCTTTTTTCATTTTCTTTTCTTCTTTTTTTATTTTAATTGTTTTCTCTTTTGTTTTATTCAATTCACCAAATTTAATATAAAAATCCAAAAAAAAATCAGAAATCAAGAAAATAAAAATATGTTTTATTTAATTTTTAATTCCTTAATAGTTTTTGTAAATAAATTTTCAATAATCAATTTAGTTTAATTTTAGGTTCAACTTTAATGTTTTTCTTAATAATTAAAATACATAGAATTTAGGGTTTCTAACATGTTTATTATCTTTTTTTTGAATAAATAATTTCTCCTTATTATTATTATTATTAACTATTAATTAATTTTGTAAATACTCTTGTAAATAAACAATTAGTAAATTAGGATTAAACTTAAATATTTTTCTTTAACAAATTAAAAATAGTGTAAAATTAGGACTTCTAATTTCAATTAATTTTATTTATTTCATTAAATACCAAAAAACATAAAAATAATTTCTTTTCTTTATTTAAACGTTAATTAATTTGTAATTTCAATTTAATTCCTTTAAAGGGTCCAACGACCTCGCACCTTCGAATTCTTATTTCTTTTCGCGCGTTTGTCTTTATTTTCATTTTAAACATTATGTAATTGCCCCAAGGCCTTGTAATAATAATTAGGACATTTACTTTCCGCACTTTTATTCAAAATCGGGTCTTTGTTAATTTGGCGATGTAGACCCGCGCCTTGTAATAGCGTAGGACCTTTATTTTTCCGCATTTTAATTTCCGCACCCTTTAAACTGCTAATCACATGAAAGAATGAATGCCCAAATAAAATCAAAGTGTAGTTCACCCAATGCATGACAAAACAAATAATAACTGAAAATGAAACACAATTCACACACCACTTCTAGGGTACGCCTCACTGTTGCCTTGCCCCTCGAAACGTGGTCGTCGAGTAAAGGACATTTTAGTAAGTCCTTATGTCCATGAACATGGCATAAGGGTAGCTTCTAAGGTGTCCTACTATTGCTCCGGTGACCACACTCTTGCCTTGCCCCTCGAAACATGGTCGTCGAGTATAGGACGTCTTAGTGAGTCCTTATGTTCCATTGATCTAGTTGCCTCGAAACGGTTGCCTCGAAACGGTTGCCTCGAAACAAGTTGCCTCGGAATAAGTTGCCTCGGAATGGTTGCCTCGGAATAAAAAGATCAATGGCATAAGGGTAGCTTCTAAGGTGTCTTACTATTGCTCGGTGACCACACTGTCCCTAATCCTTGAATTGACCCGAACACCTCTAACGGTGGTGCTACCTACCTCTCAATGGTGGGATGGCATTACCTTAAGGACATTTACACAGACTAATTCCTTAGGGTAGGTAGATGACTCGTAGATACTTGCTCTAATTCAAAACAAAATCAAAAACTTCTTTTCACACCTCACACTTTCAAAAAGCTTTCAAAAACAATTTTTCAAACACTCTTGAGGACTGATACAAGAGTCGATCTGAATCTTTTAACAAAACTTTTTCAAACCCACTCACACTTTGAAAAGCGAACATTTTAAAAACACAAATGAGCAAGTATCTAAGAGCCCATGGATAACCATGGATAGAAAGGGTGCTAACACCTTCCCTTTCTATAAATCTACCTCCCGAACCGAGAACTAATCTCAATAAGGAATTTTTCTGTGCTTTTGTCCTTTCCATGTTGGAGAAAATAAAAGACGGTGGAGACTCTTGCTTACCGCGACATTTCACGAAACCAGCGTTAAAACAGTCAGTTCCAGATCCACCGATCACAGAACTGGCGACTCTGCCGGGGAATGTTTTTAAGTGAGGTGTACCTTAGGATAGTTCATAACTGTGTTTTCAATTTCTTTGACTTGTTTGCTTTAAATTGTGGGACTGTCTTGGGAGTTCTATAGATCCTAACCCGGATCTGGGGATACCTTCTTAGAAAGTAGCAACAAGGCTGTGAGGGAACTGTGCGGGGTATACCGACATGGTTGAAACAGTCTGCTACGTTGATGTGGCACTTTGGTGTGTATCGGTAACCCTTGAGTTCAGTCAAGGAGAGTACGGGGCCTCCATGTGGTGTCATGAAGCATAAACTGACCTTAGGAACCTTAATTGAACCATCTTGGCCTCTTTAGGGTAGTGAGATAACTGACTTTGGTGCAGTCCGAGGTTGGTTGATACTCGATACTACACTCAATTGAAGGTTGCTTTCCTGGAATATTTCGGTCGCCAGTTCAGTGGCTAAATCGAAACGATGAACAATGAAAGCAATCCAGTGATATTGGGACCCTTAGAACCCGGTTACTTCTAATAGGACAGGTTGAGCCCACCAACTTCAAGAGGGTAATACCTAGACCCCATGCTGGCCTAAACTCTAAGGGTTTCTCTTGTGTGACTTGTGTGCCTTCCAACTTGACTATTTGCATGCTTGTTATCTGACACTTGAGTTCCTTGCAGGTTTTGTTTATAGTCCTTAATTAGGACTCATAACAGGGTTCACTAAGTTTCTTGCAGGTTTTGTTTACAGTCCTTAATCTGGACTCATAACAGGGTTTACCTATGTTACGCCATGCATAGCATAACATCATAACATCATACCATTGCATGCATCCTACATAAGGACTAATCCATTTCAAGGATCTCAAGGGTCTGTGGTGCAGGTCACGATGAACCAAACTGTCTAGCAAGGGGCAAAGGGGATTTATTTTCCTCTAAGCCAAGGTTGTCAGGGGCTATGACCCACTCGATATGGTGAGCCTTGACTCTTAAAGAAGGACTCTCAACAACAGGAAGTCCCTTCAATCAAGCTACCGGATCCCAGCTCTAACAAATTTCTTGTTTACCCCGCGAGATCCTTGAAAACATTGCATGCATATATACACATCATTGCATTACAGGTATCCCTTTTGCAGGTCACTTACCTTTGTCACTGTTTATTTCAGCAATGACTTCCCAACAAGATAACCAGGGACCTCATGCTCAAGAGACCCAGTTCAGGGAAATCTTTTTAAGCCTATCCAAGGGGCAAGAAGAGCTGAGAACACTCCTCACAGGGACTTTGGTCAGGAACAGTGCTGAGGACGACAAGGACGAACGGCTGAAACGTCTACAAGCTGAGGTAGACACATTGAAAACCCAGATGCTGGGGCAAAGGGCTCTCATCCAAGGTCTAGCTCGGGAGCAAGAAGAGTTGAGGGCCATAATCAGTCAGCTTCATCAAGATATGAAGCAACCAGCCCAAGTCAGGGACCAGGTCATTAATCAACTACCAAGAAGTCAAGGGTTCGGGCCTCTCCAAGCTGCTACTACTTCACAGGTCCAACAACGACCTCGCCAAGAACGACGGACTGATCAGAGCAAGCCAGACAAGCCTAAAAGGCAGTTCACCAAGCTCAACGTGTCACCGTCTTAGGCTTTACAACAATTGTTGAGGTTGAATCTGGTGACGTTAAGGGACCCTCCTAAGAATCTCAACACAGCCTCCCCAAAATACAATTCTAAGGAAAGATGTGCATACCACTCTGGCAGTTCAGGCCATGACACCGACGACTGCTGGGCTCTGAAGAATAGGATCCAAGACCTGATTGAGGAAGGAGCTGTGGATTTCATCCATATGGGCCATGCTGAATGCTCCTGCCATCCCTACAAGATGCACCAGTCGAAGTAACAAGCCCTGAGACTAGAAGACTTACGTTCATTAGAATTTTCAAGTTGTAATTTTCTTTTGTTCAAACATTTATTCATTGTTAAACATTGTTATTTCATTAATGCCTCACATATGTTTGTTTTGAAGCAATATATTCGCTTTTACTATGCTTAAAACT
Organism: Vicia faba; assembly: GCA_948472305.1. NCBI lineage: Eukaryota > Viridiplantae > Streptophyta > Magnoliopsida > Fabales > Fabaceae > Vicia > Vicia faba. The sequence continues at coordinate 238,703 of CATIWC010000657.1, read as the reverse complement.
GTTTTCATATTTTTGTAATGTTCAACACTCGGTTAATAACTCTAAGCCTCTTGAGGGAGGATGATGAAAACGATACCACAATCTACAGTATGCTTTTGAACAGACCCCGCTGATGAGGTACAGGCATTGTTTCAATTCCTAAACACTGGAGTTATAAGGAAGATAATCCGTCGTCAACCCCTCTGAGCCAAATAAGTAGGAGTTTTTCTTTTCGAAAATTAAAACCCTTAATCATAACCTGGGGCAGGGTAGTCTCTCAGTTGATCCAAGTGCATAACGAATGGCACCAAAGAGGTCCTTACAAAAGAAGACATTGATGGTTCCGAATAATCATAAAGACAGGCAGTCATTACCAAAACAAAAAAAACTAAAGCCCAATAAGTCAAATCCTATGAAGGAGACTTACAAAACTGGGGCATCCCGCTGACTGTAAATACAAAAAGAAATAGTTCAGGCAAAATTTAGGGATAACGCAATCAAAAAAGAAAGAGGTCCTACAAACCCTCAACAAAAAAAAAAAGAAATGACTGCCTAATCAAAATAAACCATCAGTATCCGAACCATCACTGGTATATCAAAGCAAAGACGCAACAAAGTCTAACGCACGATCAACTGAGCTTAGGTTTGAAGAACATCACGAAGAGCGGGTGGGTACAAATAATTTGAGCCTTTATCCTTTGTTTCTTAAACCATGAACCAGGCCACGTTATAACCCTTAAAAGTCCTAGCTGAAGCAAGGGTTAGTTCGAAAGCATACTGTTACAAAGGTATCCTGACTCCTTAAGGCCTACAGTAAATACAGAGTTGACATCACGTTTTACAAACATTCACTTGTTTTATGAAAAAGGATGCATTTTCGAAATCTTCAAGACAGACATAAGCTTTGCATTTTTAACATAACTTTGGTTGCATATGACTTTTTGTTTGAACAACATAGAAATTCGCACGACGAATGCCTAATGAACAAAAGCACTTCCAATCAAGGGGCATGGCATGATCATGGTCCGTCATCTGGGGAAGTCCAGTCAAGATTCGGGTAATATCTCAGAGGCCAAATAGCTTGGGGCAAATCTCTGCCTGAGTCACTTGGGGCATTCCAGCAACGAATCTTGCACGATCAGATATCTTCTGGTAACATGGCAACACAAGCAGCCAGGGGAACCTCCCTGCATTCTAAGAGCGTGGACATAGTAAAAAAAAAAACTACGCACGATCAAAGACCCGCTAGGTTGACATACCTAGGCAAAAATTAGGGCTTCCCGGCGAACCAAAAGGGTTCAGGCAAAATAAGGGATGAAAATATGAAAAAAAACTGTACACCCGACAAGTCGAAAACCTGAAAGGGCAGCTTGGGCATAAATGGGTATCCCGGTGGACTGAAAACCCGAAAGGGCGGTCCAGGAAAAAATTAGGGATTTAAGCGTACGACTATGTCTTGGCATCTCGTCACCTGTCTACCAGAAGATTGGTCAAATCGGCAGTTATCAAACACCTTCACAGGCACTTTCTTCTCCAACAGAAACTGGGGCAATAATGAGTGGTCCAGGCGATCTAATTGCTCTATTCACCAAGGTACCAAGGTAAGTTCAGCTGAAGAACGTAACCAGTATATCTTAATTCCCCAGAGAGCGAGTCTGCAAGTCAATACACTCTCCCCAAGCAGAATTACCCCATCAGCCTTAAGGAAATTGAGTATCCTCCAGCAGATCTCAACATTCCCCAGCATAATATACTGACATTCTTAACAAGCATCCCCGAAAATCTTGATCTAAGATTGTTCCCCGGCGGTATACCAGACATTCAGCGGAGCCATTTCCCCAATATACCTCAAAATTTTCCCCAAGAGAGTCCAGTCTGAAGATTTCCCCAGGAAAGTTTGAATTTATCTCCCCAGCAGGAAGCTTATCCCCAGTAGATTCTGGAAGCTTATCTCCTACAGAGCACGAACGCGTCCCCCGGCTTTATTCAAAGGTTATTTCCCTACCAGGATATAACTGGGTTATCCTCAGCCAAAAGCCACGGAAAGATCGTCCTCAGCGAAGTCTTCCTATCCCCAGCGAAGTCTATTAACACTTCCGACATAACGACGGTATCCCCAACAAAGTTACCATCAACATCCCAGCAAAGTACCTCTCTCCCCATAAAGTATTGTTCTCCAGCAAGATCTCTAGAATAATTTTCCTCCCGCAGAGTAATCTATTTGCCAAGTTTATTCCCCAACGGAGTTATCTTCTCCTACCGGTATTCTTGCAACTATCATCCCCAGCGGAAACAACAAAGCACTATTCTCCAAACATCAGCCCAGGATGTGACTTCCCGGCACCCGTAAAGGATTTACTTTCCTAGACGAAAAACATACATTCACAAACATCGCATTTCCATACATTATAGCATGCATATACGCACCATATCTTACAAACTCATTTATGTTGAGAACATCATTGCTTGATCCATATCATGCATTGCATATGACTGACCTTCACCTTTCAGGAAAGATCCAGTTAAAGTTCTCAGCTATGTCCAAGGCCTTCTCTGGTCCAGTTAAATTGATTCCTAAAGATTTTTCTGATGAAGACTCAGTTGAAGACTCCAAGACCTTGTCTGGTTCAGTTAAATCGACTCCTAAAGATTTTTCTGATTATTATCCAGTCAAAGGCCTTCTCTGGTCTAGTTAAATCGATTCCTAAAGATTTTTCTGTTGAAGACTCAGTTGAAGACTCCAAGACCTTGTCTGGTTCAGTTAAATCGACTCCTAAAGATTTTTCTGATTATTATCCAGTCAAAGGCCTTCTCTGGTCCAGTTAAATCGATTCCTAAAGATTTTTCTGATGAAGACTCAGTTGAAGACTCCAAGACCTTGTCTGGTTCAGTTAAATCGACTCCTAAAGATTTTTCTGATTATTATCCAGTCAAAGGCTTTCTCTGGTCTAGTTAAATCGATTCCTAAAGATTTTTTTGATGAAGACTCAGTTGAAGACTCCAACACCTTGTCTGGTTCAGTTAAATCGACTCCTAAAGATTTTTCTGATTATTATCCAGTCAAAGGCCTTCTCTGGTCTAGTTAAATCGATTCCTAAAGATTTTTCTGATGAAGACTCAGTTGAAGACTCCAACACCTTGTCTGGTTCAGTTAAATCGACTCCTAAAGATTTTTCTGATTATTATCCAGTCAAAGGCCTTCTCTGGTCTAGTTAAATCGATTCCTAAAGATTTTTCTGATGAAGACTCAGTTGAAGACTCCAAGACCTTGTCTGGTTCAGTTAAATCGACTCCTAAAGATTTTTCTGATTATTATCCAGTCAAAGACCTTCTCTGGTCTAGTTAAATCGATTCCTAAAGATTTTTCTGATGAAGACTCAGTTGAAGACTCCAAGACCTTGTCTGGTTCAGTTAAATCGACTCTTAACGATTTTTCTGATTATTATCCAGTCAAAGGCCTTCTCTGGTCTAGTTAAATCAATTCCTAAATATTTTTCTGATGAAGACTCAGTTGAAGACTCCAAGACCTTGTCTGGTTCCGTTAAATTGACTCCTAAAGATTTTTCTGATTATTATCCAGTCAAAGGCCTTCTCTGGTCTAGTTAAATCGATTCCTAAAGATTTTTCTGATGAAGACTCAGTTGAAGACTCCAAGACCTTGTCTGGTTCAGTTAAATCGACTCCTAAAGATTTTTATGATTATTATCCAGTCAAAGGCCTTCTCTGGTCTAGTTAAATCGATTCCTAAAGATTTTTCTGATGAAGACTCAGTTGAAGACTCCAACACCTTGTCTGGTTCAGTTAAATCGACTCCTAAAGATTTTTCTGATTATTATCCAGTAATAGGCCTTCTCTGGTCTAGTTAAATCGATTCCTAAAGATTTTTCTGATGAAGACTCAGTTGAAGACTCCAAGACCTTGTCTGGTTCAGTTAAATCGACTCCTAAAGATTTTTCTGATTATTATCCAGTCAAAGGCCTTCTCTGGTCTAGTTAAATCGATTCCTAAAGATTTTTCTGATGAAGACTCAGTTGAAGACTCCAAGACCTTGTTTGGTTCAGTTAAATTGACTCCTAAAGATTTTTCTGATTATTATCCAGTCAAAGGCCTTCTCTGGTCTAGTTAAATCGATTCCTAAAGATTTTTCTGATGAAGACTCAGTTGAAGACTCCAAGACCTTGTCTGGTTCAGTTAAATCGACTCCTAAAGATTTTTCTGATTATTATCCAGTCAAAGGCCTTCTCTAGTACAGTTAAATCGATTCCTAAATATTTTTCTGATGAAGACTCAGTTGAAGACTCCAACACCTTGTCTGGTTCAGTTAAATCGACTCCTAAAGATTTTTCTGATTATTATCCAGTCAAAGGCCTTCTCTGGTCTAGTTAAATCGATTCCTAAAGATTTTTCTGATGAAGACTCAGTTGAAGACTCCAACACCTTGTCTGGTTCAGTTAAATCGACTCCTAAAGATTTTTCTGATTATTATCCAGTCAAAGGCCTTCTCTGGTCTAGTTAAATCGATTCCTAAAGATTTTTCTGATGAAGACTCAGTTGAAGACTCCAAGACCTTGTCTGGTTCAGTTAAATCGACTCCTAAAGATTTTTCTGATTATTATCCAGTCAAAGGCCTTCTCTGGTCTAGTTAAATCGATTCCTAAAGATTTTTCTGATGAAGACTCAGTTGAAGACTCCAAGACCTTGTCTGGTTCAGTTAAATCGACTCTTAAAGATTTTTCTGATTATTATCCAGTCAAAGGCCTTCTCTGGTCTAGTTAAATCGATTCCTAAATATTTTTCTGATGAAGACTCAGTTGAAGACTCCAAGACCTTGTCTGGTTCCGTTAAATTGACTCCCAAAGATTTTTCTGATTATTATCCAGTCAAAGGCCTTCTCTGGTCTAGTTAAATCGATTCCTAAAGATTTTTCTGATGAAGACTCAGTTGAAGACTCCAAGACCTTGTCTGGTTCAGTTAAATCGACTCCTAAAGATTTTTCTGATTATTATCCAGTCAAAGGCCTTCTCTGGTCTAGTTAAATCGATTCCTAAAGATTTTTCTGATGAAGACTCAGTTGAAGACTCCAACACCTTGTCTGGTTTAGTTAAATCGACTCCAAAAGATTTTTCTGATTATTATACAGTCAAAGGCCTTCTCTGGTCTAGTTAAATCGATTCCTAAAGATTTTTCTGATGAAGACTCAGTTGAAGACTCCAAGACCTTGTCTGGTTCAGTTAAATCGACTCCTAAAGATTTTTCTGATTATTATCCAGTTAAAGGCCTTCTCTGGTCTAGTTAAATCGATTCCTAAAGATTTTTCTGATGAAGACTCAGTTGAAGACTCCAAGACCTTGTCTGGTTCAGTTAAATCGACTCCTAAAGATTTTTCTGATTATTATCCAGTCAAAGGCCTTCTCTGGTCTAGTTAAATCGATTCCTAAAGATTTTTCTGATGAAGACTCAGTTGAAGACTCCAAGACCTTGTCTGGTTCAGTTAAATCGACTCCTAAAGATTTTTCTGATTATTATCCAGTCAAAGGCCTTCTCTGGTACAGTTAAATCAATTCCTAAATATTTTTCTGATGAAGACTCAGTTGAAGACTCCAAGACCTTGTCTGGTTCAGTTAAATTGACTCCTAAAGATTTTTCTGATTATTATCCAGTCAAAGGCCTTCTCTGGTCTAGTTAAATCGATTCCTAAAGATTTTTCTGATGAAGACTCAGTTGTAGACTCCAAGACCTTGTCTGGTTCAGTTAAATCGACTCCTAAAGATTTTTCTGATTATTATCCAATCAAAGGCCTTCACTGGTCTAGTTAAATAGATTCCTAAATATTTTTCTGATGAAGACTCAGTTGAAGACTCCAAGACCTTGTCTGGTTCAGTTAAATTGACTCCTAAAGATTTTTCTGATTATTATCCAGTCAAAGGCCTTCTCTGGTCTAGTTAAATCGATTCCTAAATATTTTTCTGATGAAGACTCAGTTGAAGACTCCAAGACCTTGTCTGGTTCAGTTAAATCGACTCCTAAAGATTTTTCTGATTATTATCCATTCAAAGGCCTTCTCTGGTCTAGTTAAATCGATTCCTAAAGATTTTTCTGATGAAGACTCAGTTGAAGACTCCAAGACCTTGTCTGGTTCAGTTAAATCGACTCCTAAAGATTTTTCTGATTATTATCCAGTCAAAGGCCTTCTCTGGTCTAGTTAAATCGATTCCTAAAGATTTTTCTGATGAAGACTCAGTTGAAGACTCCAAGACCTTGTCTGGTTCAGTTAAATCGACTCCTAAAGATTTTTCTGATTATTATCCAGTCAAAGGCCTTCTCTGGTCCAGTTAAATTGATTCCTAAAGATTTTCCTAATGAAGACTCAGTAGAAGACACCCCAGATTCTCTCATCGTTACTGTTGAGGTAGTAATCGCCCCAGATTCTCTCATCGTTACTGTTGAGGTAGTAATCGCCCCAGGTTCTCTCATTGTTACTGTTGAGGTAGTAATCGCCCCAGATTCTCTCATCGTTACTGTTGAGGTAGTAATCGCCCCAGATTCTCTCATCGTTACTGTTGAGGTAGTAATCGCCCCAGATTCTCTCATCGTTACTGTTGAGGTAGTAATCGCCCCAGGTTCTCTCATTGTTACTGTTGAGGTAGTAATCGCCCCAGATTCTCTCATCGTTACTGTTGAGGTAGTAATCGTCCAAGGTTCTCTCACCGTCCCGTTGAGGTAGTAACCATCCCTGATTCATCCATCACCTTTTGAAGCTCCAGACTCGATTCCTGTATCTCGCCAGGGCACGTCTGAAGAGGTTTTAAGATTCAATTCTTGTAACCAGTCAGGGCACATCTACACAAAGAGTTTGAAGACCAACTCCTGTAACAGGTCAGGTAATCATCTTTCTCTTTTCAGGTACGCAAGTTCTCGCTAAGGAATCTCTTACGCGATCGACACCCAGATGGCATCTATAAGCCCATCCTCCTATCCACTAATCTCCAAATGGCATCTGTAAGCCCATTCCCATCATCACACTGCCAACATGCGAGCGCAAATTTCTGGGCACTCTAGTGTTCAATCATCTTCCACCTTCGGATTACGAAAGGCACGTCAGCCAATCAACATCCTCAGATCTAAGAAGATTGAACAGGGGCAACTGTTGTACCCCAAAATTTGCCCTCCCATTTTCTTCAAGATTTGCAAAGAGCATGGTTCAAAAATCTCTCAAGGGTTGCACAGTCCAATTGCCTCCTAACAGTCAAAAATTAGGGTTTTGGTTATGGCAAAGAAATTGAAGTTTTCAAGGGTCCAAACAAGTCCCACATGCCTATAAACATTGTCAAACATCCTTATGCCAAGTTTCAAGACTCACAGCACAAAATTGCACAGTCAAAAACCCTAATTGCTCAACAGTCAACAGTAGGGGCAAAATGGTCATTTGACAGTCAAAAGTCAAAATTTTTGGTCAACATCTCATTTTGAAGCCACAAACATCATTTGATCAATTCTTGATCATGATTCTCAAGGCATGGCTCAAAAAGTCTCAAGATACAAAAGTTTCTATTTTTGGACAGTTGGAAAAGTCAACTGCAAATTGACCAAGGCATAACTTCCACATGGTTTATCAGAAAAATTCCATCCAAAGCTCATTTTGAAGAGAATGACATTTCCTACAACTCCTCTTCACACTTCAAGTCCAAGGAATGCTCTCACAAAAAGTTATCAATTTCAACATTATAGGTCATTTTCAAAAGTCAACAAAAAGGGACTTTAAGTCAAAGACCATAACTTGAGATTGTTAAATCAAAATGACATGGGACCAAAGACATTGGTTAGAGGACTTCAAGACCTTTCCAAAATGTCTAGGAACATGTTCATAGCTTCGAAATTGAGCAAGATATGCATTGGAGAAGTTGGGAAATTTTTGTGAAATGGCCAAAGTCAATTATCCTTGAAATTTCATTTTTGACAAAAGGGCCCCACTTTTTCCTCTTGTTTCAGCTTGGCCATGCCTCCCACGTGTCCCACAATTTATTTCAAGATTAAAAATTAATTTTCAAATTTTTATTTAATTTTATTTGATTTAATGCATTTTAAATCTTTAAAATTCAAATAAAAATCAAAGAAATTAATGGAGGGATATTTTGTGGTTTGAATAGCTTTGATACACCATAAAACATATACCAAATTCGTTCAAGACCTATTATGGGCATAAAAATTCGAATTTTCACAAGAATGGCAAGTTGTTTAAATGGTGTTCATGGCATAATCTCAAACTTCATTGCAAGGGTTAATGGCTCACATTATTTCTTTATTCTCATTCAAAGACATATATACAAGCCTCTCATACCAATTCACAACCTAAGCATCTCTAAAACGAAAAAAAACCATATTCAAAAAATCAAGCAAAAAGTCAAAACTGAAATCCACCTTCCAAGGCAATTCAAAGCCTTTTCTCGTTTCTAACACTTTGCAGGAACTCTCAGGAGTCTTTTGGAATCAAAACCAAGCGCTCAGGCCTAAGGAATCTCCCCACACGAACTCACGGTTTGCACAATTTTTTTGGAATCAAAATTCATTTGTTCATGCATCATTAACATAATTTGTTGCTTGTTTTGTGTTGTATGAGTCCACAGGAAACTAATGGTATGGTTCAATTGCTTTGAGATGCCCCAAAACTCAATATTATTTTTTCTAAGGTATTCCCATACACGCTAGTCAACAGACGCATACGCAACCACCAAAGTCCAAGGGGCCTGGAATTGAATGGGCCAATTTGCTTGCAATGCACCTCCAATTAGGGCCAACACCCCCATGGTTTGCATCACATTTTCTTTTTTCATTTCATTTTCTTTTCTTCTTTTTTTTTTTATTTTAATTGTTTTTTATTTTGTTTTATTCAATTCACCAAATTTAATATAAAAATCCAAAAAAAATCAGAAATCAAGAAAATAAAAATATGTTTTATTTAATTTTTAATTCCTTAATAGTTTTTGTAAATAAATTTTCAATAATCAATTTAGTTTAATTTTAGGTTCAACTTTAATGTTTTTCTTAATAATTAAAATACATAGAATTTAGGGTTTCTAACATGTTTATTATATTTTTTTCAATAAATAATTTCTCCTTATTATTATTATTAACTATTAATTAATTTTGTAAATACTCTTGTAAATAAACAATTTGTAAATTAGGATTAAACTTAAATATTTTTCTTTAACAAATTAAAAATAGTGTAGAATTAGGACTTCTAATTTCAATTAATTTTCTTTATTTCATTAAATACCAAAAAACATAAAAATAATTTCTTTTCTTTATTTAAACGTTAATTAATTTGTAATTTCAATTTAATTCCTTTAAAGGGTCCAACGCCCTCGCACCTTCGAATTCTTATTTCTTTTTGCGCGTTTGTCTTTATTTTCATTTTAAACATTATGTAATTGCCCCAAGGCCTTGTAATAATAATTAGGACATTTACTTTCCGCACCTTTATTCAAAATCGGGTCTTTGTTAATTTGGCGATGTAGACCCGCGCCTTGTAATAGCGTAGGACCTTTATTTTTCCGCATTTTAATTTCCGCACCCTTTAAACTGCTAATCACATGAAAGAATGAATGCCCAAATAAAATCAAAGCGTAGTTCACCCAATGCATGAAAAAACAAATAATAACTGAAAATGACACACAATTCACACACCACTTCTAGGGTACGCCTCACTGTTGCCTTGCCCCTCGAAACGTGGTCGTCGAGTAAAGGACGTTTTAGTAAGTCCTTATGTCCATGAACATGGCATAAGGGTAGCTTCTAAGGTGTCCTACTATTGCTCCGGTGACCACACTGTTGCCTTGCCCCTCGAAACGTGGTCGTCGAGTATAGGACGTCTTAGTGAGTCCTTATGTTCCATTGATCTAGTTGCCTCGAAACGGTTGCCTCGAAACGGTTGCCTCGAAACGGTTGCCTCGAAACAAGTTGCCTCGGAATAAGTTGCCTCAGAATGGTTGCCTCGGAATAAAAAGATCAATGGCATAAGGGTAGCTTCTAAGGTGTCTTACTATTGCTCGGTGACCACACTGTCCCTAATCCTCGAATTGACCCGAACACCTCCAACGGTGGTGCTACCTACCTCTCAATGGTGGGATGGCATTACCTTAAGGACATTTACACAGACTAATTCCTTAGGGTAGGTAGATGACTCGTAGATACTTGCTCTAATTCAAAACAAAATCAAAAACTTCTTTTCACACCTCACACTTTCAAAAAGCTTTCAAAAACAATTTTTCAAACACTCTTGAGGACTGATACAAGAGTCGATCTGAATCTTTTAACAAAACTTTTTCAAACCCACTCACACTTTGAAAAGCGAACATTTTGAAAACACAAATGAGCAAGTATCTAAGAGACCATGGATAACCATGGATAGAAAGGGTGCTAACACCTTCCCTTTCTATAAATCTACCTCCCGAACCGAGAACTAATCTCAATAAGGAATTTTTCTGTGCTTTTGTCCTTTCCATGTTGGAGAAAATAAAAGACGGTGGCGACTCTTGCTTACCGCGACATTTCGCGAAACCAGCGTTAAAACAGTCAGTTCCAGATCCACCGATCACAGGGATGAATAATCCTCTTCTGTATAATATGTCCTCAACCAAAACATAGAAGCAGGCTCTTTTCCTGACTATGCTGTCCTCTTTCTGATCAGTTGGTAATTCTCCTTTTGTAAGGTAGTTGTATATTAGCGTCATCCAGCAGTTACTGTCTCTTATGGCGCATACACTAAAGTCGAGAAGGGTTTTTCAATGCTCGGTCATAGAATTATTTCCTATATTACAAATTTGTTTCCCCCTTTTCTTCGTGCTTTCTAGTTTTGACAAGATATCTACACGGGTGTTATGTTTGTGGGGAAAGTGTTGTACGTCTACATACTCAAATTTCTTCATTATTTCTTAGACCAAAGTCCAGTATTCGGTGATATCGTCTTTTTTGATCTGGTATTCTCCCCGTACCTGAGATGCGATGATCTGGGAGTTTCTGAAGATTTTCACTTCTTCGTCCCCTAGATCTTTGGCCAGGTGTAACCCTGCTAGGAATGCTTCGTACTCATCTTGGTTGTTCAAGGCCAGGAAAGACAACATGAGGGAGACTTCGATCAAGATCCCTTCCTCGTTTTCCAATATAACTCCTGCTCATATCCCTGTCAAATTAAAAGCTCTATCAACGAAGATGGTCCATTTGTGTTCCCCGCTCGGGGAGGCTGGCGAGGTTATCTCGGCCACGAAGTCAGCCAGTACTTGAGCCTTGAGGGCTTTCCTACTCTCATATTTAATGTCAAACTAGGAGATCTCTAATGACCATTTGAGCATCCTGCCTGCCATGTTAGGTCAACCGAGTAACTGTTTTATTGGTTACTCTATTCGAACAATAATCGTGTGTGCCAGGAAATAATTCCTCATCCTCCTCGTTGCGTTAATAAGCGCTAAGGATACTTTCTCGATCAACTGATACCTTACCTCAAGGCCTTATAAGTCTTTGCTCATGAAGTAGTTAGGTTTCTGCCCCTCGGGGGTTTCTCAGATGAGGGCAGCGCTTACGACCTAGGATGCAACGACCAGATAGATATAGATAATTTCTTCCTTCTCTGGTTGTGAAAGTACTAGTAGTTATGACAGTTCCTATTTGAGGTGGACGAGGGTTCGTTCGCACTCCTCGGTCCACTTGAAGGTTGCCTCTTTACGGAGAAGTTTAAAAAGAGGAAGTGCGCGTTGGGCAGATTTGTCCATGAATCGGGATGACAAGGTGATCATTCCATTCAAGATTTAAATCGATTTCTTTGAGTTTGGCATTGGAAATTCATAAAATTCCCAACATTTGTCAGGATTAATTTCAAATTCCCCGTATGGGATTGAGCTTACAGGGTGCGCAGGCTCCTTCCTGCTCGCAGATGAGGAGGAGCTTTCTGCCTCCAGTAAGGGCTCTTTTCCTTTTCTCTTCTTCTCTCAAAGATCCTCCTTTGTGAATCTGTTGTCGAGGTCAATTGCATCGACATGCGATAATGGTTGTGGCTCCTCTGAACTTTGGGCAGGGCATATCTGATGGTTGTTCTGGGTTTCATGCTGATGGAGCTCAATACTTTAGCAGCAACTTCAAAATATCCTCTTGCTACTTGAATGTCCCAGTGAAGTATTGTGACGAGTCGTTGCTTGGTGTAACATTTCATTTTCATGTTCATTATGGAGGGCAATGCTATCAATTCAACCAAGGTAGGGCTAAAAAAATGCACTGATATAAGGAAGGGCAGTCTAGCACGAGGAACTACGTCTTAATCGACCCAGAGGTTTCAGTTGTCCTAAATGTGATGATCAACTCGACATATCCCCAAGGCTTGGTGACAGAATCATTGAATCCCTGAAGGTCAGAACCAACATAAGGGATTAAGTGGGTCTTGTTTAACTATAGAGTTATGAACAGTTGGGAGTACATTATATCCACTGAGCTACCTTGATCGACCAAGATACATCGAAATTGGCCATTCGTGCTCTTACAAGTAGAGGAATACTGGAGTTGGAGGCCCTACGGGGAAACTCTTCTCTATAGAATGCAATGGGAACATAAATCCCCTGACTTTATCGAGGGCGACATCTACTCGAAGCTAGCATTCATGAGTTTCTTGAATCTCCTCTTGGCTAAGCCCACTTTACACTTGTTGAAGCCCCCGCCAGATATAACCATTAATGTCAGAAATGTCTCCCAGGGGCTATGGGTCGCGAAGTATAGAGGGACTTCATCCAGGTCGGGGAAGTAGAATTCCTCGGTCTTGGTGATGCTCAATGCGACGGGCATGAGGCTCGCGTCGGTAGAAGGCTTCTCTTCTTCCACTTTTTTTGGATTCTTGTGCGTCTTCGCGGGCACATTCATTCCTTTTATATTATTTGAGATGCCCATATTTGATGAGTATCTTGATGGCATCCTTCAGGTGGATGCAATCGTTTGTATTATGCCCATGACATTTTATGAAATCGACAATATTTGCTTTTGTTCGTCCCAGGTCTTGACAGTGTTTGACAGGGAAAGTGTACCCCATCTTGTATGAACTCCGAGTTGGTGCATTCTGTCAGAATCTGCTCACGTGAAGCATTGAGAAGGGTGTAGTCATGGATGCGACCGACTGGCCCCCTGTAGTCTTTAGAATCACGAGATTTGTCCTCCTTTTTCTTTTAACCTCCCTAGCAGGATGTCGAAGGCCCATTCTTTGAAACTTTTTCATTCTCATGATTTCGCGAGTCTCTTGCGGTGTTATCAGCCTCTTTCTTCTCGTACTAGATGTACGCCTGTGCGTTGAGCCGAAGGGAGTCCAGCATTGTAGGAGTCTTATGCCAACCACTTTGGAAAAGTTACTACGAGGGTGTAGGCCTCGCTCGAGGAGATATTTTTTCATTCCATCCGTCGTGGAGACTTGGACGGCTTCCTGGTTGAACCTTTCAATATATGCCCGGAGGGACTCATCCTTCCCCTGGATGATGGCCTTGAGCGCAGCTTGTGACTTGGGATGTCGTGAAATGTCTAAAGAATTGTCTCCTTAAGCCTTTCCAAGAGGTAATGGATTCGTCAGGGAAGTTTTTTTATAAAACCGTGGCTTCTTTCCTGAGTGTCATTGGAAAGATTCGAAATTTGATTGCTCCTCAGTAACCTCTGTAGTCGAGCAGCGTGTCGATGTTTTTGATGTGTTTGTCTGGATATGTCGTGCCATCATACGTCCCCAAGTGTGGGGGCTTCTCAAGACCGATATGAAGTGGGGAGTAGTTATTTTTTCCTTGTTAGGGGATGCCTTCCCTTCAGGGAGAAGTTCTCCTTGGATATTATCTTGGCCTGGGTGACGGAGAATGGTCACGATCAAGACGCTGGTCATTCTTTGTTTTCTTGGAGATCAGGGTGCGTCGATCTCTCCGGGGAGGTGTGCGACCTCGTTTCTTGAGAAAAGACACCACTTGCCTCTCGCATACGGGGAGACGGTCGCGCCTTGGTGGTGATGGACTGTGGGAGTCATAAAGCCGGTGTCTCCAAGGAGGATACTTCAACTGCTTCTTCTCCCAGGACCCAATCATCTTGCTCCGTTGCAGGACTAAGGCTTTGGTTTGATTGAGGGCAGCGAGCAGCATTGTCATGGCCGTGTTGGAATTTGGTGGAATAAGAAATGGCTGTTGGATTTCTTGTAGTTCCTCATTGGGGTTCTTGGACCTCTGATTGTCTAAGAACTGGAGGTTATCAAGTTCAACATCGACCGAATATGAGGATGTTGTTCGGCCATCCTTGACGTCAGGGACATCCTCTAGATGAGGATGCTCTTGGCTTCTGGCTGTCTAATGGATGGAAGAGAGTATAGTCTTTCCAAAAAGGTGGTGGTCATCATGATCGGTCGTGACAGAAGTAGTGAAAGTATCTTTGATCTTCGGTTTTGAGGAAAAGGAAGACAGGGAAGATAATTTTCCACAGAAAGCGCCACTTATCTTACCGATTGATCAGAACCTGAAAATGGGTCGAGATGATGATGTTTGCTTAGCTAGAAATATGAGGAGAGGAGGGGTGTACCTGCAAGGTACTCCGATGATATAGTGAGAAAGGGTGCAAAGAGATACAAGAAAGATATTAGGGTTTTAGAGTGAATATTGGATACCTGACCCTCACACGTGTGAGGCTTTATATAATGCCTCTGGTGCGTGGCCATTGGTTCCTATTTTTTGTCTTATATATTAGGTTCCCCAAAAATAGGTAACTGTCAGGACCTAGTCAAAACGAGCAGTCATGCCCGTAGCTATCCGTTGCTCCGAGCAAGGATGAGATGACGGGCAGACACATTGTGAGTGTTTTCCTAGTTGTCAGCTCAACGCGTAGCAAGTGGACCTGAAGATGGACGTTAATGCGGGAAGACGTATGGTCAGGGTACTGTTATCCTCTACATTCTCTCTGTGTGGTCGACCAAGCGTGCTCGATCAAATACTAGAGTTAATGGGCCAATGTTTGTTGAGCCAAGATGAGGGTAGAAGTGAATTAAGCCAATTCTAGCTATTGGGATAATCCAGAACAACTACCGTCTCCAACGATTGAATCCCTATTAATCTTCAGACCCTTGATTCAAAGAGTTACAATAAATGGGGCAAGCAAATGAAGGTGTTGTTTGGCTATCAAGATGTTCTTGAAGTGGTCAACAATGGAGTTATTGTCCTTGTCGTAGAGGCAACAAAGGCACAAAAGTCTACATACAAGAAAGAGAAGAAGAAATACTACAAGGTGATGTTCTTGATCTACTCTTGCATCGATAATGATAACTTTGAGAAAGTTGGTGTTTGCGGTTTGGCAAAGCAAGCATGGGAGATCTTGAAAAAGGCTTATGAAGGGGCTGATAAAGAAAAGGTGGTGAGGTTACAAACTCACAAGCGACAGTTTGAATTAGTTCAAATTGAAGAGAAGAAGAAAATAAACGACTATGTAACGCGCATTATGCATTTTGTAAATCAAATCTAGTCTTGACGAGAAACTGTTTTGGAGCAGAATGTTGTATCGAAAATCTTGCGTTCTTTGACACCAAGATTTGACAACATTGTAGTGGAGATGGAATAGTCGAAGGATCTTCCGAAATTGAGGAAAGAGGGGCTTCAAATATCTCTTAAGGCTCATGAGTAAAGGATGGATGAGAGGATTAATGACAAGGAAAAGACGAAGATTTCTTTACAAGCACGATTCAATGATAAGAACATGAAGTCGAAAGGAAAATGGACCGCGAAGAATAAAGGCAATTTTTAGAATTTTGGTGGAAAAGATACATAAAATTTGAAGGTTTCGACAGGTCAAAGAGGTGAGACCATCTGCAATAATAGTGGTCAAAGCAACTATACTAAGAGGATTGACAAGAGTAAGGTACAATGTTGGAACTGTCAAAAGCTTGGTCATTACACACGTGATTATAGTGTTAAGTCGGGGGAATGTCATGGAGATAAGGCTATAGTTGCTAGACAAGAGGTGGGTGATGAAAACACGTTCTTAGTGATGATAACAGAAGGTGATTGCAGTAGTAGCAAGCTGCTGGATAACAACTGCAATAGCAGAACATTGTTGGACATCATCTGTAGCAGTTTCGAGAACACTGCAGAAACGCGTTTGGAAGAAAATGTTATGGTGAATGGGCAATATGGGGTTCAATGCAGTGAGGAGTGATACTTGGACTCTGGTTGTTCAATGCATATGACGGGTAGGAAGGATTGACTTGTCAAAATCAATCAAGCCATGAAGAATAAAGTAAAATTTATGGATGATACCACTTTAGAGACCAATGGAGTCAGTGATGTTTTGATCATGAGAAGGGATGTTGGTCATTCCGTGATCAAATATGTGTTATACATTCCAAGAATCAGATGTAATCTCTTAAGAATTGGCTAATTACTTGAGAAGAATTACATGATTCACATGGAAAACAAGATTTTGCGCATTTTAGATGCAAATGGTGTTTTGGTCCTTAAGGCGTCTATGGCTGTTGTGATACGGTGGCAGAATCGACTATTAATACTGGTTTGCGTTTTGCATTCACAAATATGCGGTAAGCAAGAGTCACCACCTACTTTTCTTTTATCCAACAAAGGAAAGGGTGAAAAGAACAGAAAAAGACCTTTTTCGAGATTTCCTGAGTAAGGGGGGTAGATTATGAAAAGGGAAGGAGTTAACACCCTTTCCATCCATAGTTTTCCATGGCCTCTTAGGTGCTTGCTCATTTTTGAAAATTTCTTTCGTGTTTGTGTGTTTTGAAAAGGTTTTTGTTTGCTTTATGATAACTCTTGTATCAGTCCTCAAGAGTGTGATAAAGCGTTTTTTGAAAAAAGAGTTTTGAAAGTTGTGTGAAAAGTAGTTCTTTGAGAAAGTACTTAACAAATATCTACCTACTTGAAAAAGGATGTTCTTTTCCTCCTACCCCTTAGATAGTGCTATCTTACTATTAATGAGTAGGTAGCCCTATCGTTGGATGTTGAGGGACTATCGTAAGGGATGTTTATGGTCATTGAAGGCAACGTGTAGAGATACCTTAGCATTTCGAAGGGACTGCCATCATATATTTGTAGGCAACATCGAGGGACAAGATAATTTCTTGTAGGCAACTCGAGGGACATTAAGGGAATATGATCTTTATGATGACTTTGAACTGAGGGCCTTTGCTAAGAGTATCCCTACGTTCGAGGGACATGACCATTTCCGAAGGCAACCAAAGTGGGAAATACCCTAGGAGTGCAAGTGTGCAATAATGTGCTTTTTTCAAATATTTTTATCTTGATGTTAGTGATCTAATATTAATTGATTGATTAGTTCTTGTCATACACGCCTAATTTACTAACAGTTTATATACAGGCATATAATATAGTGCAGAAAATAAATTGCGGGAAATAAAAACATACTCCTAAGCTATTACATGGCTTCGGGGAAATTACAATTATATGTGACTGAAAGGTAAAATGCCGAAATTAAAAACCCTAATTTAGCTATTACAAACTGGGCACAGTTACATAATTAAACAAAAAATAATCGTATGAAAAATAACGCGCAAAAATTGAGACAATAATAAGTTCTAAACCCTAAAAATCTAATTGCCTATTAAAAGTATTTTGATATTTTTTATGAAAAATTTGAAATTTAACCTAATCTCTAATTAATTTTAAATTAAGGAAAACAAATTAAAGTTAATTAAATTAAATTAACTTGCAAAAATTAATTTTTCTTAAGAAAAACTCTAGTCCTATTTTTATGATTTTCTGATTTTAAAAAAATGAATAAAAAAATATAAACTAATTAAAAAAAAGAAAAAAAAGTAAATTAAAAAGAGATGGGCCTGAGAGGTGAGAAACCCAAATTGGGGGGGGGGGGGGGGGTGTAGCGCTGAATTTTGCCAAGGCCCGGATCTGGTGGCCCACAACTGCATTGGATCTGGTGTTGTTACATCTGGACGGTTCATCATGGGGATGCAAGCTTGGAGACGCTGGATCCAAGCCATTGGGATCTGATGGCATGAGTTTGAGGGTCTATGGTGTGCACGCTGGAGCTAGAAGCGCTGGATCTACATGTACAAATCAGAAAAATAATATGCAGGGGGCAAGGGTTAAACCCCTGACCTCCCACACGCATAATGCCTTAACCCCTTTGTTCTTTCCACTGGACAATACTACACATTCGTTAATCTAAATGAAATAAAATATAATAATATGAAAATCATGACAAATGTTTTGACTTGTCCACGCGTGCCCTTCAGTGGGCCCTTGGAATTTCAAATGGACCAATTAAAAAAAAAGGCTTGTGCCACTCATGCCTTGCCTGAGTCAAAACCCTATGGACACCGGAGTCAATACCCTGGTCATCTTCTCCAGTAGGCCTCCACCACCAATCTTGCAAAATAGCCACATTAAACGCAAACGAAGGACCCTACCTCCCTAATTCGAGGGCTATGAACCCAGTGGTGGTGTCCATTTTTGTCTAAAAGTCCCTCTATAGGGAGATACGAAGCTTGCCACTCTATACGCCCTAACAATGGCAAATGGCTATTTAGCCATCAAAGCTTATCAACGATTTCCCAGACCTATTCCTTTCCATCTTGTGATCATGTTAATGGAGTTAGAACGAATTGAAATAAGCTATAATTACAAATATGAAAAACAGAAAAAATATGAAAATATGAGTCATGCATGGTGAGTTTCAGCATGCTATGGCTATGGATGATGATCCATACTTACCTATGCTTACCTCAGGAACACCAAGGAGTGGTTATAAGGCTTTGAAACTAACTGCAAATGTGAATACGAATGGCACACTTTTTGAATTTTTTTAATGAAATATTATGGCTCTTTTGAGACAAGCTGCACATCCTCTTTAGGTCTGGAATTGTTGTGCATATATAGTGTATCTCATTAGGGTAACAAATGTGGAAGAATATCCATGCTTTGATGAGAAAAAAAATCTTCTTTCAATTATGTGATTTTTTGGCTTTTTTAGAACAAATCCAATCTTTCTTTTCTCCACGAGCTTCCCTTGATATGCCAGCATATCTTATCCCTTATTTGATGAGAAATAAATTCCCAAATCATATCATTCATGATTTCTTTTATTTATTTAATTTTTCATTTTAATGGATAAAATACCAAAATAAATAATACAAGTAATAAAATAATGTATGAATGAGCTCAAAGGTCGTGGCCATGTTGGAAATAAGTTTCAAGCATGAAAAGATGGGCCCATTTGGAAAGAATTCAAGTTTTGGTCAATATTGGCTTCATGCACTTTTCCAGAAATCGGTCAATTTAGAAATGCATATCTCTCTCATATTTAACCCTAAGATGGTGTTCTTGTACTTTTAGAGAGCTTAGGATATCCTCTAAACAACCCTTTTGGTTTCATTTTAATAGGATCTTCCTTGTTCATGTAAGGAGCTTTGACCCAAAAGGTGCTTTTGTTGACTTTTTGAAAGGACCTATAATGTATGAGCTTGTATCTTTTAACTGAGGCATTTCTTGATCTTGAGCGATGAAGAGAAGTTGTAGGGAGTTGGATTCTCTTCAAAATGAGCTTTGGTGGAAGAATTTTTGATAAATTATGAGAAAGTTATGCCTGGTCAAAGTTTGGTTGACTTTTCTTATAGAAACCCTAATTTGCCATTTTTGACTTTTGATGAGTTAGGAGCATCTCTTGAGGAATCATGATCAAACCTTGATCAAATGATGGATATTACTTCAAAATGATGACGTTGACCAAAAATCTTGAAGTTTGACTGTATATAGGCCACAATTGACTTTTGACCTAGTACAGTTGATTTTCAGGCATTTGAGCAGTTGATTGAGCAAACTTGTTGTTCATGGAATGAAATTTGGCATGGATGATCTTGAGGGCATATTAGGACAATGGGCAACATTTGGGATCCTTGGGAATCACACATATTGCTTAAAATTGAAACCCTAGTTTGAGGTTCATTGCCTTTAGGGGGAGAGTTTGCCTGGCCAGTTCTTAGTCATCCTAGGGCAAGTTAGGGACCTCAATGGGCATGTGTGATGTAAAATGAGAGGGCAAATTTTGGGGTATAATATTTGCCAATAGGAATTTCAAGATAGAGTTAAAAGAGTTTAAAGTGTTGGAACATAGGTATTGTAACACCCCTTTCTAAGCCCAAGCAAATTATTGCATAAATCAGAGTAAGATAGGATGAATAATACCAAAAGGGCGTCACATGTCATTTTCCAAAACATAGAAAACCAACACACAACATTAACACACACTTGGTCATAATACATAACACATATTCAAACTTCATGTTTCCACAAAACTATGCACATCACAACGGAATAATTCTTTACTGAAATAATAATAATAATGATTAAATCCCATACTATAATCATAAGCCAACAAAACAATCAATTCATAACATAACAAGTCATATAAATCCAAAACATTAGGCACTAAGGCTACTCAACATATTATCTTAAAATAAAAACCAAATAAGATAATGTAACAATATCTCTTTATATCTGTAGCGGTAGAAATATTGAGACAAAGCCATTGGATTGACTTAACTCGCACTAATCAAATAAAAATCACCACCGCGCTTTATTGTTCTTAAAGGAATAGGAAACGAGCGAATAAAGCCCAAAAGAGGGGGAGAGAATCTAGGTACGGGGGTTGGTTATGCAAAGGGAAGGCATTAGCATCCTAAACATCTATGGTACTCCGCAAGAACCTCTTAAAAAATTTGTGTATTTTGGCTATAAATGATGTATACAAAAATAGATGGTGGAGATGAGAAAAGAATTATTTTTTACAATTTTGTGTATTTTGGCTATGTTGTACCCCAAAATTTGCCCTCTCAATTATCAAGGCCACTCTCACAGAGGATTCCCAAAATTCAAGCTTGCACAAGTACTTTGGAATTTTCCAGTACCAAAGTTAAAAGGAAACTGTCAAAAAGGGAGAAAACTGATAAAAATATTATTTTGACAAAATTGGAGAAATACAAGTGCTCTTTCGATCAGCATCCTTCGATTGGCCTTTTGGCCTCTTTCGACACAGGCTGGACTTGCATCCTTCGATTGGCCTTTAGGCCTCTTTCGATCAGAATCCTTCGATTGACTCTTGGCCTCCTTCGATTTCTCAAAGTGGCTGCTAGCGTGCCTCTTTTGCCTGGGCATGTGACTTCTTGTTGCAGGTTTCGTTTGTGTCCTTTGCTGCCTGCATGCTTGCAATCGAAGGCCATGACCTACTGGCCACATGTACCCCCTGCAAGGCAAGTCTTCGTTTGGGCACTCACCTTCTGTGTGCCTGGATGAAAACTTCAGTGGAGCAAGAGCGTCCTTCAAATGCAACTTGGATATGTCCTTCATGTTGAACTCTAAGTCTCCTTCGAACACGGACTTTCGATTGGGAAATATGTTTGCTTCGACCCAGGCTTCGATTGGGCAATATGCTTCCTTCGAGCATTAGCTTTCGATTGGGCAATATGCTTCCTTTGAGCATGAGCTTTCGATTGGACAATAGTTTCCTTCGAGTTAGCTTGTTTCGACCACAAGCTTCGACTGAGGCAAAGGCTTCCTTCAAACAGGTGTGCTTCAATTTCACTCTTGCACAAGACCAAGTCACATGCGCTTCCAGGCTCTGCCATAAAACTCCAAAACTACTGCACAACAGTCCTGCACAGCTGCCCAGTTCCTTGCACCAGAATGGCAATAAAGCACTGTCCCTCAAAGGCTACAAAGAGCAGTTTACCCAAACTGTTCAAACTATTTTGTTTTCCCTCCAAAAAGCTTCAGCCCACTTGTACTGTCACGTTACAGTATTTTATTATTTTTACAAGGCTGGCTGTTTTCAAACATATCCATTTCTTTTTCTCTATAAATAGAGGAACGTTGGCAACAGCTGAGGAGGACTTTCGAGCCAGAGGAACGAATCTGCAGAAAATTATTCTCAAACATAACAAAAAATCTCAAGTTCATCAACACTTGAGAAATAAAAAATATCTAGAATCCAAACACTTGTTTCCTTAGAACCTGAAATATCCATACACCCTGTTACCCTTCGAATCCAGTAGGAAGAACCTCACACTTGTTCTTCTCTGTTGAATCCAGTATCAAGGACATAACCCCTGGTTTCTCCCTCCGAATCCAGAAGCATTCAAGGAGACCACTTAAAGGCCCAACACACGTTCCAGCCTGAAGCAAGGTAAGTTATTCTTACCTTTGAGCTTTTCGTTTCATGTCATGACATGTAAATATTCTTGTTCGTTCCAAGCATGTACATACTGCTGTTCCTTTCGTTTCCACCCTGTTAACATGTTTCATTTTGCTTTCTGTTTACCTGAACTAGTTTTAATTATTAAACTGTTTGAAAGATAAATACTAGCATGGCCTTAGGCTATGTTGCCATTTAATGCTTGAAATGAAAGAAACAGGAGACAAGAGTATGAAACGAAACCTTTGGTTTCCACACTGACTTCCAGGCCCAGCCAGAGACACGCTCACACTTACTTCACTGGCCCAATCGA
Organism: Vicia faba; assembly: GCA_948472305.1. NCBI lineage: Eukaryota > Viridiplantae > Streptophyta > Magnoliopsida > Fabales > Fabaceae > Vicia > Vicia faba. The sequence continues at coordinate 216,190 of CATIWC010000657.1, read as the reverse complement.
AGAAGGCAACAAGGCAGAAAGGCCCCAGTCGAAGGATACAACTTGCTGCTGCCTTCGCCCAGTTGAAGGATACAACTTGCTGCTGCCTTCGCCCAATCGAAGGACAGGACTTCGCCCCTGCCAAGGCCCAATCGAAAGACGTGACTTTGCTGGTGCTAGCCCCAATCTAAGGAGGCCAGCAGAATGCCAATCGAAGGCTGGTAGTCCCAATCGAATGATGCCACTGCCTGGATCGAAAGACACTCTTTTTATTTATTTTTATCTTATTTTTTGCCTTTATATTTCTATGCACTTCAATATGGTTGTAATAGTGTAGGATTTATTTTTTGCACCTTTTTTATTGCTTTATACAAATGCTAGTAAATAGGTGTGCATGGCAAGATAAAACCAACAAATAGACCACCAAAAAAATCAAAGACAAATGCATGCAATCAAACACACTTTACACACATGCATCCTTAGGGTAATCTCACTTGTTGCCTATTGGAAAATAGACATGTCCCTCGAGCATGGGCGTTTTAGCAAAGACACTCGATAAAAGATCGTAATCCCTCGATGACCCTCGATGTTGCCTTCGGTAAACGATCTAGTCCCTAAAACGATATTGCTAAAACGTCTCATGTGTTGCCTTCTATGACTATACAAACGTCCCGCGCCCGTCCCGTTCAACATCCTAACGCAAGGTTGTTCACCAAATACAATGGTGAAACAACACTATTAAAATGGTTAAAAAGCATAAGAAAGATCTTTGAGTAAAATAGGGTAGATAGCTCTTAGTTACTTGATCAAACTTGCAAAACATCCTTGCCATTTTTTCAAACACACACCACAACACAACTTCCAAACAACTTTCAAAAACATTGAATCATATTTTCAAAAATACAAACACCTTTGTAAAACATTCAATCAAGAATTGCTACAAAGGTTGCCTAGACAAGGCATATTTTTCAAAACATTTTCAAAAACCACACACACAAAGCACCAGTTCAAACAATTGAAAAGCAAAGGCAAGTGATCTAAAAACAAGTAACTAAGAGCCCATGGATAACCATGGATGAAAAGGGTGCTAGCACCTTCCCTTTTCATAATCTACCCCCCGAACCCACGAAAATATCTCAAAGGTCTTTCCTGTGCTTTTTGACCTTTCCTTAGGATAAATAAAAAGTCGGTGGCGACTCTTGCTAAACCGAACATTTGCGCACACAAACGCAAAATCCCAAGTCAGTTCTCCCACTATATCACAAGCTATAAATGGTGTATACCTTTAGTTCCTATGTACCTCCTTCCATGCAATAGAGGATAAGAGTACTTGTAGTTCATCTCAAAAAATTTAAAACACAAGTGTGTTGGTTAATTTTAAGAGAAGAGACATCATCATCTATCCGAGTAGAAGACATACTTACTACCCACGACTATGAGAAAGGAGAATTTTTGTCATCTCAAAGTAGAGGATATAGCTTGGATTTTAAAATAAACAAATCCTCACTCAACACCCAAGTGGAAAAATCTCACTTCACTACATATCATAGAAGCATAATAGCTCGCCTCACTACAAGAATCGACAAGAGACTAATCTTTTGGGAAAAGTTTTAAAGTAAAAAGCCAAAGTGGCAAAAATGGTTTGAATGAGTTTGATTGACTTTTAGTCTTCTCACAAAAAAATGTCAAAATATGATTAAGTTGGTTAAAGTTTGATTAAGAAAAGATTTTTTTGAAAATACATGGACCTAAGTTCAAATTTATTATGAAAGCGGTTCAAGTTAGAAAACAAGAAGAGTTTTGAAAAGGAGGGATAATATTTTTGAAATTAAAGAAGATATGAGGAGATGAAGGTACTATCCTAAAGCATAAAGTAAAAGCTAAGGAAAAGAACCATCTAACCAACAAGAATCCAACACTTGACATAAAGAAGTCAATATAGAATTCCATCCTTTGGATTGAAAATAAGCAAGCAAAGATACTAAACCTCTCAAGAATACCAAGCTTCAGATGCATTAAGTCTTCAAAAATTGGGCAGAGTAACAATTGTATACATAGGAGTTCTAAATCACAAACAAAATATATAATTAGAATAACCTGCACACAAAGAAAACCAACCCAATATCTTGGAGTAAACTCCAAGAACTTCAGACAAAATAACAACAGAGTCACAAGGTCCCAAGGGTATCAAGGCTTCTTATCCTAAGTCCAAGAGGTCCACAACTCCATAATGCAAAGGATAGAAACCAAATAGTCCAAGTAACCTTAAAGTTTTTTAATGTTCAATTTGGTTATTAAGTGTCTAAAAAAAGAAAAGAAAGCTCAAGTGAGCAAAATAAAAAAGACATAAAGATAAATGGTCAAATGAGCAAAGATAAAATGACATAAAGATAAATGCTCAATTGAGCAAATATGAAAATAGAATGAAATATAAATGCTAAGGTAAATGGTGAATAAAAGTAAAGGCATAAAACTAAAGGGCATAAAGTAAAAGCTCAAAGTAAAGTCAATTGTTAGTGAATTAGAAGTTAGAGGTTAGTTGAATGACCATCTTGAAACTTGTATTTGAAGAACACATTAGAAGATTGATAAAATTAAAGCTCCTCAACAACAAGTTTCATTTGCTTTTTGTCAAGTATATCATTCATTTAAAGTACTCAAGGCAAGCATATATGATCAAATATGTTTAAATGAGTCACTTAGACTAAAGTTCATGAAAGTTTATTAGAGGATTGATAAGATCAAAACCACCTAACAATGAACCTGAAGGTTTTTGGATCAAAGGTTTCAAATTAAACATACTTGGGCTTCCAAAGATAGGTTTGGGCCACACATGATTATTTTTCGAATCAGAACAAATTTAGCGCTATGTTAAGCAATCGTAAGTGGACTTATGTAGAACTCACACCTATTTTGAGGCTGGTCAATAGGAAGAGGTCAAACATGAGTCAATAAGTGTTGACAAATTTTTTTAGAGTTTCTTAAAATCAAAAACTATTTTTTAAAATTCAAAGAAATAAGCAAAATAAACAAAAACTTGTAAAAAATAGTAAAATCAGAAATAAAAATAAAATGAGGTCACTAATATTTGTCAAGAGGTCATCGAATCCTTCCATATTTTTTCCAGAATTTGAAAATCAAGAAAAGTATTTTTATACAATTAAAACAATTCAAATAAAGTGAAAAATAACAAAAAATACCAAATCATAAAATAAAATTGTGAAAAAATAAGAATCAGAAAGAGAAAAATCAAAAGTATTTTTGAGAATTTTTTCAGAATTTTAGAAGTTGAAATAAATTTTTTATGAATTTTTGAAATTTATAACAATTAAATCAAAAACAGGAAAATAAAAATAATGTCAAAAAGATGTAGACCATTGGATCAATGTCAAAACGCGTTAGTAATCAAATCTATGTGATCTGGTGCACTGTGCATATCATGGTCATTAGTGAATAACACACATGATCCTTTATTTTAAAAACAGATAAAACAAGCCACACATGAGGCTCTGATTGATTGAAGACGTCCATGTCACCACCTTCAACCTTCAGATCATTCACAAAATCAACCAAAACATGCGATTTATAGGTCCCTCAAATGGAAAAATTAGAGGTTCAGATCGGTGCCACTCGATTTGTCTCATCAAGACGAAGACAACTGTACCCTTGCAAAAAAATTATATAAAATACAACTTACTCGATTTGGAAAAAACCAGAGTTTTGAAAATTTCGAAAAAAAAACAGAAGCATCAAATACACTGATTCACCAAAATTGATTTAATAGCAAATATCAGTGAACATCATAAACCATTCCAATAATTTGAGTTAGGAGATTTGGTGCCTTAAATTACCTGAACAAAGTCAGATGAATTTGCTCTGAAACTACACTTAACTAGCACGATTCAGGACACCTCAAGGCTTGATTCTTCTTCTGTTAGCTTCAGGGATGTTCAAGCATGAAGAATCAACAAAGAAATTAGATTGAAAGATGTTTTAAAACCAAATTCAAATGTGCAGAATTGAGAGGTATGAAAGGAGTTCAAAAGAGGTTCTTTGGCTCTCTAAAGCTTGTCAAATGAGTGAGATATCATTCTCTATTTATAGTTGAGAAAATGGAATGCTCAAGCGTGTGACATGATGAGATTATGAGAGAATTCTTGTGAAGTTGCAAGCATGAAAAGTGTGACTCGTATTTTCTCAAAACTCAACCAAAACTTGTGTTTCAAGGTGCTAATCACTTCTGGAAGATTGTCAAGCATGAGTAGAAGTAAAAACACATAACAATTTTGTGATTAGAGGCCATATTAACCAATTTGCAATCTAACTATTTTGACAAAATCAGTTTCTTGGTGCCAACTTTGAATCCATGGTACAAACAACTCAAGGGGCTTTATGACATGATTCTTGAAGCATTTGGAAGATAAGGTCATAATATTTACAATGTGCCAAGAAATACTCCATTTGGATTCTTGAAAAAGTTATGGTCTTTGGAAGATTATGAACAAATTTGGGGAAATTCACAAAAGACCTATAATCTTTTCAAATCTTCAACCACTTTCCAAGCATCCTCAAGTCTTGCACATAAAAGAAAAATTGTAGTAGACATCCAAAAGATTATTATGGAAAAATAATGGGATCAAGGAGATAAAAATTGACCAAGTTATGATCATTTGAAGTCAAATCCTAAAATTCAAAGGCCTTTCAAGGAGACTTGTAACCTTTCTCAACTATTATTGATCTTCCATTCAAAATTAGCCTTAAATTTATGAAGATAGCTTGTTAAGGACAATTTAAAGAGAGTCATGGCTTTGGAACCAATCGAAAATCTCAAACAATGAGCAAGATATGGTCCTTAGAAGTCAACAAACCCTAGCTTAGAGAGTGTCAAAATGACTTGAAACCCCTTTTAACTTTTGATGAATTTTCTTGCACAATTGGATCTTGTCATGTGAATAGAGGTTGTTGTTGATGATGATAAGAATCCACAAAAAAAGACCTAACTCCAAATGTTGAAAATTAGAGAGTTATGCACTTATGATCACTGAATCAAGCATTTTCTCAATTAGGTCAAACTTGTTGAACCAACCTTGAATCTCTTTGAACTTTCTTGGAAAAATAAAGCATAATGAATCATAAGAGGCCTTGAAATGATGTTATGTTGAAGCACACTCAAAGATGGAGCTTAAGTCTCAATAAAACTTGTTGAAGAAGGCATGGAAATAAACACATTAACCTATGAATCTTCTTGATGAATGCCACCACCAACTTTGAGGAGGTCTTGACCTAAATAAAGTGAGAGAGCTCCTTGAACCACAAATCTTTGATGTCATAGACATGATCTTAAAGATTGAGCTCTTCTGATCCATTGACGCATCATTTGACTGAGAACTACCCCTTAAAACCCTAGGTTAGATGGTGAGATGAATGCAATTATGATCACCTACAATAAGAACATCCAAAGAACATATATACACAAATTGATGTTAATTAATATAACATATGTACAAGATAAACATTTAAAGATGCTTGGTGATCCCTCAAGAGCAGACTTAAAGAGAGAACCAACCCTAATGTGTGATCTTGATGTACTGATAAAAGTGAGATAATGAGAAATCATAGGGGTGAAAATTGGGGTATAACAGCTGCCCTTATTTAAGTGTCTTCTATCCAGAGATATGAAGGTTAAAATCTTCATCTCGACACGACTGAAGATACTTAAATACAAAACAAACCCTATTTTTAGCCCTAAGATGCCATGAAATTCTTATGATCATGAATGCAAACCACCAACTCCAAAGGTGACACAGAACACCACTGGGTAAGTAGAAGATAAAAAAATAGATTAAAAAGAGAGTCCAACTAGGAAAATAAATTGCTGGGGAACAGAAGACTCAACTCTACTTTGGTAAAGCCCAAAGAGGAGATAAGGAATCACTAACTCAATAAATGAGGAAAAAGTAATGGAAGAAAATGATCATCGGATAACTGCGAACTACCCACCCCTAGAGAAGATAGCAAAAAGAGAGTAATGTCGACTCACATGGGATCAGAAATTAATGACCCGAAGGATGCAAATAGAAGCAGTAAGATAATACTGGTAAATACCAATATCGGGGTAGGTAACAAATGATTGGCATCAATATTTATAACTGGAAACAAATGGTTGACATTATCACTTATGGCTGGGAACGAAGCAACTCTATTATAGTAAAGTGATTCTCAATGATGAACTATCTCCCATAATGACGAGACTACCATCCATCGTAGTACAAACCTCAATAATAAACTAGCTCCCATAATGAAGAGACTACCATCCATCAGAGTATAAATCTCAACAACGAACTATCTCCCGTAATGAAGAGACTACCATCCATCAGAGTAAAACATCTTAACAACTAATTATCTCCCATAATGAAGAGAGTACCATCCATTGGAGTAAAACATCAACAATGAAATATCTCTGATAATGAAGAGACTACCATCAAACGGAGTATAAACCTCAACAACAAACTATCTCCTATCATAAAGAGACTACCATCCATCGGAGTAAATCATATCAACAACAAACTATCTCCCATAATGAAGAGACTACGATCCATCTGAGTAAAACATCTCGACAACAAACTATCTCCCATAATGAAGAGACTACTATCCATCAGAGTAAAACATGTCAACAATGAACTATCTCCCATAATGAAGAGACTACAATCCATCGGAGTACAAACCTCAACAATGAACTATCTCCCGTAATGAAGATACTACCATCCACCGGAGTACAAACCTCAACAACAAACTATCTCCCATAATGAAAAGACTACCATCCATCAGAGTAAAACATCTTAACAATGAACTATCTCCCATAATGTAGAGACTACCATCCATCGGAGTAAAACATCTCAACAACGAACTATCTTCCATTATGAAGAGACTACCATCCATCTGAGTACAAATATCAACAACGAACTATCTCCCATAATGAAGAGACTACCATCCATCGGAATATAAACCTCAACAACGAACTATCTCCTGTAATGAAGAGACTACCATCCATCGGAGTAAAACATCTCAACAATGAACTATCTCCCATAATGAAGAGACTGCCATCCATCAGAGTACAAATCTCAACAATGGACTATCTCAATAATGAAGAGACTACCATCCATCGGAGTACAAACCTCAACAATGAACTATCTTCCATAATGGAGATACTACCATCCATCAGAGTAAAAGATCTCAACAACAAACTATCTCCCATAATGAAGAGACTACCATCCATCATAGTACAAATATTCTCTGGCATTAACAGACTTCTTGGGGAAGAATAAATTGCTCAAATAAAGATACTTGTCACTTAGTATTTACGAAAAGGATTGTGATAACGCTGCTGGGAAATGAATCTTGACTTCCTGGGGAAGTGCCAATACATTCTCACTGAGAAGATAAAGTCTTCACGTTCAAAATAAATGCACATTACCAGTCCAGGGATTAAAGCCTACAAAAATCAAAATAACAATGTTGTTGGGGACCAACATTCAAACCAGGCACATACCGGAGCGAAACAGTTAACCAAGACACCACCCAATAAGGAATAAACTCAAATGGGGATCAAATTCCATCCAGATAAATGAACTTGGAAGAACAAACTTCTTCCATGAGGGATAACTTAGTGGGGAAATTGAAATGATATACACTTTCTGCTTAGGGTTGACAATCTATTGGAGAGAGGGTAACATAACTCTGCAAAGATAAGAATATGCCAACAAAAATAAATAATGAGTGCAAATTAGAAATAAATTTTAAATTAGTTATGCATCTATGTGTATGAATGTATAAATGTTATCATGTATATGCTGACAAAACAGACATGCAGCACTGGGAATGACCAGACAAAACCAACTTGGGTAAAGACAACACTCGGCTAAATCACATCTAGGATGAAGATTCCATAATAGAATAAGAACCAATTGAGGAAACAAAGTCCTACTTCATGGCTTAATTTCACTGGGAAGAAACATGGCTTGAAAATAATCAGAGCATAGTCTGATATTAATACACCAATACAGTTGTAGGGATATAACATCCTCCTCCAGATTTCACCGAGGAATATCATACAGACTTCGCTAGGGAAGACAATGCACATCATCTAGACTTCAACTAGGGATTTTGTACTGACTTCACTAGGGAATACAACACCACATCGTCGAGGGAAGCCCAAATACAGTCTTCAATATCAAGAGTAATGGTTGTGCAAACTTCTCTGGCATAAATTGTAAAACCTTATGGGGATAACAACTTTAGAGAGAAACATTATCTTCGCTTTGTTTGGGGATCTAAGAAGTTAACAACACATCAAGAAATCAAAATTATGGGGATTTTAAATCAAACTCCACACTTGGTGAGAGAAAACCCAAAATATTTACAGTTGTTTCAATACTTCTTAGAAAAGCTATTATCCTTGTCTGGCTACTTGTGGAGTACACAACAAACACCAATATCATAACTGGAGAGAGCAATGTCCTACAAGAGATTCTTCATCAGTTCTCAACACACATAGGGAGAAAGAAGCTCTATCAAACGAACATAGACTTCTAGTCTTGACTGGGGAATACGGGATAAAAGGTATCAAACAACACAAACCCAAAACCAATAACCAATTGGAGAAATTCTGAACCAAGACTTAACTAGGGAAAAAGAGATTGCAGACCTAACATTGAACCATATATCAATTGGTATTAAATCCAAATATTCAAAACACAAGTGGGTCTTGCTCATATTAGCAAGAGTAATCCCGGGATACCCCTTGGGAAATCCTTTCAGAACTCTTGAGTTCGTCCATCCTTGGAATCACCACCTTTGTTCTACTTGAATAAAAAAATATAAGTAAAATGTAATTTGAGAATTCTTTTAAAAAACTATTTTTATTATTAAATATTTTTGTTTTTAAAATTACTATCAATAATAAATGAAATTTTTGTAAACAGAACATAATAGGAACTACAAAAAGTTGGATAAAGGCTCAAACTTTATTAATAGAATGGTAGTCCGCAAATGGCGTGACTCCATGGATGATTAAAATTTTTCAGAAAATGGTAAACACATGGAAAATATTCATTGAAATACAATGAATACTATTCTCCCTAACAACTTTGAACTCCTGAGCAGAGGCTTCAGTTGAAGTGTGATGAGAATTTGAGAAGATTGTTGCTTAAATGATCAAGTTTTGTCCAACGAAGTTACTTTCCAGAAAATCCCTACATTTTGCCTAGGTTTCCTATTATACCCCAAAATTTTCCCTTTCATTGTATTCAAGACAATCTCCTAGGGTTCTCAATGAAATCTCAAGCCTCAACTCAACTTTAGTTTTGATGAAAGACAAACAAGCTAGTTTTGATAAAAGACAAACAAGCACTATGGCAAGAAGGAAAAGAAGTGGAATTATCTTAAAGCATCATTCACTCAAAGCTTCATGGATCATGGCAAGCAATCAAGTATATCAATTCTCATTTGAACTACATTGATTAGAAATGCTCAAAAATGATATACACTCTTGCCACAACAATTCACTTAAATTTTAAAACAAATTCTAAGTTTTTCTCTGCTGTAAATCGATTAACATCTTGTGTAAATCGATTTACACATGCCTTTTCAAAAACTGATTGTCTCTGGCAGTAATCGATTTACATGAAGTGTAAATCGATTGATCACAGAACAATGTGAATTTTTAACTCTTGTAAATTGATTTACACAACATGCTAATCGATTTACACTTCAAATTTTTTGAAAACATGAACGTTACAAACCCGTGTGTTGTACCCCAAAATTTGCCCTCTCATGTTTTCAAAGGTCTTCCCTTGCATGGTTGACCAGAAACCCTTGCCTAAGGAAAAAGAAATTTTTTGAGTGGTGCTTTAAGTACCTTTCAATTTGCATTCTGAAAGGCCCTTCAATTGGCATTCTGAAGGAGCATTTTGATTGGCATTATGGACAAGCATTTCGATTGGCATTCTGAAAGACCCTTCGATTGGTATTCTAAAGGAGCATTTCGATTGGCATTATGGACAAGCATTTCGATTGGCATTCTGAAAGACCCTTCGATTGGTATTCTGAAGGAGCATTTTGATTGGCATGGACAAGATCTTTTGATTGGCATTATGGGCAAACACTTCGATTGACCATTTGGCACTCTTCGGTCAGGCTCTGATTAGTAAGCTTCGATTAGGAGTTTGGAACCCTTCGATCAAGCTTTGGTCTACAAGTCTTCGATTGAGCGCTGGACCTCCTTCGATCAAGCTTTGATGTGCAAGTCTTCGATTGGGCGCTGGACCTCCTTTGATCAAGCCTTGGTGTGCAAGTCTCTGATTAAGCGCTGGACCCCTTCGATCAAGTCAATTTCACAATGCTTCGACCAGTACTTCAGAGGGTTCTTCGATTGGAACTTCATACTTTACCTCAATAAGGACATCAGAATGAAATGATCTTCGAATGGCATTTCAATTCAGAGTTTCCCTTAATCAGAATATCAGAACGAAATGACCTTCGAATGGCATTTCAGTTCAGACTTTACCTTAATCAGAACATCAGAACGAAATGTCTTTCGAATGGCGTTTCAGTGCAGAGTTTCACTTGATCTAAGATGCTTCGATGAAGGAAGTTCTGGACACTTCGAATCAGAACTCAGACTCATCACAAGGCCAAGGGCTGGGCGAAGTTGTCTAATAGGGAATGTTCTAAATAGATTCAAATTGGACTTTGAAGCAGGCAAAGAAGGCAGATTCGAAGGAATGAAGAAGGCTGGCATGACTAAGCAAAGACACATATCCTAACCTGTCCAGAATACCCAAAGTTCACAATGGCATGTGTCCCTTGCAAGTATGCAATCGAAGCAGAGGGAGTCTCAATCGAAGGGGCTGTGACTGGAGTAGTTCGAATGGGGACTTTGAAGCAATTGAAGAGAGCAAATTCGAATGGGCAAGTCAGCTTTTGATTTCCATCAAGTTGGAGGCCCAAAACAACTCAGAGCAAGCTAGCAGAAACGCATGAAGATAGATTGGAACCTGATTGAATCAAATATAGCAAGTCTTTATAAAAAAATCAAATCAAATCTCTTCATCATAATGCACCAAGATTTGATACACAAATGTTGACTTAATTTCCTTGTCTATATAAACCTGCTGCTCATGAACAAAAACACACACGAAACCCTGCTGCAGAAAAGAAAAAACGCACAAAAACTCTAAAACGGCCATAACAGTTTGCAAAAAACCCTTGAGCAAGTGGTGATCAGATTTTGGTTTAGAGGATGATTCAGACGAAAAGAAAGACGCAGCTCTCTTGCCAGCAACCTCCTGAAGCGAGGCCAATCAGAAACCAAGCTTGTCATTACCTCTAACGCGCTGTAAGTCCCCATGAAATTTGCTCTGGATATGACATCGTGAAATTATTTTCTTGCATCCTTTCATTGAAATACTTACATATTCATGCTTTGCGTTGCATTTTGGAACTGTTGGCATCACTGAATTTTATTTTCATAGCCTGTAACGCCATGCCCAGTTCTAGGGTTCATATACCTTGTTTTTGGGGTTTTTAATTGCAGGAACAATCAATGCATATAATTGGTACAGGGATGACCGGGAGGAAGAGACGAGTATGTTGGTACTCTTGGATTTTATTTTCATGGCCTGGAGAGGGTTTTCGAGATACCCTACGAAACTTCCTGCATAACAAAATCTGCAGGTAAAAAACCAGGGTCGTTTGAGGAAGACGATAACGTGGCTGAGCGTGATTGGTTCGTTTGAATCAATTGCATGTTTTTTTTTATTTTTTGGCCAGGCATAATTGTTTGTATATAATATTTGTTTTCTATTTCTTGGTTCTGACGACTTTCAGCAGTCTCGATGCTTGAGTGGGCGAGAGAATTCCCCTTTTGATCTGATGTGAACATAATAGTCTCCGAATTGATCCTGTGTTGGACCTTGTCTCTGGATAACATATTATCTTTAATCGAATAGCTAGGTGTTTATCGTGAAAAATGGTAAACAACCGCTGATCTTCCAAAAGGTTACTTATTTGGTGACTCGCAGGATCGATCAGATTGATCCTAAGATATGGTTGATTTTTGGGGTTTAAAGTCTTTGAAATAAAGAGTTTCGATTAATCCTAAAGGTGATTGATGCAAGTAAAGTAGAGACACTTTAAATAAATTGTATGGAGAAAAGCTTGATAAAGTAAATAAAAAGCATTAAAGAGTTGTTAAATAAATGACTTCGACTGAAGTAAATGAGTGAAAGCGATAAATTGCTTGAATGTAAAAGACTTTGATTAAGGTAAATGGTGTTTCACACATATATTCTCAATGATTCTTTCTCTCACGCTGGGTACTTGAATCTAAATGAGTGACTTGTATACAATGATGAACACCTCCAATAAATTTGTGAATACTTAGTATTTATACTAAAAAAAATCCTAAGTAACTGCTGGGCAGTCACACCGCTTCATGATGACACCACATGGCATGCTCACAACCTTCGACGCCTACGTGCATGACACGTTGCGCTTGGTAACTGATGGGAACCGTCTTCCCTCCAATAATTCAAAATTCAAACCGTTCGATCTTGGGCATCAGGGACCTTGGTCGAGAGGTTGCTCCTTCGACGTCGAAGACAACAAGATTCCAACTTAAAGGAATTTCTCTAAGTATCTTGTCATTCTTTGATGAGCCTTCGACGTGATCAGCTGGTCGAAGCCTTCTTGTGTAGGAAACTCTTCTGACTCATAATTAATGATCTATATGATAATAAAACGTGGGTGTTGAATTTTGTAGCCAACAAATTGCCCCCCAAGAATGTCTTATTTCGACGCTTAAAATAAAAAGGCATTCTTTGATATTCCATTCGACACCTGTCCTTCACTCTCCGCCACAAATTAGTTTGTGTGCTTTTTGTCTCCTACCAACCAACTGACAAACTCAAAAAGTCATCATTTCACCTTTTCCCAAGAGGTCACTTCAGTAAGGCACTTTGCACGCACGATGGCCTTTCATATGCTGTCATCATGACTATTCCTCGAAATCGAGGAAGCACGCTGCAACGTTTCTGTTTTTCAGAACGGTTACAGCGCCAAATGTGTGCCACGTGCCCCACTCTTGTATGTGGCATTAAATTACCTCGAGCCCTGTGATTTTTCAATCACTATAAATAGCACTAAGTGCCTTAGTTGGACTCTTTACGCTTTCTTGCATCCAAACCTTCAATCGAACAAAATTTTCTGCAAGCAACCCTTTGCTTCTCCCTCTCCAATCCCAGTAATCTTTATTCTTCATCCACCCTCATCTCAAACAAAAAATGGCTTCACGCACTCGTGCTCCCAATGCCCCAAGAGTTAGCAATCTCTCCAAGACTGCTCAACCAGAAACTTTCTCAACCGCTCCGATAGTCAATTCTATGGGAATGCGAAGGGTTCCTGAACCCATGGGTGAGGTTGAACTTGAAACCTATGGCTCTCAACTGCTGATTCCTGTTGGATATTCCAACCAGGTTTTTGCCATGTCATGCCCTCTTTCAACATGCATCACTGACCCCACAAAAATTGAGGGTTTCTTCCCCGCGCATGTGGCACTCAAACCTATTGGGTTCTCAAAGAAAGCAAAAGATGATACTGAAGATCCTGCGAAGGAGAAAATAGATCTTCGGTTCTTTAACAGGGGGTTAGGGCTTTTCGATCCAGCCCTAGTCTTAGTCCAGAATATACCGCTTGGCTCCTTAAGATGGAGAAGTGCCAGGCTTCGATTTGGAAAGGCATGGGCATTTATGACCTGGTCATGCTGTCCAAAACTGGCCTTAACTACTGTCCCGACATACTGGTAGCTTCATTGCTATTTTGGGACTACACTCACTATACCTTCCACTTGCCTTGTGGAATGGTTACACCCACCCTCTTTGATGTGGCCGCCATTATTGGTCTTCGACCAAGTGGGGACTAGATTGGGTTTTCTGAAGACCAAACCCACCTACACCACTTACACCAACCATTACCACGACAAATCGATGACTGTGGTGACTGATGTGGAGCACATCGCGTTTCTAGCCCTATGGCTGTCGCGCTTCGTGTTCTGCACGAAATCCCTGCAGGTGACGAAGAAGATGGTCACCCTTGCTACCCAACTTCATCACGGCCAAAACATCTGTTTGGCCGAATTAATATTGGCGAATTTGTATGAGTCGATAAGCAGTGGAGCGGCTCAATTGAAAGTAATCGAAAATAGAGCCAGCCTGCTGCTTGCTGGTCCCTTCTGGCTACTTCAACTCCGGTTGAACGCCACTTTCGAGTCTTTTCTTCCCCAGAAGCCCCAAATAAATGAACAGGCTCCTGAGATAGCTAGAAGGCGCGTCGAAGGCACCAGGTTTGCCTTATTGACTCCTACTAAGGATGAGCTGGAACTACAAAATACCTTCGCAAACTTCGTTCAGATGTTTGCAGAGAGGAAGAAATTTACCTCGACCATGGCCCCTTTCGCCGGTCGAAAGTGTGGTCCAGGATGGTTTACCAGGCCCCATCCTAAATCATCAGAGGATCCTCACTTTGAAGAGAATACAACAATGTGGGAAGCGTTTCTCACTCCAAGGATAATGCCGTTGCGTTTCAAGAGTTCAAAGAATCAGCTGAGCCTGATTGCCTACCAGCTGAATCTTGTCTCTCGACAATTTGGCATTATTCAATCGCTTCCTTCTCCAATTTATCCTCGGGAGAAATCATTGTTGTTCTTTTCTAATGACTACTCTGAAGAATTCGCTACTAGGCATATTAGTAGGTACGTTGGTCGGACCGTACTATCATTGTTCGACTACCAACTCAACTTCCTCTATTCACCAGCTTTTGAAGACTGGTGGAAGAGATATTACATTGAAGAGTTCCTCGACGAGAAGGACTTTGCAGACGAACTCAAGAAGTCCTTCGTCATGGTCCTTGATAAAATAAAGAAATGTACGCTCCTTCTTCAACTTATATTTGTCTTTTCATTTCAACTTACATCTGCCAAATATAATTTGTGAACGTTTTTCCTTTCAGTTGTTCGAAAACCCGTGGCTAAGAAGGCCAACAGACAGCCATCAGGGTAGAGGTCCCTCTGCAAAACCTCCAGTACAGGTAACAAATTTTTTTTCTTGTTTCCTTCTTTGGTTTTAAACATGCTGGTTCCCGATGCTGTGTTTTAAATCGACTCCATTTGGGATTTTCAGGAACCTGCGCCTAAGAAGCGACCTATATTAACGGTCGAAACTTCGAGTGGCAACGAGGAGGAATCTCCTCCTGTTCCTCTCAAACGGAGAAAGCTAAAAAAGGATGCTCCTGCCCCTGAAACTCGACCTGTGATGAGAACTAAAGTCACAGGGAATAAACCCAAGCCACCCCCTGTGATCATCAAAGAACCCACGGAGGAGGAGCTAAATGTCTTGCTCAGTAATCCTGTTGAGAGCGACAACTCCAGCCCTGGGGCTGAGGTTCCTGTACATGTAATGCCTCCAACCACTTTTAACTTAAGTGTTGATGATCACCTTCGATTGTACATCTCTCTAATCGGAATATTTTTCCTTTTCTATTTTTAGGAAACGGATGGAACTTTAGCGCCAGCTGGGCATCCTGTCGAAGGTTCTGATACCTTCGTACACAGCGCAGGGGAACCCACCTACAATCCTTCTTCGTTCGTCAATTCTGCTAACAAAGTGAATCAAACTTCGGAGCCGCAGGATGTTGCTGACCATAGCAGACAACGCAAAGAGGAACTGGTGGATGATGAGTTTCTTGCTGAAACAGAGGATGCCCCTGAGAAGCATCACCAGGAGGAAGCTCACGTGGTCAACGAGACAGAAGGGCGACATGATTCAGAGGGTCATGTTAACGTCGATGCTGCTGAAAATGCTCAGCCCCAAGCCACCATTGCCACAGAAAAGGTTACCTCGACAAAGCCCAGGTCTAAAGAGGACTTGGCCCTCTTGAAGCAAAATGATCCAATTGGCTATCTGAACACCATCGTCGAGAGCAGGGAAAATTCATCTGACCCCAGTCATGATGCTTCTACTGCATCAGGGAAGTCTACTTCGACTTCTCCTCTCGATGATGTCTTGAAGAAAGTTAAGGCTCAATTCTTTAAGAGGGATCTAATGAAGGCTTTGGAGGGGGATCCTACTGCCCAGTCATGTTTGGGGGCTGTCTTGGGTGCAGTCGATTTGCTTGCTGTTTCTCCAGAGATTTCCAGCTTCATCTTGGAGTTATACTCCATTATTGACCAAGTCTCTGCGGACTACAATCGTCGAAGGGGGTTCAACAGCCAACTCGAAACGCTGCATGGCAAGAGTTCTTCTGCTTGGACTGAAGTAGCTGAATCGACTTCTCGAATTGCAGAATTGTCGAAACAGAGAACGTCCAAGCAACAGGAAATTGAAGCCATAGATCAGGATAATGCCTCTATACGGGCGCATATCGAGGAGTTGGAAGCCAGGTTAAACGCTAATACTAAGCGCAAGGGAGAAATTCTTTCGACTGTTTCAGACGCAGAGAGCCAAGATGAAGTTGCTCGAGGCCTAGAGTTCGCTGAAAGGGCCCAGGCTCTAGATGACCAGATTGCCAAAATCTCTCAGGTGAATGCCTTGTGTAACAAACGACTGGAGTTACAGCGAGCCAAATATCTTCGTCTCAAAGCCTCTGTCCCTTTTTAATTTGCTCTGTACTTCATTGACCATGTACTGTAATTTTTGTAATACAATGTAGCCATTTTGGTTAATCAATGTTATTTTCCATTTTGGCTATATGGTTAACTTAGTCATTAATTGTTATTTATTTTGATCTCTCGGAGCATAGGTTTATATTTTTTCAAATATTTTCCATTTACTCTCAAGAGTCTTTTATCTTCGCTTAACTCTTCGACCTCATAAGCTCCACCAGAAAAAGTTTGAATAATTTTGAAGGGTCCTTCCCACTTGGGTGACCATTTTCCCATGCTTCGATCTTTTCGATCCATAGGAAGAATTACCTTCCAAACTAGTTCTTCAGGCGTGAATGCCTTAGGTTTTACTTTCTTATTGTAAGAGTCTTCCACTCTTTTCTTCTGAATTCTCAGTAGGTCGAGAGCTTGTAGTCTTTCTTCATCTAAATCCACCAATTCGTCTAACATCATATCCCAATAAACCTCAGAGGGAATATCTTGATGTCTTTGAACCCTTGCTGATTGAAGACAAATTTCTGCTGGCAGTACTGTGTCATGACCGTGAGTTAGCCGATATGGCGTTGTACATGTGGCTTCCTTTGGGGACATTCGACAGGCCCACAAGATCTGGTCTAACGTTTTGTGCCAATTTTTTGGCTTCTTTCCCACATGCTTTTTGATCAGCCCAATCACTATTTTATTCGCCGCTTCGACTTGACCATTTGCCTGCGCGTAATAAGGTGTTGATGTTAGGAGTCTGAAGCCTGTTTCTTGAGCAAATTTATGCATCTTTCGAACAGTGAACACTGACCCTTGATCAATTGTTATAGTCTCGGGGATTCCAAATCTGTAGATGATGTTCTTTTGAATAAATTCAATGACATTTTCTTGGTCTGCGTTGACTAAAGGGATAACTTCGATCCATTTAGTGAAATAATCGATGCCTACTAGTATATATTTCTGGCTCTTCGATGATGCTGGTCGAATCTCTCCAATAAGATCCAACGCCCATCCTCTAAAAGGCCAAGGTTTCACTATTGAATGAAGCTCGCTTGCTGGTACATGTTGGATACCAGTGTGGACTTGGCATTCCTGGCAACCCTTCGCGAACTCGACACAATCTTTCAAGATAGTAGGCCAATATAGTCCTTGTCGAAACAACAACCATTTCATCTTATGACCTACTTGGTGAGCTCCATATGCTCCAGCATGCGTAGTCGAAAGGGCTATGTATGCTTCGGTTTCGCTTAAGCACTTTAATAATACCCCTTCAGGCGTCTTTTTGAACAACTCATTCCCCATGAGCACGTAAATCAACTCCCTATATTTTATTTTCCGTTCTGTTAAAGCTGCTAGATTTTGCAGGTAATCTACAATGGGTTTCCTCCAGTCTTGCTCCGATAAATTGTCTATGAACGTAATTTCGAAATTCCTTTGATCGGTATATCCTAGTCTTGTCGATTCCAAATCGGTTGGAGACAAGCTGGTTGCTGTTATTTTTTCTCGGACTTTGATTGCTCTTTGTAATCTCGTTTTTGAAATCTTATACCCATATGCAATTTATGCCAAATCATTGGCTACTTGGTTTTCCAATCTAGGTATGTGTCGAATATTAACCACTTCGAATTTTTTCAATAAACGATTTGCTATCACAAAGTACATAATGAGATTTTCCCTTATACATTTGTACTCTTTTGTGACTTGCTTAATGACTAACTCTGAGTCTCCCATTATTTCAACTCGAGTTGCCCCCAATTCCAACAATATTTTAAGGCCAATAATTAGAGCTTCGTATTAAGCCTCATTGTTCGAGCAAGTACCTTCTATCTTGTACTTGAATGTTGTTGGAATTTTTTCTGGAGAAATAATTAAGACCCCTACTCATGTTCCATCTCTATGGCTGGAACCATCGAAGTAAAATTTCCAGGGTTCTATCTCCAAGTAATTTATATTTTCAACCTGAATTGAGTGGTCGACTATAAAGTCTACCACCACTTGTCCTTTCACTGCCTTAAGAGGCATAAAGGTCAATGAATACTCAGTTAAAGCTAACGCCCATTTGCCAATTCGACTGTGCAAGATGGGTTTCGACAACATGTATTTGAAAACATCAAAATGGGACGAAACATACACATCAACTGGTTTTATATATTGTTTGAGCTTTGTACAAGAGAAATAAAGACATAGACATAATTTTTCAACTTCGCTATATCTAGTTTCTGCATCGCTCAAAACCCTGCTAAGGTAGTAAATGGGTCTTTCGACTCCATTTTCATCTTCTTGGGCTAACATGCTTCCCAAAGTTTTGTCGGATGCAGCTATGTACAATCTCATACTCCTATTTCTACAAGGAGGCACCAAAATAGGTGGCTTGGTGAGGTACCCTTTGATCTTGTCGAAGGCGTCTTGTTGCTCCTGCCCCCACTCGAATCTTTCCTTATTCAATCAAAGTTAGGGTGAGAAGGCTTGTGCTTTTCCACTTAGGTTAGATATAAATCTCCTCAAGAAGTTTATCTTGCCCAGCAGAGATTGCAGTTCCTTCTTGTTCGTTGGCGCTTTCGCTTCCAAGATTGCCCTCGTTTTGTTCTGGTTGATTTCGATTCCTTTCTTGTGGACGACGAAGCCCAAAAAATCTCCAGCTTTCACACAGAACGCACACTTCAAAGTGTTCATTTTCAGACCATGCTTTCTCATTGTTTCAAATGATTGTCGAAGGTGGTCTATATGGTTCTTCCTGGAAACAGATTTTACAACAATATCGTCAATATATACTTGCATGAAAGTGTTAATAAAATCATGGAAGATAGAGTTCATTGCTCGCTTATATGTTGCCCCAGCGTTTTTTAGGCCAAAAGGCATTACCACCCATTCGTAAGTGCCTAAGGCCCCAGGGCATCGAAAAGCTGTTTTCGACACATCTTCTTCGGCAATGAAAATTTGATTGTATCCTGAGTAACCGTCGAGCATGCTCAGGTACTCGTGGCCAGCGACAGAGTCGACAAGCATTTCCGCCACAGGCATAGGATATTCATCTTTGGGTGTTGCAGCATTCAGATCTCTGAAATCTATGCACACCCTCAATGTACCATTTTTCTTAATCACTGGCACAATGTTTGCAATCCATTCGACGTACCTCGTAGTTCATATGAATTTGCACTTCAGCAGTCTTTCGACTTTCGTTTTGATCTTCGACAGTATTTCTGGAGCGAAGCGTCTTGGAGTCTGTTTGACAGGCTTTTTCCCAGGTTTGATTGGCAACTGAAGTTCTACCATTCCTCTGTCGAGACCAGGCATCTCTTTGTAATCCCATGCAAAGCAGTCCTTGAACTCCTTCAGTAATTGGATCACTTCAACCCTGAGCTCTGGGTCTATTTTGGCGCTGATGTAAGTGGGCCTTTTACCTAACCCTTCGCCCAAGTTGATTTCTTCTAAAGGATCTTGTGCTAACATTTTGATGTTGTTCGCCAGGGGGTCCTTTTCGAAACCCAAAGGCTCATCGTCGTAGATGGCGTCGAGCCTTTGTTCTTGCATTCCCTCTGTCATGATATCGGGAGGTTCTGGGTCGAAATATTTTCCAGGACCTATATTTGGTGGCTCCTGGTCATTGGTCTTGGTGGCCATATATTTTACTTCGGCTTCAAGGGCCGCTATCATTCTTGTTTCGGCTACGTAAGCCGAAATTCGTTGTAACACTTGTGACTCAGTCATTATCACTGACTCTGACACAATATCAACCTTTGGTGCATCGATGATGGTACTGCTCCGACACCATGTATCCATTCTCGGCCTAATAATACGTTGTAATTTGGTTTCGCCGATATGACCATGAACATGGTTGGTCGAAGGATGGATCCCACTTTGAGGTATAGTTGAATCACACCCATGGTGGTCCCTATTCATCATTCTTGCCTACTTTTCTTAGCATGAAGTGGGGGATTATGTTGATAGTCGCCCCACAGTCCACCAAGATCTTGTTTATAGTGGCCTCTTCGAGCTTTGCCCTTATGAATAAAGGCTTGAGGTGACTCTTCATCGCCTCAGTTGGTGGTTCGAAGAAACCATTTTGCTCTTCAGTGCAGCCATTACCCATGACAAAGTAGCATACTGGCCTATGCTTGGCCATCTCTTGTTCGACTTCCCAATCGTTTGATTCGACTTCCATTTGGAGGTCGAATTCTCTTGGCAAGACTGAAACTATATTTACCATGATGTCTAATGTGTCGTCGGACTCGAGACTACCTTCGTCACCAGCTTCGTCTTGGTCAGGCCATACCAATATATTGGTTACTGGTTCCCTCTCCAAAGGCTTTCTTTGCTTTCACTGGGGGACATTTGAACTCGACTCTGGTTTTTGTTCCTTGATAGCCTCTCTCTCAGCCTTGCGCCGCCTTTGGTACCTTCTCCACTGGGATCGAGACTTTGGGTTCTTTCCCTTGTACTTACTCGATACTTGAGCAACTTTGGTGTCACCTGCATGAGGTTCTTTCTTGAGTATCAAAGATGAACCTCTTGGCACTTTAAAGGGGTTCCACCTTTCTTCGTTGGGTCTCTTTCGACCCGATGTTTTGAGCCATGTATCGACTGTCACATTGGTTGGAGGCCTGAAAGTTAGTGGCCTCTTTTCCTGACTTGAACCCTTTTGATAGGTTCTTCTAGGATCATGTCGAACATCAGAGCCTGCACTTTTTTGGGCATTTCTGCTCCATTTCTTGTTTGCTGCTTTCATACCTTCGATGTGTTCAGCAGCTTTCTTGTCAAAAATAGAGCTGCATCGAGGACACAGCATTACTTATGATTTCTTCTTCTGGCATCATTGCAAGAATTCTGCCAGATTTTCGTTCTCTAGGGGGAATGCTGTCCTGTTTGCTTGCTCTTCCCTGATGGCTTCCTATGAGACTTTTGACTCAGAAATTTCGACCATGTTGACATTCATGTTGTCTTTAGTAGCAAGAGTCATTTTCTTCATTTGAGCCTCCAGGTCTTTTGTCTGGCCTTGCACCGCAGCCAAGTAGGAAGTGGGTTTAGTTCCAGATTTTGAGACTCCACCTTTTTCCAGTTTTGGGCCCTCAGCGGCCCTTTGGACTGCCTCGATTGTTTTTCTAGAAAGGTTCCCAGAAAAACTGCTAAATATTAGCATATTGATATGATCTTTGGTGACTTCAACCATAGTTATTCCTGGCCTTTTCACCTGACTCCTGGAAGCTTCGATCACATTGACCTCTGAAGGTTCAGCATAATGGGCTTCCTCCTATAAAGGGTTCGAATCCACATTCTCGGGGGCCTTATCAGCGAACTTCAACCTCCCTTCTTCGATAGCATTTTGCACGAGATCCCTGAAAAGAAAACATTGAGATGTTTTATGGCCCAGAAAGTTATGATATTTACAATAGCCTCTTTTATTTCTTTGATCCAGAGGAGGCACTTTTACCCCTGGGGGTATTATCATTTGGCCATCTTTTATAAGTAAATCAAAAATTTTATCACATTTCGTAATATCGAAACTGTAAGTCTTTTTAGGGAACCTATCATTGGCCTTTTCAGACCCAGTGGGGTTCTTTCCACTTGAGGGGACTAGTAATTTGCAAGAGTATGGTGGCCCTTGTTTTAACTCAGCCAAATCGACCTCACTTTCTTCGACGGATATAAGTTCGTCGAATGTTTCTGGATCTTCTTCGTCCATTTCGACATATGTTATCTTTTCTCTTTTATGAGTTTTCGTCGCCCTGGCTTTTTCAGCTTTAAGGCGTTCCACCTGTCGAACCCTATCGGCCAATTGGGCCATGTCCCTCAGATACTGAGTGTCTAATTTCTTCCTAATGGAGTAATCTAGACCTCCTGCGGCTATTTCGACTAACTCGTGCTCTGGCACTTGCGTAAAGCATCTTGCCTTGAGTAATCTAAATCTATTTAAGTATTCGTCTATAGGTTCAGTGAATCTCCTTTTTACACTAGCCAACTCTTTCAGGCTTATCTTGGTTTGTCTCATGTAGAATTGCTCATGGAACAATCTCTCCAACTGAGTCCAATGGTGGATCGAATTGGGAGGGAGAGTTGTGAACCAAGTAAACGCATTCTTTGTTAGGGAACTTGGGAAATACTTAATCCTTAGGTTCTCATTGTTTGAGATTTCTCCCGCTTCGATTAAATATCTTGCCACATGTTCAACAGTGGATTCTGTCGTGTCCCCTGAAAACTTAGTGAACTTAGGGACTTTGCATCTAGGAGGCAAGTCCGTTTGCAACACATATTCCGACAGCGGGGATGTGAAGTTGGGCCTACGGAAGCCCGTATTCATCCCGTTTTGCATCATGATTCTTTCAATCATGGCTGTCAAGTTATTCTCCAAACCAACATTCTGGTATTGGATCTGCTGAACTACTTCGTCAGCGTTTTGGTTTCTATTAACCATCCTTATTTCCGGGGCTATGACTCTCGGCTCTTCGACCCCGGGTTGTTCCAGTTGTACCCTAAGGTTCTCTTCGACAGGCTGCTGGACTTGGTTAATAGTGTTTTCTTCCTCTAGAAGTATGCCTTGGTTTCCCCTTATCTGTGCCCTTTGGGGCTGTCGAATTTGTTGGGGTACCCCGAAAAAATCTGCCAGACGCGACATTTGCGCTGTCATTTGCTGATTCGACTGGGTGGTATTCTGTATTAGAGGATTTAGCACTGTACTTAAAGTTTGCACCAACATTTGAACCATGTCGTGGTTGCTTTCGTCCATTTGCTGCCTCAAGACTGCTGTCGAGGCATTCGTAAGGCCAAGCATTACGTGGGACGTTCCTCCTAAGAGTTGGTTCCTACCCCTGTTCTCCATACCAACCCCAGAGCCTTGGAGTGGCGAAGAGGCGCTCACTAAAGGGTCTGAAAAAGTGGATGTAGCATTCATCAGGCTAGCCAATTCAGAAGTTGGCATGCCGTAGGGTGGTTCTCGATTTAACCCGACTGTTGAAAAACCTGGGGCAACATATGGTCTTGTTCCTTGGTTTCCCCTAGGTGGGGAGTTCCCAAGGGCATTCTGGGGACTGTAAATGGAGGTAATGGCCCCGTTTGTGTAATCGTTACTGCTGGCGTCGAACCAGCGGTTACCACTTCATTTACGGTTGGGATAACCGTTGCTCCCGCGTTTGTTTATGGGATTTCTCCATTTTTTGGCGGATTCTCCATTTCTCTAACTCTTCTCCTAGTATTGGTTTCGTTGGTGTATATTCTACCACTTCTCAATAACATGCAATACTCTCGAAAAAGAAGGATATTTTAAAAATCAACATAAGGTCCCACCAGGTGTGCCAATTTGTTTATCGTGAAAAATGGTAAACAACCGCTGATCTTCCAAAAGGTTACTTATTTGGTGACTCGCGGGATCGATCAGATTGATCCTAAGACATGGTTGATTTTTGGGGTTTAAAGTCTTTGAAATAAAGAGTTTCGATTAATCCTAATGGTGATTGATGTAAGTAAAGTAGGGACACTTTAAATAAATTTCATGGAGAAAAGCTTGATAAAGTAAATAAAAAGCATTAAAGAGTTGTTAAATAAATGACTTCGACTGAAGTAAATGAGTGAAAGCGATAAATTGCTTGAATGTAAAAGACTTTGATTAAGGTAAATGGTGTTTCACACATACATTCTCAATGATTCTTTCTCTCACGCTGGGTACTTGAATCTAAATTAGTGACTTGTATACAATGATGAACACCTCCAATAACTTCGTGAATACTTAGTATTTATACTAAAAAAAATCCTAAGTAACTGTTGGGCAGTCACACCGCTTCATGATGACACCACATGGCATGCTCACAACCTTCGACGCCTACGTGCACGACATGTTGCACTTGGTAACTGCTGGGAACCGTCTTCCCTCCAATAATTCAAAATTCAAACCGTTCGATCTTGGGCATCAGGGACCTTGGTCGAGAGGTTGCTCCTTCGACGTCGAAGACAACAAGATTCCAACTTAAAGGAATTTCTCTAAGTATCTTGTCATTCTTTGATGAGCCTTCGACGTGATCAGCTGGTCGAAGCCTTCTTGAAGGGGTGAAAAACACAAGAAGGGGGGGTTGAATTGTAAAACTGGAATCTTAAAGCAAATGACAAGGTATTTTTATCCTGGTTCGTTTGATCTCAAACTACTCCAGTCCACCCGTCAAGGTGATTTCGCCTCTCTCCAACGAGGTCTTAATTCACTATATTCAACTGAATACAAATCTGCTTTAACAACTGCTAAAGCCTTCTTGATTCAAACCACAATCCGGTTTGTCAAGGCAACACTTTCTTACAAAGGTATAAAACAAATGTGTGTGAATGTTTTCTACAAAACTATATCACAACTGTGATGTTTACACAAATTAAGCTTAGAATACTAGGATGCTAAACGCTAATGGAGTATCAGAGTTTGTTGGTTTAGCAAAACTGGTAGATGAAGATTATTGATCAGCTTTGTGCGTGTAGAGAATTGGAGAACATTAGCCATGATAATCTTCGAAGCTTGGTTTATATAGCACTTGAGAAGATGAACGTTGAAGCAAATATTCTTGATTCAATGCTAATAACAAGCTTTCCTTTTTGAGCAGATCTTGTCTAGAATGATGCCGTTAGAATTAATTAGCGTTCAATGCACAGTACCGTTGCTTCTTCAATGCACGTTCTGGCTTGGCTCATTCTGATTCTGCTTCGCTGCTGATGAACTATTGATTCTGTATCAGAGTGTTTTACGCGCAGTTCTGTTCATCAAGCTTCAGCATGTACAAGCGTTGATCATCTGATCTTGACGTTCTGATTCAGCAACTTCTGATGCTGGTGTATGAAATCATATTCTGATGCTGAAAACGTGATCTTGCTTATTTTAATCAGCATATCTGCAAATCAGAGCATAGTAATTTTAGGCAGCATATAATTCAATCATGAAATATTTAAGTACTATATCTTTTCACTTTGTTATCATCAAAACTCAAATATAGGGTACTAGATTCAAACATTGTTCTAACAATCTCCCCCTTTTTGATGATGACAAAAACTAGATATTTTAAATGAAAGAATAACGTGAAAAGTTATCAGAGCTATGTATCAGAATAAGAAGTACGGAGAAGTCAGAGTTAAGAGATACTCCCCCTGAGTTTGTTACTTCCCTTTGATATGCGTGTTCTTCAGAGTCAGATCTTGTCTATCTTTGAGCATCAGATTATAGGTCTTTGACTTATCAGAGAGCAGAGCTTCAGAGCTTTTCCTGTCAGAGCTTTGCTTCGGATCAGAGTGTTAGGTCGATCAGAACTTCATATTTGATCAGAGCAATATGAGCTTCTACATTTTGATCAGAGCTTCTAGCTTCTAGTCTTCATAGTGTTCAAGAGCTTCCTTGTGCCTGTAGACTTAAAAACAAAACAGAAAAACATTTCAATTAATAGAGTTAGAATGTTTGAGAGTTTCTGTCTAGTTAGCCGTTATGGATTTTAAATATCATTCTTGTTCTCCCCCTTTTTGTCAGCAATCAAAAAGTGTTAGTGATGTGCTAAAACAATTTAGATCAGAAAAACAAATTATATTAAAATAGTTCAGAGCAAAAGAACATTACACAAACATAGTCAAAATAGCAAAACAGAAAATGAAGAAAACATGAAATGAGGTCTTCAGAAATTACTATCTTCTTTCCCATGACAGAAGAGATGACTAGATGTTTATGAATCTTGGCGTGAATCCAAAATTCCTTGACAAGCTCTGGGAAGGTTGGTCCAACCAGTCTATCAAAATACCTCTCCCACTTTTGAGCTTTAATTTCCTCAGTTAGGTCAAATCCATTATCCTTCAAACTTTCGAAATCGACGATTAACTCAGAGAGAACTTCAAGATTCTTTACCGGTGTGAGAAGAGTTCTGGTAGGCACCTGATATTGCTCAGAGGTTTCTTTCTTCTGATTTCCTGCAGAAATGCTGGAGGATGCCATTGTTCTCACACAAAAAGCTTGAGAATGATTTGAGAGAAAAAAGGGTTTTAAGAAGATAACTCAGAAATATGCAGAGAATACTTAAGAGATTATGAGAAAGCGTAAAGAATAAGATTGAAGAATAATGTGCTTAAATAAAGATTTCAAAAATTATTTTGAAAAATTAAACGTTTTTAAGAGAGAGAAAAAAATAATGATTGCCATTAACAAGCGTGATTACTTTTGCATTAAATGCTTGCTGATTTTGGGGGATTTGAGAAAGATACTTAAAAACGGTTACCAGACATGTGTCTCAATGCACCCAATCAGCGCTTTGCCTTCTCAGAAACGTGCACGCGTTCTGCTTCAGGGATTTGCTGATGATTGGATGACACTTGTTTGATGTAGTGATCAGCACGTCTGTCTTTGAGATTAGACTCTCAGATCTTTAGACTTGCCTCTGATACAATCTGCATGTTCTATCTTTCTGAAAGAAGATTGATCAGAAGTTCACAGTAATATAATTACATTCTGAAGATAAATACATGGAATTAAAACATTTTCATTCTGGGCATACTTTCATGCTGAGATGTTTCAGAATGAAATTAAACCTATCTTCTGAAAGGGGTTTAGTAAAGATATCAGCCCATTGATGGTCTGTATCTATAAATTTCAAGTTTAAAATACCTTTCTGAATATAGTCCCTAATGAAATGATGTTTTATTTCTATATGCTTAGCTCTAGAATGTAAAATAGGATTCTTACTTAAGCAAATAGCAGAAGTATTATCACAAAGAATAGGAATGTTACTCTCAAAGATCTGGAAGTCTTCAAGCTGACTTTTCATCCAGAGCATTTGTGTGCTACATCCTGCTGCTGCTATGTATTCAGCTTCTGCTGTTGACAGAGCAATTGTTGATTGCCTTTTGCTGGACCACGAGATCAGATTTTCTCCCAGAAACTGGCAGCTTCCAGAAGTACTTTTACGTTCCACTCTATCTCCAGCAAAATCAGCATCACAGTAGCCTACTAAGCTGTAATCACTAGATTTTCTATAAAACAAACCCAGATTAGTAGTACCTTTCAGATACTTGAAAATTCGCTTAACAACTGTTAAGTGAGATTCTCTAGGATCTGATTGGAATCTAGCACAAATACATACGCTGAATAAAATATCAGGTCTTGAAGCAGTCAGATAAAGGAGAGAAGCAATCATACCTCTGTAGACTTTCTGTTCTACGCTTTTGCTTACCTCTTCTCTTTCCAGAATGCACGTGGGATGCATTGGAATCTTTGATGGCTTACATTCTGAGAGGTCAAATTTCTTCAGAAGATCTCTGATGTATTTGCTCTGATGAATGTAAGTTCCCTCTGGAGTTTGATTAATCTGAATTCCTAGAAAGAATTTCAGTTCCCCCATGAGGCTCATCTCAAATTCTGCCTGCATACACTTAGCAAATTTTCTTCCAAGAGAAGGATTAGTAGAACCAAAGATTATATCATCAACATAAATTTGACAGACTAAAATGTCACTCTTAACTGTTTTACAGAATAGAGTAGTGTCCACTTTCCCTCTGGTGAATTCATTTTCAAGCAGAAAGTTACTTAGTCTTTCATACCAAGCTCTGGGAGCTTGTTTCAGACCATACAGTGACTTTTTCAGTTTGAAAACATGTTCTGGATGTTTTGTATTTTCAAAACCTGGGGGTTGGTGAACATATACTTCTTCTTCTATATAACCATTTAAGAATGCACTTTTGACATCCATCTGATACAGAGTGATGCCTCTATTAACAGCAAATGAAATTAAAAGTCTGATAGATTCTAACCTGGCGACTGGGGCAAAGGTTTCTGTATAGTCTATCCCCTCTTGCTGACTATAACCTTGTGCAACCAGTCGTGCCTTGTTTCTGACGACTTCACCTTGTTCATTAAGCTTGTTTCTGAACACCCATCTTGTTCCAATGACGTTGAATCCTTTTGGTCTTGGAACGAGATCCCATACGTCGTTTCTGGTGAATTGATTCAGCTCTTCTTGCATTGCCAGAATCCAGTCATTGTCCAGAAGTGCTTCATCAATAGAAGAAGGTTCAATCAGAGACACAAGTCCCATCAGAGTTTCTTCAGAGTTTCTGAAGCTTGCTCTTGTTCTGATTGGATCTTCCTTTCTTCCTAGGATAGTCTCTTCTGGGTGATCCAAACTGCTTCTGGGTAATCTCTTCTGAGGTTGATCAGCAGCAGTTGTAGGATTTCTAGCATTGCTTCTTTCAGACGTTGAAGGAATGTCTGTGTTGAGAGCTTCTGATGACTTGTCTTCAGAACCTGCAAATTCAATTTCTATACCTGCAAGATTTTCATTCTGCTTTGACTTTTCAGAGTCAAGCTTGTCATCAAAACGAACACTGATTGATTCTTCCACAATCTGTGTTTCTGTATTGTATACTCTGTACCCTCTTGAGCGTTCAGAGTATCCTAACATAATACACTTCTGTGCCTTAGAATCAAACTTGTTCAAATAATTCTTAGTATTTAACATATAGCAAGTACATCCAAATGGATGAAAATACGAAATGTTGGGCTTTCTGTTCTTCCACAATTCATATGGAGTCTTTTCCAGAATAGGTCTTATTGAGATTCTATTCTGAATGTAGCACGCTGTGTTTATTGCCTCTGCCCAGAAAGTCTTAGCAACGTTTGTCTCGTTGATCATGGTTCTGGCCATTTCTTGCAATGTTCTGTTCTTTCGTTCTACAACTCCATTTTGTTGGGGAGTTCTAGGACAAGAGAAATCATGCAGAATGCCTTTGTCATTAAAGAATGACTCAAAATCTTTATTTTCAAATTCTCCACCATGATCACTTCTGACTTTAACGATTCTAAGATCTTTTTCATTCTGAACTTGGTTACAGAAGGTAACAAACACAGAGTGTGACTCGTCCTTGTGTCTTAAGAACTTTACCCATGTCCATCTGCTATAGTCATCTACGATTACTAACCCATACTTCTTGCCACTGACTGAAGCAGTTTTAACTGGTCCAAATAAGTCAATGTGCAGAAGTTCTAATGGCTTAGAGGTAGAAACAACATTTTTGGATTTAAAAGAAGGTTTTGCAAATTTGCCTTTCTGACATGTTTCACACAGAGCATCTGAATTGAACTTCAAATTTGGAAGTCCTCTGACCAGATTGAGTTTGTTAATCTGAGATATTCTTCTCATACTAACATGCCCCAATCTTCTGTGCCAGATCCACTGCTCGTTGTTAACAGACAGAAGACATTTTACGTTCTGACTCTTTAGTTCAGAAAGTTTGATTTTGTAAATGTTGTTTTTCCTCTTACCATTAAATAGGATAGTCCCATCTTTCTGACTAACAGCTTTACATGATTTTTGATTAAAGATTATATCATAACCGTTATCACTTAATTGACTTATGGATAACAGATTATGCATCAATCCATCAACTAGCAGAACATTATTAATAGAGGGAAGATTTCCGTTACCTACAGTTCTAGAGCCAATAATCTTTCCCCTCTGATTGCCTCCAAAGCCAACGTGGCCTCCAGGCTTAAGTTCCAGGCTTTGGAACATATGCCTTCTTCCCGTCATGTGTCGTGAGCAGCCAGAGTCCAGGTACCATGACTGGTGTTTCTGACTTGCTGCTAAAGATATCTGCAACATGTATTATTTTATCCTTAGGTACCCAGATTTTCTTGGGTCCTGATTTGTTAGTTTTACCAAAACTCTGGTTGAATTTTGGTTTCACAAAGTGATTACTACTAGTATATTTGATGTCATGTGTGTGACCATACACAAAGTGTGATTTTAGAGGAGTGTGTTTAATGGTTAAATCCATGACATTTTTAGGTGTAGGAACCTTACCTAGGTATCCTATTCCTTTCCTGCCGTTTCTGCTAACTCCATAGATCATTGAAGCCATTCTGCTTCTATCTATGCTTTTAGCAAGGAACTTCTGGAAACTATGATCATACTCCTTGATGATCTCATCAGCGTTGCTGGGAGTTTCAGCAATTGGTTCCTTCTGAGAGTTTTGTAAAGAGTTTTCTAATTTTAAAATTTTATCTCTCAGCTCAGAGTTTTCCAATTTGAGACTCTCAGACTTATTAGAGTCAGATTCAAGAGTCCTTTTCAGGTCTCTGAATTTAGCTCTAATCTGCTGATAACGTTCCAGAATTTCATTGAGGCTTTCAGCAAGTTCAGCCTTTGTAAAATTAACAGCGAAGTTAGGGAATACCTCTTCTGTGTCTGATTCTGAGTCTGAGTCAGAGGCTTCACTGTCATCTGGAATGTTAGCCATGAGCGCTATGTTCGCCCTTTCATCATCTGATTCTGAGTCAGCTTCAGACGAGTCAGAGTCATCCCATGTGGCCATGAGACTTTTCTTCTTCTCTCTTCCAAACTTCTTTTTGGGCTTTTCCCTCTGAAGCTTTGGACAGTCACTCTTGTAGTGTCCTTGCTCATTGCACTCGTAGCAGATGATGTCTTTTGTATTTGGCTTCTTGCTACCGGAGGAGCCTTCAGATCTTCTGTATCCAGAGGAAGAATCTGTCCTTCTGTATTTGGAAGAAGACTCGTTCTGATCAGATCTTCTGGGATTCCTGAACTTCCTTTGTCTTTGCTTCCACAGTTGATTTACTCTTCTGGAGAGAAGGGAAAGCTCGTCTTCTTCTGATGAGGATCCATCAGATGTTTCTTCAACTGCCTGCAAAACTTTAGATTCAGATTTTCTGTTAGATTTTAAAGCTATAGGCTTACCTTGCTTCTGAGGCTCGTCAGCTTCCAGCTCTATCTCATGACTTCTGAGGGAGCTTATAAGTTCCTCCAGAGTGATTTTGTTGAGATCTTTCGCCAGCTTCAGAGCAGTAACCATAGGCCTCCACTGCTTGGGTAAACTTCTGATTATCTTCTTGACATGGTCAGCAGTAGAGTATCCCTTGTCCAGAACTTTGAGACCAGCTACCAGAATCTGGAATCTAGAGAACATAGTTTCAATGGATTCAGATTCTTCCATTTTAAACGCCTCATACTTCTGAATGAGTGCCAGAGCTTTTGTTTCTTTGACTTGAACGTTGCCCTCATGCGTCATTCTGAGAGAATCGAAGATGTTCTTAGTTGTGTCTCTGTTGGAGATCTTCTCATACTCAGTATAGGAGATAGCACTGAGGAGGATGGTTCTGGCCTTATGGTGATTCTTGAAATCACGCTTTTGTTGATCAGTCATTGATTTTCTTTCAATCTTCTGACCAGTTGCATTCACAGGGTGCGTGTATCCATCTGTCACCATATCCCACAGATCAGCATCATGTGCTAGAAAGAAGCTTTCAATTCTGTCTTTCCAGTAATCAAAGTTTTCTCCATCAAAGACTGGAGGTTTGCCGCTGAATCTGTCTCTGTCCTCATTGGTGTCATTGCTGAAATGAGAGTTGTTTCCTGCCATTGTGTTTTTCTGACGCTGGATCTTGTACTGACACGGTTAAGTGTTTTAGCTCAGAACCAGGAGCTCTGATGCCAATTGAAGGGGTGAAAAACACAAGAAGGGGGGGTTGAATTGTAAAACTGGAATCTTAAAGCAAATGACAAGGTATTTTTATCCTGGTTCGTTTGATCTCAAACTACTCCAGTCCACCCGTCAAGGTGATTTCGCCTCTCTCCAACGAGGTCTTAATTCACTATATTCAACTGAATACAAATCTGCTTTAACAACTGCTAAAGCCTTCTTGATTCAAACCACAATCCGGTTTGTCAAGGCAACACTTTCTTACAAAGGTATAAAACAAATGTGTGTGAATGTTTTCTACAAAACTATATCACAACTGTGATGTTTACACAAATTAAGCTTAGAATACTAGGATGCTAAACGCTAATGGAGTATCAGAGTTTGTTGGTTTAGCAAAACTGGTAGATGAAGATTATTGATCAGCTTTGTGCGTGTAGAGAATTGGAGAACATTAGCCATGATAATCTTCGAAGCTTGGTTTATATAGCACTTGAGAAGATGAACGTTGAAGCAAATATTCTTGATTCAATGCTAATAACAAGCTTTCCTTTTTGAGCAGATCTTGTCTAGAATGATGCCGTTAGAATTAATTAGCGTTCAATGCACAGTACCGTTGCTTCTTCAATGCACGTTCTGGCTTGGCTCATTCTGATTCTGCTTCGCTGCTGATGAACTATTGATTCTGTATCAGAGTGTTTTACGCGCAGTTCTGTTCATCAAGCTTCAGCATGTACAAGCGTTGATCATCTGATCTTGACGTTCTGATTCAGCAACTTCTGATGCTGGTGTATGAAATCATATTCTGATGCTGAAAACGTGATCTTGCTTATTTTAATCAGCATATCTGCAAATCAGAGCATAGTAATTTTAGGCAGCATATAATTCAATCATGAAATATTTAAGTACTATATCTTTTCACTTTGTTATCATCAAAACTCAAATATAGGGTACTAGATTCAAACATTGTTCTAACACTTCTTGTGTAGGAAACTCTTCTGACTCATAATTAATGATCTATATGATAATAAAATGTGGGTGTCGAATTTAGGAGCCAACACTAGGTGCCCCAGAATAATATGCATAGAAGATCCTTTCAGGAGAGAGAATGAATGCTTTATCAAGCAAATCGGTATAAACTGCATCACCAAGCATATTACGCCATATAGAAATAATACAGTTTGTCTTCTATCAAAATAACAGAGACATCCAAGCTAGTGGGAAAGATCCTGGAAATTGGCCAAATAGGAATTGGACTTTTGGAAGAGACGCCAGACAGGTGTTGGGCTTTATACTTCAACCCATTTACAATCTACGATATCAAAACTGGGTGCCTCAGAATAGGAGATACATTTAACATGTGTATCGCAATCAGAAGAGATGTTTGTGGGAGGAGGACCCAAAAAATCAGAGCTGGAAACAACGGGATGTAATGCATTGGGCTTGCATCAACATGCTCACAATATTCTTCTGTCTTTGCTTAAATTTTTTTCCATGAATTCACTAGGGGAACAAAGACTGACTGTTATCGAATAAATCAGGGAACGTAAAGCTGTGGAGAGTGTCCTTGATCGAATAGTAGGATGCCTCGGTATGCCAACCACATATGACGTTGGTCAACAAGAACGAGCACTGAGATAAGATCCCACAGTAAATGGGGATTGTTGTACCCTAAAAGTTTCCCTCTCATTTTACTCAATACATGCCCATTGAGATCTCCAATTGGCCAAGGTTGCCCAAGAGTGGACCAGACAAACTCTCTCCTAAAGTAATGTGTCTCAAATTAGGGTTTCCACTTTCATCAAGATGTGTGGATCACAAAGGCCCAAAATGATCTCCAAGGCCCTAATATGTTCCCAAGATTCTCCATGGCAAGTCTCATGCTTTGCACAAAGAAGTTTGCTCAATCAACTGCTCAAATGCTTGAGAATCGACTGTATTAGGTCAAAAGTCAACTGTGGCCCACATATAGTCATACCTCAATATTTTTGGTCAACATCAACATTTTGAAGTGACTTCCATCATTTTATCAAGGGTTGATCATGATTCCTCAAGGAATGCTCCAAATTCATCAAAACCTAAAAGTTGTTAAATTAGGGTTTTGTAGGAAAAGTCAACCCAACTTTGACCAAGCATAACTTTTTCATACTTTATCATAAATTTTCCATCCAAGGCTCATTTTGAAGAGGATGCAATTCCCTACAATTCATATTCATTCCACAATTTGAAAATATGCACTCATCAAAAGATATGAATTTTTACATTATAGGTCCTTTTGAAAAGTCAACAAAAACACCTTTTGGGTCAAAGCTTCATACATGAACATGGAAGATCCAATTTATATGAAACCAAAAAGGTTGTTTGGGGGACATCCTAAGATTTCTAAAAAGTTCAAGAATACCCTCCTAGGATCAAAATTGAAAGAGTTGTGCATTGTCAAAGTTGGCAATTTTTGGAAAATTATCAAAAGTCAACATTGATCAAATTTGCATTTTTTCCAAAGGGGCCCATGTTTTCTTGTTTGAAACATGTTTCTAATAGGACCCACGACCCCTGAGCTTTTACACTTATTATTTTATTATTTTATCATTTATTTTGATTTTTTATTCGTTTAAATCAAAATAAATCAAATTAAATGGTAAAATAATAAAAGCAAATCAAATCTTGGGAATTTTATGCACATTTGGAGTCTATGTACAACTAGCATGATGACCAATTCGTGCAAGACTCATTTGGATCGGAAAAGATTGGATTGAAGCTTATTTTGGGAAGATATCATAAAAAGAGCAAATAAAATCACTATTCCTTTATTTCTCAAGATTCATGCCAACTTTATTGACCTAATATAGTATACTATAAGTGCATAACAATTGCAGATCAGAGATGTAGGGGTTACAGTCGTGAAAAGGCAAAAGGAAATTCAAAAATCTTGACAAAAAGTGAGTTTCAGTTTTCAGTCTAGAGGACCTTTCAGAGAAATTCAAGGCCAGCCATCACATCCTGGGCGTGCACTGAAGCCATCCCAACCATTTGCAAGGTATGAAACGCTCATAATTCATCTCTACACCTCACACGGTTTGCAAGCTCTTTCAAATTTGATTATTACAATTTACGTATCATTAGCACCTTTAATTGTCATATTTGTGATTATTATCATGTTTGTAAGCTTTCTATATCACTTAATTGTACTAACAGTGCATGAATCCATATTCACCATTATTAGGGTTTAAGACCACGATTTGGGGATTTCTGATACAGGAAAAATTGGGCCATGAATGAG
The DNA here is from genome assembly GCA_948472305.1 of Vicia faba. Taxonomy (NCBI): domain Eukaryota; kingdom Viridiplantae; phylum Streptophyta; class Magnoliopsida; order Fabales; family Fabaceae; genus Vicia; species Vicia faba. The sequence goes on along the minus strand of CATIWC010000657.1, from coordinate 180,806 downwards.
GTACCATGATACTCGTGAGACCAAGACGAGTTAATTGGTACCATCACAATTAATTTATCATGCTCGTATGAGATTTTTGAATTTTTGCAGGGCTGTAGTTACATCAAACGTTCGTAGGTATAAGTCTTTAACCTAAGACGATGGTTGCAGTGAAGAAGGTGATGCGTGGCAGCCCATGACCGGCTGATTTGAATTTCGCGCATTTTTCTGGGCATCGTGCGTTTTTTGCATTATATTATATTTTGTTTGCATGTATTAACAAAGGAACCAGCAGCGCAGATGGTTGGGAGGCACGCCTTTGATGCACACGTCCTGGGTTCGATCCCAGGCATGTGCATTTTGTTATTTTCCTATTTATTTCAGGAAGATCTGGTGTTTCTCATCAAACAAGTATACCATGGACCTACGCCTCATCACCATTGGATGGTACCTTGCCTAGATCCAAGGTCTAAAGATTGCATCCTCGTGATGGACCTCTTAAAGGCCAGCTCCATGGGATCTGACGCAAGGAGCATGGGCTCAATGCAATTGGGCCTAACAATTCAGCAATAACACCCCAAATCTGAGCCTGCACACCCTTGGTTTTAATTTCTTTCTTCTAATTTTTTTACTATTTTTTATTTTTTATTCTTAGTTTAAAAATTAATTCTTTTTCCTAAAATCACCAAAATCAAGAATTCATAAAATTAGAATTATGTTTGTTTTTTTTTATTAAATTTATTTTCATTAATTAATTAGATTAATTTGATTTAGGGTAACTTAAATGCTTTTTTTTAATTAAAATTAATTAGAAAATTTAGATTTAAATTCTTAATTTCTTTTAATTATTTCCTTTTTTTCCAAAAAAATATACAAAAATACAAAACAAGTAAATTAGGTTAATTATCTTTTCTTCATTAATTTAATTATTTTCCATAAATTAATTAGTAATTAGGATGTTTTCGCAATTTAATCTTATTCTTTATTTCTTTAAACAAAAATAACAAAAATGGTTTCTTTCTTTAATTAATCCAATTAGGTAGCCAAGGGTCAAAACCCGATTTCTCTCGCATTTATGATTGTCGCGCGTATTTATTTTTGATTAATTTTGTAACTGCTAAGGGTATGTAATATCTTTAAATTAGGGTTTTTATTTATCGCTTTTCCCCCACTTTTGGTCATGTAATTAATCCCCTCCCCGAAGCCTTGAAATAGCTAGGTTTATTTTCTCACATTTTTAATTCCCGCAAATATTTAACTGTTTAGATGTATGCTAATAGGATTGCATGAAAAGAATGCTTGAAATTTAAAACGGTAGAACACCTAATGTGAAAAGACTAAATAACTGAAAAAAGTTCACATGCACATGTTCACTCCTAGGGTTTGCCTCACTCTGGTTGCCTTCGGTAAACAGTCATTAAGCATAGGAAATTTTAGTGGTCACCCCCCAGTCTAAAAGATCAAAATGTCCCATTCGAATGTTGCCTCGGAAATGTTTCCTCATAAATGTTACCTCGGAAATGTTTCCTCGGAAAGATCTTAAGACTCTAGGGTTACTACTAAAGTTTTCTAACTATGGCTTTAGTGATTGTACTTGTCCCTTTCGAATGTCCCTTACAACTCCAACGACGGTGCTACCTACTCCTTAATAGTAGGATAGCGTCGTCTAAAGGAAACGAGAACAAACAATCTTTTTTCGAGTAGGACTAATCTTAAGTACTTGATCAATTAAAACTTTTCACAAACACCTTTCAAAACGAATTTTCAAAACAAACTTCGTCACATCCTTGAGGACTGATACAAGGATTATCACGAAGTAAAAATTTTAAAGACAAACACACACAAGCAATTTGAAAAATGAGCAAGTACCTAAGAGCCCGTAGATAACTACGGATAGAAAGGGTGCTAACACCTTCCCTTTCTATAATCTACCCCCCGTACTCAGAATATCTCGAAAAAAGGTTTTTTCTGTTCTTTTTCCTTTTCCATGATTGGATGAAATAAAAGTCAGTGGCGACTCTTGCTTACCGCGACATTTTGCAAACAAAAAAATGCAAAATGCAAACTAGTATTAAACAGTCGGTTATGCCACCGTATCACAGAACTGGCGACTCTGCTGGGGAGTAATAAGTGGGGTATACCTTAGGATCTAGGTCATTAAACTTTCTTCTTTTGATTGTCTTGATTGCTTTACTTTTGAGGGTTTGTTTAGGGTTACTATAGATCCTACACCCAGATCTGGGGGCACTTATTAGGTAAACAACAATAGATCGTGGAGACTGTACAGCATAGACCGATATGGTTTAAGCGATGGCTGTGTTGGTGTGGCACTTTGGTTGGTACCGGTATCCTTCGTGGGGAAACGAGGAGAATACGGGGTTGCCGCGTGGTGTCGTGAACCACTAATGGACCTTAGAACCTTAGTTTAACAAACTTGGCCATTAGAAAGTAGTGAGATATCCGGTCTCGGTGTAGAGCTGAGAACTGGTTGATACTCCATACTACACTCATTAAGACCAGACTTTTGGGATATTTTGGCTGCAAGAAAAGATTGAGAGTTGAAACAATGCCCGATAAAGGATGGTTAGTGATATTGAGAATCTCTAGAACCCGATTACTTTTTAAGACAGGTTTGAACCAACTAAACTTCAAGAGGGTACTACCTTTAACCTCATGCAAGCCTTAAACCTAAGGACTTGGTGTGACTTGACTGTGTTTGCTATACCTGTGTTTGTTATACCTATGGTTTATCATGATATCATGCATCATAACATGGCATCCATGTTTATTGCACTAACCATTTCAAAGACCAAGGGAATTTATCTTTGTTCTGTTTTGTAGATCATGGCTTCCGTTCGTAGAAACACTATCTGAATCAACTTTGTGAAGATACCTTCCCAACTCAAAGAGCTAGCATCAAGGGTTTCTGAAACTTATGTGTTCACTAAGAGATATGGTCAACTTCTCAACCTGGTTACTTCAAACTTTGATGAAAAGATGATGAGTGTACTCTTTCAGTTCTTTGATCCCAAGCACCACTGCTTCACCTTTCCAGACTATCAGTTGGTTCCTACCTTGGAAGAATTTTCTCAGCTATTGGATATACCCATTCTTCAACAGGTACCCTTCACAGGTCTAGAAGAATTTCCTAAGCCAGAAGTCATTGCCTCAGCTTTACATCTGAAATGGGCCGACGTGGTATCCAATTGGGAAATGAGAAGCGGAGTCAAGGGTTTTCTAGCTAAGTTTCTGATAGACAAAGCCCAACAGTTTTGGGATGATATGGATTTTCAGGCTTTTTAGGAGGTCTTGGATCTTCTTATCTATGGTTTAGTTCTCTTCCCTAATCCAGACTCATTCATAGATGTGAATGCTGTCAAGATCTTTCTCTCTCGCAACCCGATGCCTACTTTGCTCGAAGATATTTTACACACTCTCCATACTCATACCATAAGGAGAAGATGGATTCTTATGTGCTGCACGACATTGTTGTCGAGGTGGTTTATTTCTCACCTCCCTAAGTCCATACTGAAGAATGAGGAAGGTCTGGTTTGGTCACAAAGGATAATGTCACTTGCTCATACGAATATTCTTTGGTGTTCTCGATCTATGGAAAACATTGTTATCATTGACCACTGTGGGGAGTACCCAAATGTCTGACTATTTGGTATCAGAGGGGGTATAACTTACAATCCTTGTTTAGCTCTGTGACAATTTGGTCACGCTCGAAGGGATGGTCCCCATGAATTGCTTATCGAGGGCATTGTATTCAACTATGAGGATGATATTCAAGAGTATTGTCGAAGGTTCATACGAGCTTGGGGCATGGTAAACAGATTTGGCGTCAAGACTTTGGGGCCAAAAACTTCCATTCCTATGGAACCTTACCTCCAATGGGTACGAGCTCGTGCCCAGAAGCTTATGATGCCCTATGTGACCGTTTTACCAGTGATTGTGGAACCCACTACTGAAGAAGGCATTCCTTACACGGATCTCTATCCTTACATGCCCACTGATCTTAGGGAATTACAGAGGTCTTGAATTCAGCTGATGAAGGAGCGGGACACTTACAGAGATCAGTTCCATGCTCAGGAGAGGAAAGTTTTAGAGCTCACAAAGCAACTGCATGAAGAAAGAGGACTGGATGACTACCTTGGCACAAAGAGGAAGCATCCATGGGAATTTTGATGTCTTTTATAGTTTTGGATTTGTTTATTTTTAATTGTAACGCCTAGGAGGCATTTGAGCTTCAAATTCAGCTAATAAGTTTTTAATTTATTTTGGTTTGCAAATTTAAATTTCCCGAAGTCTTTGAAATAATTGCATACGCATCCCATTATCATACACATCATTACAGGTACCATTACAGGTTTCTCATCTCCTTCGCTGTTTATTTCAGCATAAATGTCTTCCGAATAAAGCATTAAGGACCTGCATGCACAGAATGCCCAATTGCAATAAATGTTCATAAGTATGACAAAAGGGCAGGAGGATTTGAAAGCCTTTATCCTGAAAGAGAAGAAGAAAAAGAAGAAGGTTGCTGGTATTCTGAACATGGGCAGAAGGTTTGGAGAGCGGTTGAAGCAACAAGTCGACTCGACCTCTTCATCTAAGGAAGGGGAGAATCAGGAAGAAGAGAAAGACCCTAGTCCTGCAGTCTCTAACAATGATACTGATTACAATGATGAGCAATACCCTCATGCTGAGGATAGATACAAATAGTTAGAAGACCGTCTGAGTGCCATGGAAGTTTAGAGGATACCTGGACTAGATTTCGAATAATTGGGATTGGTGTCGGGAGTAGTCATCCCGCATAATTTCAAAGCTCCAGTTTTTGCCAAGTTGATGGGGTGCCTGCCCAAAGCTCCATCTCCGCTCTTATGTCCGAAAGATCCAGCCCCACACAGCTGATAGAAATTTGTGGGTGCATTTCTTTCAAGATAATCTATCAGGGACTCAGCTTGAATGGTTCTACCAGCTGGAGGGAGCCAATATCCGAAACTGGGAAGATCTGGCTGCTGCTTTCTACAAGCAGTATCAGTATGTTGTACCCCAAATTTTGACCTAAGATACCATCTCCCATCTGCATCATTACATTGCAAGTTGTTTTTGACCTATTTTATCAATTTTCAAAGCAGATTTCAAATTCATAACTTTTTCAAATCGAGAGCTGGTTATTTTTGAAACGCCCAGTTCATTAACTGATCAATGCTTAAAATGATATTTATTTAATTATTTATTATTCTGAGTTTAAATAATTGGAATTTATTTTCAGTTATTATATAATTTAAAGAATTATAAATAATGAAGTAAATATTTGAAAAGAGGTTTATTAATTGATCAATGATATTTATTTAATTATTTATTATTCTGAGTTTAAATAATTGGAATTTATTTTCAGTTATTATATAATTTAAAGAATTATAAATAATAAAGTAAATATTTGAAAAGAGGTTTATTAATTGATCAATGATGTTTATTTAATTATTTATTATTCTGAATTTAAATAGTTGGAATTCATTTTCAGTTGTTATAATTTAAAGAATTATAAATGATAAAGTAAATAATTGGAAAGAAGAAAAGAATTAATTGGTAAAATAATAGAGTTTTATTCATCTTTATTCTAATTGTTACAATTGTTGTTTAAATACTGTATTTATTTACAAAGTATTTACAATGATAATTTTTACAAATGTTTAAAGTGAAATAAAAACTATCCTAATTTTTCTAAGTTCTAAATCTTCATCTTCTATCCAATACTTCTTTGATGCTCATTTGATTTTACCTGCAAAGAATTAAAAGAAAAAGTCAGAAATAAATATATAATTAAAAGCAGACAATTAATTTTGAGTTCATCATTAAAAGCAAACGGCTGGAATCAGTTTTTTACCCTCTTTGCAAATCACGGGATTTCTCCCGGTTTACAAAAAGGGATGAATATTTATTGATAAATATGAATGCACAAGTTAAAAATATGCACAAATTCAATATTTCAAAACCAATTGCATATTTCAAAACCAATTGCATATTTCAATTGTCAAAACTGCATATTTCAAAATCAACAGCATATGCAAGTCAAAGTTACATTTTCAAAACAAAGTCCAACGTAAACTATCCAACATATGGGAGGAGGTCCAAACACAAGGCTCCATACTGTAACAATGTAGATGGCAAAGAAGAAATGTGCAGATCAAAACCATATATGCAAGCAAAATATTCCTATTTTCATCATTTTCCAGCTTTGCTTTTTCAGAACACAAGTACATAACATCATTTTTAAATGTTTCAAACTGTACTAAGGAGAGAGAAGAGAGAAAAGAGTGTGGGTTTACAGGTTTTGGCCTTAGGCAGAAAAGGGATATAAAACAAAACTGCAGTAACACAGTAAAAAAGGGAAGCATAGAAAAGGATACAAAGCAAACTGAATGGAACAGTAGATGTGCAGAAGTATCAAAGGCAAAAAGAGTTAAAATATACAAAACCTGAACCATCCAGAGCCAAGGGGACCAACTGATATAAAAAAACACAAATTTCTCAAGCAAAGGAGAGTTCAAAACCTGTTTGGAGGCCTTAAATCAAAAACTGTCAAACAAATACCAAACGAATTCTCAAGGTCAAAGCAAAAAAACCTCAAGAACCTGCTGTCTCAAGACCAAAACCAATAACCATGGCCTAAAAAAACAGTAAACACTAGACTGTCCAACCAAAGCCTTAAGCCTTTCAAACCATAACCTGTTGAAACCTGTAAAAGCCTTAACCATCAAACAACACAAGCCATCACCAACAAATCATGCCAAGTTAAAAACCAGTAAACACAACCTGCTGAAGGCCATATCTCAAACAACATCAAAACACAAACAAATAACACAAAGCCTAATAACCTGCTTAAGCTTTGAACCTGTAACATAAGCCAAGACCGTATCTATCAAACACATCAAACCAGCAAGGCCCAACCTGTCATCAAGCCTAAACTGACCTCACAACAACACAATGTCAAAGTCTCCCATAAGCCTAAAATTGGAAATAGCATAACATCCAAACCAAGTTCAGGAAAGAAACTCAAAGCCCTCAGAACCTAGGGTTCATCATAGGGATAAACACACTAACACATTGTCAAGCAACTCAAACCATCACAGGGTCTAACGTTTCAAGACAACTCAGAATGTTCATACAAGCAAAGTTATTCAAAAGGCAACAAACTCTCAGATAATCATCATCAAGACAACTCAGCAAGCCCACAGAAAGAAGAAGGAAAAGAAGCATACAAAGGCTACCAAGAGGAAGAGGATAAAGATTTGTTTTCAGGATTTCATCACCAAACAAAAGAAGTAAGAAACGAATACCAGGGTCAAAGCAAGCATCACGCGTTTCGTCCCTCACTGCCTTGGCCGCCACAGCTCTTCTCCACCCTTTTTTCCTCCGTCTCCAAAGATAATGTCTCTCCCTCTATTTCTTTCATGTACCTCGAATAACCATAACATATGAAGTCAGAAAATAAGGGGCGAGATCATAACATGCAGTAATAAAACCCTAATGAAATTAAGATGAAGATTGTTACCTTGAATCTGTCGCCCTAGCGTTTCGTTGGAGGGAAGAAGAAGTTCGGAGATGCCGGTGGCCATGGGAAAGGGAAAACTCAGAGGCGAGGGCATGAGAGCAACGAAGAAGAAGAAACGATGAAGTGAAACGAACGAACGACGCGCCTCTGTCAAACCCAAACAATTCCCTAATGAAAAAAAATATCAGAAACCCTAAAACTTTGTTCCAATATTGGGCCTAACCCGTTTCCCTTGCTTAAACCATTTCATCTCTGCTAATTTCGCCCCCTCCCCTGTCTGATCAGTTTAGCCCATATAAATTATTTATTATCTACCCCCTTTAATTTTTGATACCCCTCTTTCATTCATTTTCTTTTAGTTTTTCTTTTAGAATTTTATTAATCAAATAGAGGTGTAATTTAATTAGACAAAATTTTAATAATTTGACCAATTTCATTAGTTTAAGTTTAAGATTAATTTAGTAATTTTTAGTATTATTTTTAATTAGATTTAAGTTAATAACTTTTAAAGTTTTAATTTAGTTTAGAATTATTTAATAATTCTTAAAATAATACTTTATATTAATACCAAAAAATATATATATAAATAAAAATTAAAAAAAAACATTTTATTTTCTTTAATTAAATTCTCTTGTTTTGTACATATTGAACAAAAAATATAAAAATGCATGTTCACATCATCTAGTCTGTTATTTAATCATTGTTGTGGTACTTAGCTACTTAATCATTATCTATCTAATTGTCGGTTTGATTATTCAGTCTTTACTTGGTTATTCTGTTTACGTCTAAATCCAAGGGAAAAAATGATTAAATTTGTTGACCTCATGTCCTCAAATCCAATCACGCGAATATCTTCATTTCATTAAAACTTAAGATTATTTTTCCCCCAAATTATTAATTTTTTCAAAACTTATACCTTTTAAGTCAAAACTTCGACATTAGGTCGTCGTATCTTCAAAAAAACCGTCCGTACCCCTTTTCGGCCAAAACAATTTATTTTTAATCAAACGAACATTTTAATAAACAGATATTTCAAAAGGTTCCTATAGAATACTATAGATACATTGGGTGCTAATACCTTCCCCTTGTATAACCAACCCCCGAACTCTAGACCTCTTTTCAAAACGCCTTGTATTTTCATTACTTTTAAAAGTATTATTTTACATTGCATATTTTAGGGTTTTATTTCGCTCTTTTCCCTTTTCCCTTGGAAATAATAAAGCGCGGTGGAGACTCTTGCTTTTGTGAGACGAGTTAATTAATAATTCGATCTCCGATTTACCCCACTACATTTTTTATCGCTACAGAATTGGCGACTCTGCTAGGGAGAGATTGACCTCTTGCTGGTCCATCCCTAAGTGGGTTAAGCCTAGTTTGTTTTATCTGTTTTATTATTATTTGTTTTGTTTGATTATGTGTTTAAACTGGGGTTGTTTGGGTTTTTTGCAAATGACGAATCCTATACCCGGATTAAGTTACACTTAACAATAGGACGGGCGGTACAGTCATGTTAACTTTGAGGGAGTAATCCCGAAGAAGGAGGCATGAGATCCCCCACTCAATGGAAGGCCCTTTTGAACATAATATTTGTTTACCGAGTAATCGGGAAGACATTATTATTTTCGACCTGGGAGCCAGAGAAATTCAGAACCGTAGAACCCTAACCCATCTTGGCCTTTTAGGTGTAGCGCGGAGACTATAACGGAGTAATTCGGAAGTAGTTGTTACGCGATGCTACGCTCGGATGAGTTTCTCTTGAGAATATTGCTAATTATTGAGTAATCAAGACGTTGGTAATATCCGAAGGAGGAATGTAGACTCTGGGAACTCTTAGAACCTTGTCTTGCAGGTGTGATTAAACCATTAGTACATACCTTGGGGTGGGCTTTACCCTTGACTCCATGCTCGAAACGTTGAACCTTTGAACCCCATGTTTGTGAACTTGTGTGTAACTGTTGCATTATCATTCATTCATACATTCATCAACATTTTTTGTAAAAAACTTGTTTTTCAAGGAACTTAGGAATGATTTGTACATACATCTCAGGTACTATTATTATGGAATTTGGAAAGAGAAACACTCGAAGTTTTAGTTTTAAGGAGCCCGAGATTGAAGAACTGAAGAGTTTTATTCCTAAAATCAAGAACCCGACGGATTTTCAGAAAAAGTATGGGTCCATTATACCTCTCATGAAGCGCAAGATGAAGGAAGGCATCCTTGGTACGTTAGTCCAATTTTACGATCCTTTGTATCGATGTTTCACCTTTCCGGATTACCAGTTAATGCCCACCTTAGAAGAGTACTCCTACATACTTGGTTTGCCGATCACCGACTGTGTTCCTTTTTCTGGCTTAGAAGAGGAACCCAAATCTCACGAGATAGAGACCATCACCCACTTGAAGAAGTCAGAGATAGAGGAAAACATGACTACAAAAGGGGGAATCCGAGGTTTGTCTGCGCAGTTTTTGTTAAGGAAAGCTCGTCATTTCGCTGAGATAAAAGATACTATTGCCTTTGAAGACGTCTTCGCTTTACTCGCTTATGGTCTATTCTTGTTCCCTAACGTTGATAAGTTTGTGGATATCAACGCCATCAGAATTTTCTTGATTGGAAATCCGGTCCCTACGCTGCTAGGAGATACCTACTACTCCATCCATCTTCGAAACTCTTATCAAGGAGGGATGATTATTTGTTGTGCACCGTTGCTATATCAGTGGTATGTTTCTCATCTACCTAGGTCTGATGTTTTCTGGGATCTCGAGAAGGAGCCGCGATGGGCGCCAAAAATTATGGCTCTCACTCATTTCGACATTGATTGGTATAATCGAGTTTACTATGACGTGAAGGTCATCGATAGCTGTGGTGCTTTTCCTAACGTGCCTCTTCTCGGTACGAAAGGTGGAATTAACTATAACCCTGTTCTCGCGCGCCGTCAGTTTGGATACCCGATGAGGGACAAGCCAAACAACATCCATGTGAGTGGTTTCTTTTTACAAGAAGGACAAGATCACCAGGCAGCTAAGAGGGATATCGAAGGAGTTTGGCGCCACATCCATAGGAAAGGGAGAGATATGTTAGGACGTAGAGGTGTCGTTTCTTTGGAGCCTTACCTACAATGGGTCCGTGCTAGGGCTTGTGCTCTCAAGATGCCCTATAAACCTGAGAAACCTTTATTCCCTACTGTTGCATCATCATCTGTTGATGTCCCTATCGAGAATATGGGAGAATACCAAGGAAATCTGGCTAGGATGAAGCCCGAGAGAGATGCTTGGAAAGAAAAGTATAATATGTCTGAATATGAGAATCGGGTCCTGGCTCGACAACTAAAGGAAAAGGAGGATTTGCTATTTATTCAAGACGGCTGGTTCATTGATCATGATGAGAAGCTTCGTCAAAAGGATGCTTTACTGAAGAAGTATGCTAGTGAAAGGAAGAGAAAGAAGGAAGGTTCGGTAAGCGTTGCTCTTATTCCTAATCCACAAAAGGAAATCATTGATCGACTGGTAGCTGACAAGAAAGAGATGGAAGACTTTTATGAAGAGAAGATCAGGAAGCTCCGGTTACAGTTGGCATTTGGTCCTTCATCTGATGATTATGAGTGATCTTTAGCTTTTAGTTTTATTTTACTGATGTCATTTTGTAAAACTCTGTAAAAGGGCTTCATGTTCCAAAGTTGTAATTTATTGCTTTATTATGGGCTTCATGTTCCAAAGTTGTAGTTTACTGCTTTTATTATTGGGTTGTTATCCCAAAGTTGTAATTTTTTGTTTTGTTGTTCCAAAGTTGTAAGTTGCAATTTACCGCTTTTGATTAATGAAATGAGTTTTTATTGTTCCAAATTCCTTTACCATTGATGTGTGCAAAATTATTGAAGTTCCTTGAAAAACTATTAAAATGAATTATCATTTGCATCATATATCATGCATCATCCAACATTACACTTCACATGTTTTCTAGAGTCTCATCCTTGTTTCTTTTTCCCCTCCGATAGATTGTCAAGCTGTCTCATCGATACGATACTCGAGCTAATCGTCAGAGAAAGATGGAAGATCTGGAACAGGAAAACCACGAGCTTCGTGAGGAGGTCGCTACCATTTGTGTCGGTATGGAAAAGTTAACTGCGCTAGTGGAAAGTTTGATGGCTGCTCAGAATCAGCCATCGACTACAGCTGCTGAGATTCAGACTTCAACTATTGTGGTTTCCGAGATTGTCACCGTTCCTATATCTGTGACTCAAATCAACTCTCCGCTTCAACATCAGATGCCAAAAGGTTTTTCATGGGGAATGCCTTACAACTTTGTGCCAGAGGGGTATCAGCCTGTCGTACAACCTTTGTTTCAACCTACTATGTCTTTTCCTCAACCAGAGACAACTGCCATGCCGCCGGTAATCCCGTCTGTGACACCTTTCCCGCAACCAGTGATGACAACTGTCGCTCCTGTGGTTCACTATATGCCATACTTGAATGAACCTACTTATCCTTCCGAGCCTGCTGAAAGTCTGGGTCTTTTTGATAGAATGGAAGAATTTCAAGACCAATTCCAAGAAATGCAGAGGGAGCTCAGAGCGTTAAAAGGGAAGGATTTGTTTGGAAAGAACACTCATGACCTTTGTTTAGTTCTGAATGTCAAGATTCCAGCAAAATTCAAAGTGCCAGACTTTGAAAGATATAAGGGTGATTCGTGTCCTCGGAGTCACTTGACTATGTACGTGAGAAAGATGTCTACATATTCCGATGATCATGACTTGTTAATTCACTATTTTCAGGACAGTTTGACGGGTGCCGCTCTAAAGTGGTATATGGGTTTGGACAGTATTCGGATCCGCAACTTCAACGATCTTAGTGAAGCTTTTGTTCACCAGTATAAGTACAACGTTGACATGGCGTCGGACAGGGATCAACTCCGGGCGATGTCCCAGAGAGACAAAGAGTCCTTTAAGGAATACGCCCAGAGGTGGCGCGAAATTGCTGCTCAAATCTATCCTCCTCTTGAGGAGAAAGAGATGACAAAGATATTCTTGAAGACTTTAGGTTCCTTTTACTATGAAAGAATGATTGCCAGCGCACCCAGCGACTTCACCTAAATGGTAAGTATGGGCATGCGGTTGGAGGAAGGGATTCATGAAGGGCGTTTGGTTAAAGAAGGAAGTCCGTCTAGCAGTATCAAGAAGTTTGGAAGTGTTTTCCCAAAAAGAAAAGAGCAGGATGTCAGCATGATCGTCCCAGGGAGACCGAGGAGAGGTTACTCACATGTTGCGGCAGTCACTCCGGTTGTCCGCCCAACATTGGTGACCCCAACTCATCAAACCTCACCAACTCAACAACGGCCATTTCAGCAGCAGCCTCGACAACAGGCTTATCCATTTAACAACCAGAACCGTTCACCGAGGAAACTGCAATTCGATGCCATTCCCATGACTTATACTGAATTGTTCCCTGCTCTTATCCGAAAGAACCTCATAACGACGAAGCCTCCTCCTGTCGCACCAAATAGTACTTCTCCGTGGTACAAGGCGGATCAGTTTTGTGAATATCATCAAGGGTCGCCGGGGCACAACATTGAGAATTTTTTTGCTCTAAAGGCGGACGTGCAGAGGTTGATTAAGAATGGTATCTTGTCTTTCAAGGATGTTAACCCAAATGTTAGAGATAATCCTTTGCCTCGACATGGGGCAGCATCTGTGAATATGGTGGAAGGTTGTCCAGGAAAGTTTCGAGTTTTTCAAGTTGAACACATAAGAGATTCGTTGACCAGGTTACATCAGAGCTTAAGAAGACTTGCATTTGTTAGGCATCAGCATGATTATGATGTTTGTGAATTTTGTTCAAGAGAGGTTGATTGCCCTATTGTGAAGGAGGATATTCAAAAATTGTTAGACCAGAGGGTCATCACTATTACATATGACAGAGATCCGGAGGATGAAGTGAATGTTATAACACCACAATTCAATTTGCCTGAACCAGTAGAGATCGTTTACGACAGTCAGACTACACCTGTTGCTCCTTTGATCATTTATCCACCTGGTCCCGTGCCTTACAACTCAGACCAAGCCATACCGTATAAGTATAATGCCACAATGATTGAGAATGGGGTAGAAGTCCCTATACCAACAAGGCCATCTTTTGTTAACATCGCTGAGGTGAGTAGAGTTACGAGAACTGGACGTGTTTTTGCAGCAGTACCTTTGAAGAGACTAGAAGTTAAAGTCAGGAGGCCCATACCGACAGAAACTCCAGTGAGAAATGTTGAACCAAGGGTTGAGATAGGCCGATCCAATGAACCTATCCCACATCCCGATGATAATGAGATTCTGAAGCTCATCAAGAGAAGTGAATATAAGATTGTGGACCAACTATTGCAAACTCCTTCCAAGATTTCTTTGCTTGCTTTACTGAGAGATTCTGGTGCCCATAGAGAAGCTTTGATGAAGGTCTTGGACCAGGCATTCGTGGATCATGATGTGACGGTTGACCAATTTGATGGAATTGTGGGAAATATTACTTCGTGTAACAATCTTGGTTTCAGTGATGAAGAGCTTCCGGAGGAGGGAAGGAATCATAATATGGCTTTGCATATCTCAATAAGTTGCGGAAATGATACTTTATCAAGTGTGTTGGTAGATACAGGTTCGTCGTTAAATGTAATGCCCAAAACTACATTATCTCGACTCTCATATCAAGGTGCTCCCATGAGACCTAGTGGGGTCATTGTCAAAGCGTTTGATGGTTCTAGGAAGACTGTCATTGGTGAAGTGGATCTTCCTATAATCATTGGTCCTCATACTTTTCAAATCACTTTTCAAGTAATGGATATTCGTGCCGCCTACAGTTGCCTATTGGGTCGTCCATGGATCCATGATGCAGGGGCAGTCACTTCCACGCTCCATCAAAGATTGAAGTTTGTGAGGCATGGAAAGCTAGTAATGATTGGTGGAGAGCAGGCTATGGTGGTAAGCCATTTGTCATCTTTCTCTTTTTATGATGCTGATGAGGATGTTGGAACCCAATTTCAAGCCCTATCTGTTGCTAATAATGAAGTGAAGAAGCAAGGGACATCTATTTCTTCTTTTGAGGATGCGCGACGTGTGGTTGAAAGTGGTTCGGCTGAAGGGTGGGGCCAGGTGTTGACTTTTCCCGAGAACAAGTCTGGAGAAGGTCTTGGTTTTCATCCCGTGTCTACCAGAGTCAAGCAGGAAATAGTTACTCGTCCGATACAAGAAGTTTTCCGAAGCGCAGGTTTTATCCATCCGACTCCTCCTGAAGTTGATGCTATAATAGGAGACGATTCTGAAGAGGATTTACCCGATTTTGTAACGTATGGAGTGGTTTGCCAGAACTGGATTGCTATTGATGTTCCTGCTGTGATGCACATTTCTGAGTAATGTTTTGTTTTATTTTTGAAAAAAATTCGCTCTGCCCAAGGCGAAAAGTATTTGTGTCGGGCTATGTTGAAAATAAATCCTTTTGCTCTGCCCAAGGCAAAAGAGAAAATGTCTGGGCTCTTCGTTTCAAGTATTTCCCCTCATGAATAAAAATGTTATTTTGTCCACTACTGTCTTATTTTTTACTTTTTCTGGGAAATAGTAATGAAAATTAATTGGTAGTAATAGGAAAATATAATAATATTTTGTTTCATTTGTACAACATTCATATTAATCGATTTCTAAAATAAAGCATAATCATATGTGCAGATTAATCCATGACTTAACCATTGAAAACAATGATCCTATGCCCTCTCCCAACTTTGAATTCCCTGTGTTCAGAGCCGAAGAAGAGGATAGCGAAGGAGTTCCTGATGAAATTTCCCGTTTACTTGAGCACGATGAAAAGACTATTCAGCCGTTTGAAGAGCCTATAGAGATGATCAATTTGGGTGATGAAGAAGATAAAAAGGAAGTCAAGGTCGGAGCATTGCTTATCCCAGAGGTCAAAGAGAAAATGTTGGAGCTTCTCAGAGAGTATGTTGATGTGTTTGCTTGGTCCTACCAAGATATGTCAGGTTTGGACAACAATATTGTGGAGCATCGTTTACCGTTGAGACCGGAATGTCCGCCGATTAAGCAGAAGTTGAGAAGGACTCGTCCCGAGATGGCTGACAAGATCAAAGAAGAAGTTCAAAAACAAATTAATGCAGGTTTCCTTGTTACATCGGTCTATCCTCAGTGGTTAGCCAATATAGTGCCTGTTGCTAAGAAAGATGGCAAAGTTCGAATGTGTGTAGACTATAGAGATCTGAATAGAGCTAGCCCAAAGGATGACTTCCCATTACCGCACATTGACGTATTGGTCGACAGTACCGCAAAGTTCAAAGTCTTTTCTTTCATGGATGGTTTCTCTGGTTACAATCAAATCAAGATGGCACCAGAATATATGGAGAAGACAGCTTTCATTACACCGTGGGGAACATTTTGTTATCGGGTTATGCCGTTTGGTTTGAGGAATGCTGGTGCAACATACCAAAGGGCCATGACTGCTTTGTTCCATGATATGATGCATAAAGAGATAGAAGTGTATGTAGATGACATGATTGCCAAATCACAAACTGAAGAAGACCATTTGGAACATTTATTGAAGCTATTCCAGCGTTTGAGAAAGTATAAACTCCGTCTGAATCCCAACAAGTGCACTTTTGGTGTTCGTTCTGGAAGACTTCTGGGTTTCATTGTCAGTCAGAAGGGTATTGAGGTAGATCCTGATAAAGTCAAAGCTATTCGGGAAATGCCCGCACCCAAGACGGAAAAACAAGTAAGAGGATTCCTTGGGAGACTGAACTATATTTCTAGATTTATATCTCATATGACTGCTACCTGTGGGCCGATTTTCAAGCTTCTCAGAAAGAACCAAGGATGTGTGTGGACAGAAGATTGTCAGAGAGCTTTTGATAGCATCAAAGAATATTTACTTGAACCTCCCATTTTGATTCCTCCAGTGGAAGGAAGACCTTTGATTATGTACCTAACTATATTGGAAGATTCCATGGGATGTGTGCTTGGTCAACAAGATGAGACTGGAAGAAAGGAACATGCCATATATTATCTGAGTAAGAAATTCACAGACTGTGAGTCTCGATACTCATTGCTCGAGAAAACCTGTTGTGCTTTAGCTTGGGCTGCTCGCCGTCTGCGCTAGTATATGATTAACCACCCCACTTGGTTGATCTCCAAAATGGATCCGATCAAGTATATCTTTGAGAAGCCCGCCTTATCTGGAAGAATAACCCATTGGCAGATGTTGTTATCCGAATATGACATTGAGTATCACACTCAGAAAGCAATCAAAGGGAGTATTTTAGCCGACCATTTGGCTCACCAACCAATTGACGATTATCAATCCATCAAGTTTGATTTCCCAGATGAATATGTTATGTACTTGAAAGCTAAAGATTGTGAAGAGCTGTTACCTGAAGAAGGACCTGATCCCGAATCGCATTGGGGTTTGATATTTGACGGAGCGGTGAACTCTTACGGAAATGGAATTGGGGCAATCATCGTCACTCCCCGAGGTACTCATATCCCGTTCACAACAAGATTGAAGTTTGACTGCACGAACAACATGGCTGAATACGAGGCATGTATTATGGGTCTCGAAGAAGCAGTGGATCTAAGGATTAAGATTCTTGATATTTACGGAGATTCGGCATTGGTAATTAATCAAATCAAAGGAGAATGGGAGACTCGTCATCCTGGTTTGATCCCTTACAGAGACTATGCTAGAAGATTGTTAACTTTCTTCAACAAAGTGGAATTACATCATATCCCTAGAGATGAAAACCAAATGGCTGATGCTTTAGCTACTTTGTCTTCAATGTTTCAAGTGAATGGTTGGAACGATGTGCCTACAATCCGGGTTATGCGCCTCGATAGACCTGCTCATGTGTTCTCAGTAGAAGAGGTCACCGACGACAAACCGTGTTTCTATGACATTAAACGTGTTCTTCAAACTCAAGAGTACCCGCCTGGGGCATCCAATAAAGATAGGAAGACGTTGAGAAGATTAGCAAGCAGTTTCTTCCTCAATGAAGAAGTATTATACAAGAGGAATTACGACATGGTCTTGCTCAGATGTGTAGACAGACATGAAGCAGACATGCTGATGCAAGAAGTACATGAAGGATCCTTTGGTACCCATGCCAACGGACATGCAATGGCTAAAAAGATGTTGAGAGCCGGTTACTATTGGATGACAATGGAATCTGATTGCTGCAAATATGTGAAGAAATGTCATAAATGCCAGATTTATGCGGACAAGATACATGTGCCACCGACCCTCCTCAACGTTATCTCTTCACCTTGGCCTTTCTCCATGTGGGGCATTGATATGATTGGAATGATTGAACCCAAAGCTTCAAATGGTCATCGTTTCATCTTGGTAGCGATCGATTATTTCACTAAATGGGTGGAAGCAGCATCTTATGCTAATGTAACCAGACAGGTGGTAGTCAGATTTATCAAGAATCAGATCATTTGTCGATACGACATCCCGAGCAAGATCATCACTGATAATGGTTCGAATTTGAATAACAAGATGATGAGAGAGCTTTGTGAAGAGTTCAAGATCGAACATCATAATTCTTCTCCTTACAGGCCGAAGATGAATGGGGCAGTTGAAGCTGCTAACAAGAATATCAAAAAGATTGTCCAGAAGATGGTGGTAACTTATAAAGATTGGCATGAAATGCTTCCGTTTGCTCTGCATGAATATCGTACTTCAGTTCGAACTTCAACGGGCGCAACCCCTTTTTCCCTAGTTTATGGTATGGAAGCAGTACTCCCCGTGGAGGTTGAGATTCCGTCTATGAGAGTGTTGATGGAAGCTAAACTTTCTGAGGCTGAATGGTGTCAAAGTAGATATGATCAGTTGAATTTAATTGAAGAAAAGAGATTGACAGCATTGTGTCACGGTCAATTGTATCAGCAGAGAATGAAGAAGGCTTTTGATAAGAAGGTTCGACCGCGCGAGTTCAGAGAAGGTGACCTCGTGCTCAAGAAGATATTATCTTTCCAACCTGATTCTAGGGGCAAGTGGGCTCTGAATTATGAAGGACCGTATGTCGTTAAGAAAGTTTTCTCTGGAGGTGCCTTGATTCTCACCAATATGGACGGTGAAGAGCTCCCGTGCTCCATGAACGCCGATGCAGTCAAGAAGTATTTCGCTTAGGTTTGAGTTGACAGTTTTCCAAGTTGAAAACCCGAAGGGGCGACTTAGGCAAGTTTTTGGTCAGACCGGTTGTGGCATTTGAGCATATTTCGGAATTCGAAGTTGTCAGGGAGAATAGTGATCATTGTTTTTGTGTAACTTTTTCTTTCATGTACTATTTCCCAAACTTTTGTAAACCGTTGGAGTTGCGTTGTTAGCGAACTACCATCTTATTAATGAAATTTGAGCATTTACCTTTTGTGGGCAAATTTTTAATTTACGGAAATATTTGAAACAAAGTTATTTAAAGTATTCTTATTTTTAAAATGTGTCGTGAGTAATGAAAGGAATATTAACAGTTGTTCCGAGGATGGTCAAGCCATGAAATGCAAAACAATACAGTAATTTATCCTTGCATGATGAACATGTTTCGTTTCAAAATCGTCATGAGGTGTTGGTTGTGTAAACTTGCGTTTCTCGTGGTACTAAGTTTGGTGACTCCCCAGCTGTTCCAGTTAAGCGTTGTTTTGGTTACCTTTGTTTGAGCAGATTTCTGAAGTGTGGTACGCTTTGTCTCATGCCAGTAATCTATTGGTATTAGAAGTTTGGATTTGAATACTTTTCTCCTCAGAAGACTCGAGCCTTGTAGCGTGATACGCTCTGACGTTTTTTTGTGGTTCCAGTTCCAGTTATTTTCCGTCTTTTTTAAGATTGGCCGAGTATCTATTATTTCGTGACATCTTGTCGTCTTCAAGATATTCCATCTGTTTGTTTTGTCAGCATAACATTCATTTACTCATTTACACTTATATCACGCATGCATATTCACATTTGTCGTTGATTTTGGGTTGTATACTTTGTTTATTCAAACAGTATACATGTTTCTTTCCAAGTAGAAGGTTAGCTTAGGCAGAAAATGTGTTTCCTTTCTAAATTCCCCAACTGAGCTAATCCTCGTGGACGATTTTTGATTTAGCCTACCTTGTCCATTTCTGGATAGGATGAATCTCCCAATCAAGTTACTTTCTCATTGGGTGGAGTCTTGTTTGACTGTTTTCTCTCTGGTTTATTCCTGGAGGGAGTTGTTTCCTCTTGCATAGGCTATCTCATGATTTTCCCCAGTGAAGTCGCCACCTAGACGAATGATGCATTTATTTTGCACATTTAAATATGTGATCTCCTCGGGAAGGATTAATTCATGGTTCTCTTTGACGAAGATTTTATTCTCTGCCGGTGTTATCGCAATTTCCTTCTGAGTTTCATTGGAAAACGACAAGCGGCGGTCTCTTCATGAGCAACTTGTACGTTATTATTTTGGAAAACGGCAAGTGGCGGTCTCTTCATGAGCAACTTGTGCGTTATTATTATTTTTGGAAAACGACAAGCGGCGGTCTCTTCATGAGCAACTTGTACGTTATTATTTTGGAAAACGACAAGCGGCGGTCTCTTCATGAGCAACTTGTACGTTATTATTTTTGGAAAACGGCAAGCGGCGGTCTCTTCATGAGCAACTTGTACGTTATTATTTTTGGAAAACGGCAAGCGGCGGTCTCTTCATGAGCAACTTGTACGTTATAGACATCGTTGCAAAACGGCAAGCGGCGGTCTCTTCATGAGCAACTTGTACGTTATTGTTTTTGGAAAACGGCAAGCGACGGTCTCTTCATGAGCAACTTGTACGTTATAGACATCGTTGGAAAACGGCAAGCGGCGGTCTCTTCATGAGCAACTTGTACGTTATTATTTTTGGAAAACGGCTAGCGGCGGTCTCTTCATGAGCAACTTGTACGTTATTATTTTTGGAAAATGGCAAGAGGCGGTCTCTTCATGAGCAACTTGTACGTTATAGACATCGTTGGAAAACGGCAAGCGGCGGTCTCTTCATGAGCAACTTGTACGTTATTATTATTTTTGGAAAAGCGACAAGCGGCGGTCTCTTCATGAGCAACTTGTGCGTTATTTTTTGGAACACGACAAGCGGCAGCTCTTCACGAGCAACTTGTACGTTATTATCTTTTGGAAAACGGCAAGCAGCGGTCTCTTCATGGGCAACTTGCGCGTTATTGATTTTTTTTTTGGAAGACAGCAAGTGGCGGCTTCTTTATTTGAGCAGCTTGTATGTTATTGACATCGCTGAACGACAACGAGTGGCAGCTTCTTTATTTGAGCAGCTTGTATGTCATAGTTTTTCTGGAATACAGCAAGTGGCGGCTTCTTTATTCGAGCAGCTTGTATGTTAGTATTTTTGGAAGACAGCAAGTGGCAGTTTCTTTATTTGAGCAACTTGTATGTTATTGACATCCCTGGACGACAGCAAGTGGCAGCTTCTTTATTTGAGCAGCTTGTTTGTCATAGTATTTTTTTGGAAGACAGCAAGTGGAGGCTTCTTTATTTGAGCAGCTTGTATGTTATTGACATCTTTGAACGACAGCAAGTGGAAGCTTCTTTATTTGAGCAGCTTGTGTATCTACAACCTTATTATTATTTCAGCATTAATTAGTATATCTCCAGAAATCTCGCCGAGAAGTTTGTTATGAATCTTTACCTTCAGAAGTCGATAATCCATTATCAGCAAAATTGATACTTTTTGTCTATCGTTGGCCTTGAGTTGTGAACTCACTGTTATTTTGGGTCAATAATCTGTTTTTATGGCCTATGCAAGATACCTTCTTTGTTAGGGTCGGAGTCCGTATTCTCTCAAATTTTTATTCGCCGTCAAGAGTCTATCACTTGAAGTCGATTGGTTTATTTCCCCAATAGTGTATAATCTATGTTCCTGTGTTTTGTTGGTGTTTGGTTTCTCCAGCATTATCTTGTTTCATACAATATCTTTCTCTGTGAATTCAATCACTACATTCATATCAAACATAATGGCGGTATCTTAGGGAAAAAATTTGCGTATTATGTATTTAAGTACCTCCAATCTCGTCGAGACGAAGATTTTAATCTTCATATCTCCGGATAGAAGAAACTTAAATAGGGGCAGCTGTTGTACCCCAAATTTTGACCTAAGATACCATCTCTAATCTGCATCATTACATTGCAAGTTGTTTTTGACCTATTTTATCAATTTTCAAAGCAGATTTCAAATTCATAACTTTTTCAAATCGAGAGCTGGTTATTTTTGAAACGCCCAGTTCATTAACTGATCAATGCTTAAAATGATATTTATTTAATTATTTATTATTCTGAGTTTAAATAATTGGAATTTATTTTCAGTTATTATATAATTTAAAGAATTATAAATAATGAAGTAAATATTTGAAAAGAGGTTTATTAATTGATCAATGATATTTATTTAATTATTTATTATTCTGAGTTTAAATAATTGGAATTTATTTTCAGTTATTATATAATTTAAAGAATTATAAATAATAAAGTAAATATTTGAAAAGAGGTTTATTAATTGATCAATGATGTTTATTTAATTATTTATTATTCTGAATTTAAATAGTTGGAATTCATTTTCAGTTGTTATAATTTAAAGAATTATAAATGATAAAGTAAATAATTGGAAAGAAGAAAAGAATTAATTGGTAAAATAATAGAGTTTTATTCATCTTTATTCTAATTGTTACAATTGTTGTTTAAATAATGTATTTATTTACAAAGTATTTACAATGATAATTTTTACAAATGTTTAAAGTGAAATAAAAACTATCCTAATTTTTCTAAGTTCTAAATCTTCATCTTCTATCCAATACTTCTTTGATGCTCATTTGATTTTACCTGCAAAGAATTAAAAGAAAAAGTCAGAAATAAATATATAATTAAAAGCAGACAATTAATTTTGAGTTCATCATTAAAAGCAAACGGCTGGAATCAGTTTTTTACCCTCTTTGCAAATCACGGGATTTCTCCCGGTTCACAAAAAGGGATGAATATTTATTGATAAATATGAATGCACAAGTTAAAAATATGCACAAATTCAATATTTCAAAACCAATTGCATATTTCAAAACCAATTGCACATTTCAATTGTCAAAACTGCATATTTCAAAATCAACAGCATATGCAAGTCAAAGTTACATTTTCAAAACAAAGTCCAACGTAAACTATCCAACATATGGGAGGAGGTCCAAACACAAGGCTACATACTGTAACAATGCAGATGGCAAAGAAGAAATGTGCAGATCAAAACCATATATGCAAGCAAAATATTCCTATTTTCATCATTTTCCAGCTTTGCTTTTTCAGAACACAAGTACATAACATCATTTTTAAATGTTTCAAACTGTACTAAGGAGAGAGAAGAGAGAAAATAGTGTGGGTTTACAGGTTTTGGCCTTAGGCAGAAAAGGGATATAAAACAAAACTGCAGTAACACAGTAAAAAAGGGAAGCATAGAAAAGGATACAAAGCAAACTGAATGGAACAGTAGATGTGCAGAAGTATCAAAGGCAAAAAGAGTTAAAATATACAAAACCTGAACCATCCAGAGCCAAGGGGACCAACTGATATAAAACAACACAAATTTCTCAAGCAAAGGAGAGTTCAAAACCTGTTTGGAGGCCTTAAATCAAAAACTGTCAAACAAATACCAAACGAATTCTCAAGGTCAAAGCAAAAAAACCTCAAGAACCTGCTGTCTCAAGACCAAAACCAATAACCATGGCCTAAAAAAACAGTAAACACTAGGCTGTCCAACCAAAGCCTTAAGCCTTTCAAACCATAACCTGTTGAAACCTGTAAAAGCCTTAACCATCAAACAACACAAGCCATCACCAACAAATCATGCCAAGTTAAAAACCAGTAAACACAACCTTCTGAAGGCCATATCTCAAACAACATCAAAACACAAACAAATAACACAAAGCCTAATAACCTGCTTAATCTTTGAACCTGTAACATAAGCCAAGACCGTATCTATCAAACACATCAAACCAGCAAGGCCCAACCTGTCATCAAGCCTAAACTGACCTCACAACAACACAATGTCAAAGTCTCCCATAAGCCTAAAATTGGAAATAGCATAACATCCAAACCAAGTTCAGGAAAGCAACTCAAAGCCCTCAGAACCTAGGGTTCATCATAGGGATAAACACACTAACACATTGTCAAGCAACTCAAACCATCACAGGGTCCAACGTTTCAAGACAACTCAAAATGTTCATACAAGCAAAGTTATTCAAAAGGCAACAAACTCTCAGATAATCATCATCAAGACAACTCAGCAAGCCCACAGAAAGAAGAAGGAAAAGAAGCATACAAAGGCTACCAAGAGGAAGAGGATAAAGATTTGTTTTCAGGATTTCATCACCAAACAAAAGAAGTAAGAAACGAATACCAGGGTCAAAGCAAGCATCACGCGTTTCATCCCTCACTGCCTTGGTCGCCACAGCTCTTCTCCACCCTTTTTTCCTCCGTCTCCAAAGGTAATGTCTCTCCCTCTATTTATTTCATGTACCTCGAATAACCATAACATATGAAGTCAGAAAATAAGGGGCGAGATCATAACATGCAGTAATAAAACCCTAATGAAATTAAGATGAAGATTGTTACCTTGAATCTGTCGCCCTAGCGTTTCGTTGGAGGTAAGAAGAAGTTCGGAGATGCCGGTGGCCATGGGCAAGGGAAAACTCAGAGGCGAGGGCATGAGAGCAACAAAGAAGAAGAAACGATGAAGTGAAACGAACGAACGACGCGCCTCTGTCAAACCCAAACAATTCCCTAATGAAAACAAATATCAGAAACCCTAAAACTTTGTTCCAATATTGGGCCTAACCCGTTTCCCTTGCTTAAACCATTTCATCTATGCTAATTTCGCCCCCTCCCCTGTCTGATCAGTTTAGCCCATATAAATTATTTATTATCTACCCCCTTTAATTTTTGATACCCCTCTTTCATTCATTTTCTTTTAGTTTTTCTTTTAGAATTTTATTAATCAAATAGAGGTGTAATTTAATTAGACAAAATTTTAATAATTTGACCAATTTCATTAGTTTAAGTTTAAGATTAATTTAGTAATTTTTAGTATTATTTTTAATTAGATTTAAGTTAATAACTTTTAAAGTTTTAATTTAGTTTAGAATTATTTAATAATTCTTAAAATAATACTTTATATTAATACCAAAATATATATATAAAAATAAAAATTAAAAAAAAAACATTTTATTTTCTTTAATTAAATTCTCTTGTTTTGTACATATTGAACAAAAAATATAAAAATGCATGTTCACATCATCTAGTCTGTTATTTAATCATTGTTGTGGTACTTAGCTACTTAATCATTATCTATCTAATTGTCGGTTTGATTATTCAGTCTTTACTTGGTTATTCTGTTTACGTCTAAATCCAAGGGAAAAAATGATTAAATTTGTTGACTTCATGTCCTCAAATCCAATCACGCGAATATCTTCATTTCATTAAAACTTAAGATAATTTTTTCCCCAAATATTCAATTTTTTCAAAACTTATACCTTTTAAGTCAAAACTTCGACATTAGGTCGTCGTATCTTCAAAAAAAACCGTCTGTACCCCTTTTCGGCCAAAACAATTTATTTTTAATCAAACGAACATTTTAATAAACAGATATTTCAAAAGGTTCCTATAGAATACTATATATACATTGGGTGCTAATACCTTCCCCTTGTATAACCAACCCCCGAACTCTAGACCTCTTTTCAAAATGCCTTGTATTTTCATTACTTTTAAAAGTATTATTTTACATTGCATATTTTAGGGTTTTATTTCGCTCTTTTCCCTTTTCCCTTGGAAATAATAAAGCGCGGTGGCGACTCTTGCTTTTGTGAGACGAGTTAATTAATAATTCGATCTCCGATTTACCCCGCTACATTTTTTATCGCTACACAGTACAATGCCGACCTTGCTCCCACTCGTACTTAACTCCAGAGTATGTCCATGGGTGCAAGTGAAGGCTTTAAGGACTATGCACAGAAATGGAGAGACTTGGCTGGGAGAGTTCAACCCCCGTTCTCTGATAGGGAGTACGTTGATATGTTTGTGGGGACGCTATCTGGTCCATTTTTTAATCATTTGATCGGAAGCTCATCAGCTGGTTTCACCGAGCAGATTTTAACTAGAGAGAGTAGAAGCTGGGATTCAAAGCGGAAAAATACAGAAGGATGCCTCCTCAAGTTCAGTAAAGAAGCCTTTTTCTTGTAAGAAGGAAGCCAGTGCCATCTATAGCCCGAGGGGTCAGAACAGGGCTGAACAACGTCAGACAGTAAATGCCGTTATGATACCTAGACCTACAGTTGCTCCATAACGCTACAATCAACAAAGGGAAGAAATACCACAACAGCAGTTTACCCGCATCAACATGAAATTGGCTGAAGTTCTACCTCATCTGATGAGATCCAACTTGGAAACCTTGAGAGAGGCTCCCAAGAATCCAAATACTACATCTCCCTGATATAATCCGAATTCCCGGTGTGCCTATCATTCTAAGAGTCCTGCCACGATACAAATGATTGTTGGGCTCTGAGGAATAAAATACAAGACTTGATTGAAGCCAAGGAAATAGATTTTGATGCTCCGGAGAAGCCCAACATCATAACCGCTCTCATGCCTAAACACGATCGTGGAGTTAATGCTATTGACACTGATTTGTTTGTTACCTCTGTTGATGAAGTTTCTACTCCTCTCATGACTGTCAAGAAGGATTTTCTGTTGGCCGGTTTATTTCCGGGATGTGGTGAAGGTTGCCACATGTGTTCGCTTCTACCTTCTGGTTGCCATTTGCTGAAGTTAGGTGTTCAACGCCTGATAGATAGCAAAGAGATTTTGTTCCAAAAGACTATGATTCTTGTTGCTCCAATTGAAGATGTTGCCATTATAACCATCTTCGCCAATCCTTCCAAGGTTTCCTCGAGAAGACCTGTTAGGATTATATCTGCTCCAAGAATTGATGCGCTAATAATCACTGTTCCTGGTCCTGTCCCGTATGTCTCGGACAAAGCTGTCCCATGGCATTATGGTACTGATGTGTACTATCATGGCATCAAACAAGATCTGAAAGATGAAGAGGCTGATGCCGATATTGGTAACATTGTCGGAACCAACAAAATCACCCGAATTGGAAGGGTCTTCTCTCCCGAGATTTCCCCTAAGATTGTCAACAAGCCAATTGTCATTCCATTTGTTGTTCTTGCTAATACATCCACTACAGTTCCTGTTCTTACTCCAATTATTACCCCTGTCGGCAAATCGTCTAATACTCATGGCAAAGAGGTTGTAGGTGAGCCTTCCCGAATGGAGGCGCCTAAGAAAATTGTTGTGGAAGCCTCTAAGCAAGAAATGGAGGAAATACTAAAAATCATTAAGAAGAGCGACTACAATGTGGTCGAGCAGCTGGGGTAGACGCCATCAAAGATATCCATGTTGTCTTTGTTGTTGTGTTCTGAAGCCCATGCGAAGGCTTTGATTGCATTCCTCAAGACTGCGCATGTGCCGCCAGAAACTTCAACTGATCAGTTTAAAGATTGTGTGGCCAGCCTGACTGTTGATAATGGGCTGGGTTTTTCAGATGCAGTTTTGACTCCGAAAGGAAGGAAGCATAATGATGCTCTGCATGTCTCGATTGAATACAGGGGCACCATTATGGCTCATGTGCTGGTAGATACTGGGTCTTCACTGAATGTTCTGCCGAAGAAGGCGTTGGACCGACTGGATTGCAAGGGTTTGACTCTAAAGCCTAGTAACATTATGGTAAGGGCTTTTGACGGATCGAAGAGAATGGTGCACGGGGAGGTGGACATCCATGTCAAAGTAGGTTCTCAAACTTTTGGATCCACTTTCTATGTGATGGATATCAGGCCATCGTATTCTTGTTTGTTGCGTCATCCTTGGATCCATGAGGCTGGGGCAGTTACTTCCACACTACACCAAATGCTGGAGTATCCGGTGAAAGGAAAGATTGTCACAGTGTAGGGTGAAGAAGAATATATGGTGAGTCACCTCAACTCCTTCCGCTACAAAGAGATGGACTGGGAATTCATAGAAAATCCTTGTCAGAATTTTGAAGAGGTCCCTCAGATCTTGGCATCAACTGAAATTACTAGCAACAAACCTCCTTTGAAGATGGCTTCTCTCGAGGACGCCAGGGCCATGGTTGAAGAAGGTGGGTGTGCCAATTGGGGTCAGCTCCCTGATTTCACTCAGAAAACTGACAAATTTGGTTTGGGCTTTACTACAGGGGCTCAAAGGGCTGTTAGACGCGCTCGGGCTGGAGGACCTCCCCTACGCATCAGCAATCATGGGATTAACGCCATTGAAGACAGTGAAGAGGAATCAGACATTGACAGCTGGATCTACCCAACAACCAACGGTGGACCGAATAACTGGACGGCTAGGGACTTTATACCTGTTTCTTTTATTCCGCAGTAATTGACCTATTTGTTTTAAGATTTGTAATAAACAATTTGAAACTTTACGGCCCGGTGCCTTGCCCGAGGCACCTTGGCTTTGCTTGTGAGGGCTATTATTTGTCATTTAATAATCATTAATAAAGCATTGGAAGTTTCTTGCATACAAATTTTACGCTCTCTGTTTTTCTTTTATGTTTTCACTTCATCAAAATAGCTATTCTCTTACACACACTCACGTATCATAATGTAGATCCATATCCACTCTGGATCCCATTGATAACAGCTCTGCTATTGCCAGTTATGACTTCAAAAATCCGATCAACCAAGCCGAGGACGAAGGTAATGATGATTGTGAGGTTCCTGGAGAGCTTGCTAGACTGTTACAGCAGGAAGAAAGGGCCATACAGCCTCATGAAGAGTCAGTTGAGACAGTGAATTTGGGTACTGAGGAAGATAGAAGAGAGGTTAAAATAGGTTAAAATATGGAGCTTAGCGTCAAACAGAGGTTGGTACAGATGTTGCACGACTATGTTGAGATCTTCGCCTGGTCCTATGAAGATATGCCTGGTTTGGACACTGATATTGTGGTACATTGCCTTCCAACTAAAGAAGCTTGTCCTCTAGTTAAACAGAAGGTTCGTCGTATGCACCCTGAAATGTCATAGAAGATCAAGGCATAGGTCATGAAACAGTTCGATGCAGGATTCTTAGCTATCACTTCGTATCCACAGTGGTTTGCTAACGTTGTTCCGGTACCTAAGAAGGATAGTAAGGTACATATGTGTGTTTACAGAGATCTGAACAGGGCAAGCCCCAAGGATGACTTCCCACTTCCTCACATCGATGTTCTAGTCGACAACACCGCGCAACACAAAATCTTATCCTTCATGGATGGTTTCTCTGGTTACAACCAGATCAAGATGGCTCCTGAAGACATGGAGAAGACAACCTTCGTTACACAGTGGGGCACCTTCTTCTACAAGGTGATTCCTTTTGGGTTGAAGAATGCTAGGGAACCTTATCAGCGCGTTATGGTCGCTTTGTTCCATGACATGATTCACCACGAGATCGAAGTTTATGTTGATGATATGATAGCCAAGTCTCATACTGAGGAAGAGCACCTTGATCATCTCCAGAAATTGTTTGACAGGTTGAAGACATACAAACTGAGGTTGAATCCGAACAAGTGTACCTTCGGGGTAAGATCTGGTAAGCTTCTGGGTTTTATCATTAGTGACAAGGGTATTCAGGTAGACCCTGCGAAGGTAAAAGCCATACAAGAGATGCCGGTTCCCCGCACAGAGAAAGAGGTTAGAGGTTTCTTGGGACGTCTGAATTATATCGCCAGGTTCATTTCAGATTTGACTGCTACTTGTGAGCCAATATTCAAGCTACTGAAGAAAGATCAAGTGGTAAAGTGGAATGACCAATGCCAGACCGCTTTCGAAAGAATCAAAGAATACCTTCACGAACCGCCAATTCTGATGCCTCCAGTTGAAGGAAGACCTTTGATATTATACTTGACAGTGCTAGACAATTCAATGAGGTGTCTGCTGGGGCAGCATGACGAGTCTGGTCAAAAAGAGCATGCAATTTACTACCTTATCAAAAAGTTTACCAACTGTGAGACGCGATACTCATTGCTAGAGAAAACTTGTTGCGCTTTGGCATGGGCTGCTCACCGACTGAGACAGTATATGCTAACTCACACTACCTTGTTGATATCAAAGATGGATCCGATCAAGTATATTTTCGAGAAGCCCGCTCTCTCCAGAAGGATAGCAAGGTGGAAAATGATCTTAACTGAGTACGACATACAATATATAACCCCAAAAGCAATAAAGGGGAGTGTATTGGATGATCATTTGTCTCATCATGCCGTGGATGATTACCAGTCCATGAATTTTGAGTTCCCGGATGAGAATATCATGTTGGTAACTGACTATGAAGAACCTGGACCGGATGAAGGACCTGAGGAGAGATCCCGATGGTCTATGTATTTTGATGGAGCCTCGAACGCACTAGGTAACAGCATTGGCGCTGTAATCATATCTCCCGAGGGTTGTCATACTCCATTCACCACTCGATTATGTTTAAAATGCACCAACAACATGGCAGAGTATGAAGCATGTATCATGGGTCTTCGAGCTACTATTGACTTGAGGATCAAGTTCTTGAATGTATTCTGGGATTCCGCTTTGGTGATAAGTCAGATCAAAGGCGAGTGGGATACGAGGCACCTGAATCTCATTCCTTACAAAGAGTATGTACTGACATTGCTCCCACACTTTGAGGAGATAACCTTTGAACATTTCCCACGAGAAGAGAACCAGTTGGCGGACGCGCTAGCTACCATGTCTTCTATGTTCATGGTTAGGTGGGACAATGAAGCTCCCCAGATTACCATTGAGAGGTTGGATGAACCGGAACACTGTTGTGAAATCGATACTTAAGAAGCGACAGATAAACCTTGGTTTCACGAAGTCAAAAGGTATCTCGAGGCTCAAGAGTATCCCGAAGGGGCATCTGTCAATGATAATAAGTTTTCAAGAAGGTTCGCTGCAAAGTTCTTCCTCAGTAATGGGATCCTCTATAAATGCAACCATGACTCCACACTACTACGGTGTGTAGACAAGAGCGAAGCAGAGAGGATCATGACAGATCTACATGAAGGCACCTTCAGAACCCATTCTAGTGGACATACTATGGCTAAGAAGATCCTACGGGAAGGATATTACTGGTCCACTATGGAATCCGATTGCTATCAACACTCTCGAACTTGTCATAAATGCCAAATCTATGCTGATAAGATGCATGTACCTCCAGTTCCTCTGAACATCTTGACAGCTCCTTGGCCCTTTGTGATGTGGGGCATCGACATGATCGATGAGATCAGACCTGCTGCGTCTAATGGGCATCATTTCATCTTAGTAGCCATTGATTACTTCACGAAGTGGGTTGAGGCAGCTTTTTTGCTACTGTAACCAAGAACGTCGTGGCGCGGTTTATCCGACACAATCTGATCTGTCGATATGGTGTACCAGAGAGGATTATTACTGACAATGGTATGAATCTTAACAACACAATGATCACCGAGCTCTGTAAACAGTTCAAGATACAACATCATAATTCTTCTCCCTACCGACCGAAGATGAATGGCGCTGTTAAAGCAGCTAACAAAAATATCAAGAAGATTGTACAGAAGATGATGGTGACATGTAAATACTGGCACAAGGTGTTACCATTCGCTCTTCATGGGTACCGTACCTCAGCACGGACGTCGACAGGGGAAACCCCTTACTCTATGGTATATGGAATGGAGGCAGTCCTACCCATCGAAGTCCAGATACCCTCTCTCAGAATTATGAAGGATGCAGGTTTGAGCGAAGACGACTGGATCCAAACCCGACTTGATCAGTTAAACTTAATTGATGAGAAGAGACTTAATGCAATCTTCCATGGTCAGACGTATCAAAAGCGAATGATCAAGGATTTTAACAAGAAAGTCAAACGTCAAGAATATCAAGTCAGGGATCTAGTGATCAAACGCATCATACTTCCGCAAGGTGATCCCAGGGGAAAATTGACCCCCACGTACGAAGGGCCATTTGTGGTTAAGAACATTTTCTCTGGAGGAGGTATGATCCTAACCACCATGGATGGTGACGACCTTCCTCACCCTGTCAATGCAGACATAGTGAAAAGATACTACACATAATTAAAGACCCGCTAGGTTGACTGGCCTAGGAAAAAATAAGGGCTTCCCGGCGAACCAAAAGGGTTCGGGAAAACATAAGGGATGAAAATAAAAAAAAATCTGTACACCCGACAATTCGAAAACCCGAAAGGGCGACTTGGACAAAAAAGGGTATCCCGGTGGACTGAAAACCCGAGAGGGCGGTCCAGGAAAAAGTTAGGGATTAAAGCGTATCACTATGTCTCATTGGATCATCTTGTGACAAGACTTCGATATTTACTATCAAGCTCGGACAATGTCAATCAATCTGATCAACCTTCGGCCAAGTAGCAAGGTGATGAGACGCTTTAAGATATAAATACAATAGTAGAGTTGGAACCCAATGGGGTTGTTTCACATAGCTGTTTTTCTTTCTTTTACACAAATTGTAATTTCTTTCGGCGGTGTTCTCTTACTATAACGCCATCCTCTTTGTACAAAATGCCTATTACAGGCCAATTTCAAAATCAATACAAGTCATTTTTACAAAACTTCAATTTGTTTCTTTTTCTGTTTTGTTTTGCAAGAACGTCCAATGATTTATTTTTGACACATGCATTTGAAAATGATTGTTGCTCATAAGTATTTACATAAGAAACAAAAGACAATTACTCATAATTCCAGAAATAGGGAAAATAAGAAGTCCCAAACTCGACGGTTCCTCTGCCCAGTAGGTATCGGGATAGAGTCAGGCTTGGGAACATAATTATTGGTATACGCACTCCCCACAGAGTAAAAGTATCCAAAGGCATTGATGTCAGCTTTCCCAAAACAGGACATAACTATCCCCAGCCGAGGTTCGTAATCGCAGCCAAGTCAACAAATTTCATCCCCCAAGCAGAGTCTATTTCTACAGATGCAGAAGCTCAATCTCCAACAAAGCTCATCACTTCCAGCGACGTAATTTCATCCCTATCTAAATTTGTTCCTCTAGATCGGCAGGTCTACCAACATAATATCTCTTCCCCCAAAGTCTGGTCACCGCAGAGTTATTCTCCAGTATCTCTTCCCGGCAGAATATTTGTGAATCTCCAGCAACCGTTAGGGATTTATTTTCCCAGACACGAGCATACCCCGATAGAATTTCACAAACATACATCATGACATACACATACATGACATATATAACATAATCTCATTTATTTTGAGAACATCATCTCACCCTGCATTTCATGCATCGCAAATAACTAACCCTGATATCTTTTCAGGAAAAGAGGATCAGCTTCAGCAAATTCAGCAGTTATACATATCACATCTACAGATAACTAACAGAAACTCAGTTCCCGAAATCAAACGGGTCAACTGATCTACATTATCATATCAAAGTAACCTTACCCAGGTTACTCTTGAAGTTTTACACGAACTTATCTCAAAGCAACCTTACCCCGGTTCCTCCTGAAGTTTTACACAAACTTATAACCTTACCCCGGTTCATTCTGAAGTTTTACACAAACTTATCTCAAATCAACCTTACCCAGGTTCCTCTTGAAGTTTTACACGAACTTATCACAAAATAACCTTACCCCGGTTCCTCCTAAAGTTTTACACAAACTTATAACCTTACCCCGGTTCCTCTTGAAGTTTTACACGAACTTATGACAAAGTAACCTTACCCAGGTTCCTCTTGCGGTTTTACCCAAACTCCTCACAAAGCAACCTTACCCAGGTTCCTTCTCACATCTCTACTATCCAGGCTTTTCATATCGATGTAACCCTACTATCTAGGTTCTTTCTCACGGCCCTACTATCCAGGCTTTCATATCGAAGTAACCCTACTATCCAGGTTCCTTCTCACAACCCTACTATCTAGGTTCCTTCTCACAACCCTACTACCCAGGTTCCTTCTCACAACCCTACTATCCAGGCTTTCATATCGAAGTAACCCTACTACCCAGGTTCCCTCTCACAGCCCTACTATCTAGGCTTTCATTTCTAAGCAACCACACTATCCAGGTTCCTTCTCATAACCTTACTATCCAGGGTCCCTCCCTCTTATCTCCAGACGAAAGTTCACGACACTGCAAGACCTAGAACTGATTAAACACGATCGATTTCGCATTTCCTCAGTAGGTCGCGGTGCAGCCTGTACCCTGACCAGATATGCAGTTCATGGTTTCAATTTTGCATTTCCTAAAATTCTATTTCTCCCAAGATAGATACCAACATTCCTCAGCAGATTCCTCCTCAACGACAAGAACATGAATTCTCATCAAAGGAATATCTCAGGAAATTAACATTCTCTAGATGGCATCTTTAAGCCCATCTCCGACAATTCTGCGTCGCATCCAGGATGGCATCTTTAAGCCCGTATTCGACAATCTTCCATCATCGACCTCCAAATGGCATCTTTAAGCCCATTCCCGATATCATAAATCACGTGCCACTTCATGCGAGTGCAAATTTCTCGACACTCTAGTGTTCAATCATCTTCCACCTTCAGATCATGAAAGGAAGAGCAGTTAATCTACATCCTCAGGTTTAAGAAGATTGAACATGGGCAGCTGTTGTACCCTAAAATTTTCCCTCTCATTTTACTCAATACATGCTCATTGAGATCTTCAATTGGGTCAAGGTTGCCCAAGAGTGGACCAGACAAAACTCTCTCCTAAGGCAGTGTGTCTCAAATTAGGGTTTCCACTTTCATCAAGATGTGTGGATCACTAAGGCCCCAAATTCTCTCCAAGGCCCTAATATGTTCCCAAGATTCTCCATGTCATGTCTCATGCTTTGCACAAAGAATTTTGCTCAGTCAACTGCTCAAATGCTTGAGAATCGACTGTATTAGGTCAAAAGTCAACTGTGGCCCACATACAGTCAAACCTCAAGATTTTTGGTCAACATCAACATTTTGAAGTGACTTCCATCATTTGATCAAGGTTTGGTCATGATTCCTCAAGGAATGCTCCAAATTCATCAAAACCCAAAAGTTGTTAATTAGGCTTTTGTAGGAAAAGTCAACCCAACTTTGACCAAGCATAACTTCTTCATACTTCATCAGAAATTTTCACCCAAGGCTAGTTTTGAAGAGGATGCAATTCCATACAATTCACCTTCATCCCACAAGTTCAAAATATGAACTCATCAAAAGATATGAATTTTTAGATTATAGGTCCTTTTGAAAAGTCAACAAAAACACCTTTTGGGTCAAAGCTTCATACATGAACATGGAAGATCCGATTTAGATGAAACCAAAAGGGTTATTTGGGGGAATCCTAAGATTTCTAAAAAGTCCAAGAACACCCTCCTAGGGTCAAAATTGAGAGAGTTGTGCATTGTCAAAGTTGGCAATTTTTGGAAAATTGTCAAAAGTCAACATTGATCAAATTTGCATTTTTCCAAAGGGGCCCATGTTTTCTTGTTTGAAACATGTTTCTAATAGGACCCATAACCCCTGAGCTTTTCCACCTATCATTTTATTATTTTTATCAT
This sequence comes from Vicia faba, assembly GCA_948472305.1. NCBI lineage: Eukaryota > Viridiplantae > Streptophyta > Magnoliopsida > Fabales > Fabaceae > Vicia > Vicia faba. The sequence continues at coordinate 145,636 of CATIWC010000657.1, read as the reverse complement.
TTATTTTGATTTTTTATTCATTTAAATCAAAATAAAACAAATTAAATGGTAAAATAATAAAAGAAAATCAAATCTTGGGATTTTTGTGCACATTTGGAGTCTATGTACAGCTAGCATGATGACCAATTCGTGCAAGACTCATTTGGATTGGAAAATATTGGATTGAAGCTTATTTTGGGAAGATATCATACAAAGAGCAAATCAAATAACTATTCCATTATTTCTCAAGATTCATGCAAATTTTATTGACCTAATTCAGTATACTATAAGTGCACAACAATTGCAGATCAAAGATGTAGGGATTACAGTCGTGAAAAGGAAAAAGTAAATTCAAAAATCTTGACAAAAAGTGAGGTTTAGTTTTCAGTCTAGAGGAACTTTCAAAGAAATTCAAGGCCATCCATCACATCCTGGGCATGCACTGAAGCCATCCCAACCATTTGCAAGGTATGAAACGCACAGAATTCGTCTCTACACCTCACACGGTTTGCAAGCTCTTTCAAATTTGATTATTACAATTTACGCATCATTAGCACCTTTAATTGTCATATTTGTGATTATTATCATGTTTGCAAGCTTTTTGTATCACTTAATTGTACTAACAGTGTAGGAATCCATATTCACCATTGTTAGGGTTTAAGACCACGATTCGAGGATTTCTGATACAGGAAAAATTGGGCCATGAATGAGGTACCATGATACTCGTGAGACCAAGACGAGTTGATTGGTACCATCACAATTAATTTATCATGCTCGTATGAGATTTTTGAATTTTTACAGGGCTGTAGTTACAACAAACTTCCGTAGGTATAAGTCTTTAACCTAAGACGACGGTTGCAGTGAAGAGGGTGATGTGTGGTAGCTCATGACCGACTGATTTGAATTTCGCGCATTTTTTGCATTATATTATATTTCACATGCATGTATTAACAAAGGAACCAGCAGCGCAGATGGTTGGGAGGCACGCCTTTGATGCACACGTCCTGGGTTCGATCCCAGGCGTGTGCATTTTGTTATTTTCCTATTTATTTCAGGAAGATCTGGTGTTTCTCATCAAACAAGCATACCATGGACCTACGCCTCATCACCATTGGATGGTACCTTCCCTAGATCCAAGGTCTAAATATTGCATCCTCATGACAGACCTCGTAAATGCCAGCTCCATGGGATCTGATGCAAGGAGCATGGGCTCAATACAATTGGGCCTAACAATTCAGCAATGGCACCCCAAATCTAGGCATGCACCCCCTTGGTTTTAATTCTAATTTTTTTACTATTTTTATTTTTTATTCTTAGTTTAAAAATTAATTCTTTTTCCTAAAATCACCAAAATCAAGAATTCATAAAATTAGAATTAGGTTTGTTTTTTTATTAAATTTATTTTCATTAATTAATTAGATTAATTTGATTTAGGGTAAATTAAATAATTTTATTTTAATTAAAATTAATTATAAAATTTAGATTTAAATTCTTAATTTCTTTTAATTATTTCCTTTTTTCAAAAAATATACAAAAATACAAAACACGTAAATTAGGTTAATTATCTTTTCTTCATTAATTTAATTATTTTCCATAAATTAATTAGTAATTAGGATATTTTCGCAATTTAATCTTATTCTTTTTTTCTTTAAACAAAAATAACAAAAATGGTTTCTTTCTTTAATTAATCCAATTAGGTAGCCAAGGGTCAAAACCCGATTTCTCTCGCATTTACGATTGTCGCGGGTATTTATTTTTGATTAATTTTGTAATTGCTAAGGGTATGTAATAGCTTTAAATTAGGGTTTTTATTTACCGCTTTCCCCCCACTTTTGGTCATGTAATTAATCCCCTCCCCGAAGCCTTATGATAGCTAGGTTTATTTTCTCGCATTTTTAATTCCCGCAAATATTTAACTGTCTAGATGTATGCTAATAGGATTGTATGAAAAGAATGCTTGAAATTTAAAATGGTAGTATTGTACCCCAATTTTTGCCTCTAAGATCCCTTCATCATACCATATTGTTTCAATCACCACAAAATCACATTAGGGATTTTGGTTCTTCTCCCTATCTTTAGCTTTGCTCTTTGAGGAGTTACCAAGCACCTTGATTTTTTTGCTTTTGTGATCATAGATATTGTACTTTGATTTTTCTCTAATTAACAAAATGGAATATTGGTTTGTCTTACTTGTTGATAATACAGGTAAAGGCAATGAGGTTTAGCAAGTTGGTTCATGGGTTCATGTGTTTATTTCCATGCCCTAGTCAAAAGCTTGAGAGATTCAAACCTCACCATTGAAGTTGTTTTGAAGTTGGTATGAAATTGGTTTTGGTGGCCATAGGTCCTCATCATCATCCTCAACAATTTATATTCACAAAGGAAGAATATTGGCACAAAAAGTTTGTTCAAACTTGGCAAAGTTCCACCAAGCTTTCTCTTGATCTAGAGGTTATGGTTTTGGACTTCAAAGGGGCATATATTGCTCATCTTTTGGTATTTTTGAGTGATTCCAAAAACATTCTGCTCTTCAAAGAGTTACCAACAAATCACTTCAAAAGTTCCAAGGAGTTTTCATGTGGAAAGAACTTGGTGAAGAAGAAAGATTACAAGTCATCCAGATGAATCCCTAATTTTCCATATGTGACTTCAAATGGTCATAACTTGGTCAATATTTATCACTTTGAGCCCATTCGTTTTCCATTATGATATTAAGGATGTGTATTTCATGCCTGCTTTTATGTGCAAAGCAAGAACATGGATGGAAGTTGCCTTAAGAATGCAAAAGATTATAGGTCATTTCATGATTTTTAGCCAACTTCAACAAGTCATAACTGGCTCAATTTTTGGATATTTTGATTGGTTCAAATTTTAAAATGTCATTCAAGAGATATACTCCATTCCATATTTTTTTGTCAATAGAAAATTCTAAGTGGAAGGCCATTTTTGGATGCAAGAGATTATAGGTTATTTTTAAAGAAGAATTTGGAATATTTCTAAGTATGGAAAGTCAACTCTTTTTCTTCAACTTTGACTCCATGTAATTTTCAGCTCAAGCCTCCATTTGATTCCATTATTTTTCCATTGCAAATCTTGTTACCTCATCTTTCCAAAGCATTAAGAATTTTACCCTAAGACTCCTTGAGGTGGAAATGCCATTGGATTGAAATTGGTAACTTGGAACTGAAGTTTCTCCATAAGTCAAAATTTGAAATCCATGTTTTGGCCTTTAAACATCAAATTAGAACGCGTTTGTTATCTAAACATGTTTAACCTAGTTGCCAAAGTGGATTAGAGCCTTGAAACACAAGGATTAGATGAGTTTTGATGCAAAACAGATTGTTGTACCCCAATTTTTGACCTAAGATCCCATTTTTATTTTTGCATTTTTAAAGATAAGTCAAGGTCACGAAATACATTCGGTTTTAACCTCTCACTTTCAAGCATTGATTATGCGAAGATTGTCAGGTGTTTTGAACATTTTGAGCCTATGTATCACTAATTTCTAATCGCATACAAAAGTGTATGTTCATGTTTTCTTTTGTGTCATGTGCAGAGACAGGTCTGAATCAAGAGCATCAGGTGTCGCGCCTCAATTAAGGTTTTGAGTCTCCCAAGCCCGAAGTATGGATGATTGTGGATTCTCGAAGACTGAGTCATCAAGGCACACCGTTGCACCCTTAATTTCGCCCCTAATTTTTTCATTCGCACATTCATACCATATTTTGTCATTTGGTCACGATCATTAGTAAATATCTTCATTCATCACATTTTGCATCATTAGTCGTATTTAAGTTGATCAGAAAAAGTCCGTTTAAATCAAAGTTTGCATCGTCTTTCAGTTGTAAAATACCCGGCATTTTGCTTCATGCATTTTTATCCATTTACTCATTTGTTGCATTGCTCCAAGTTGTTTACATGTCAATAATAAAAATATTATGGTTTTATAGACAGACTGTTAAAAGCGATTCGACACTATGCGGGAAAGTAGCGAGAAAATATTTCAAGTTTTCACCTTTTACCGATCATTTTATGAATCTGCGCTTCGCGTAGATTATGACGGTATGCTCGCTTTATTTTTCGGTACAGTTCGAAGTCTCGTTTTTAACCTTAAACGTCTGTTTAGTCTGATATTTTCATTATTATTTTATTTTTGATTTTTGACTTCTTGAATATTTTTTCTTTAATCTATACGACATGTAGATTATTTTAATGTGTTCATTTTATTTTTTCGGATAAATTTTCGTCCGTTTTTTATCATTTTCGGTCATTTTAGCTCTTTATTTTTTATTCATAAAATATTCGAAAAAAATCATTTTTAATTGAGTTAATTGCAATACATTTAGTTTTTTTGGTTATTTTATCATTAAAGGACATTTTGGTCACAAAAATATATCATTTAGACGTTGCTTAATTTTTATTGGTTGTTGACAAAAGTTGAGGATTAATGCATATTGAATAATTTTGAACGGTTGAGATTAACTTTGAAATCAAATTCTGTTTTTTCATTTTTTTATATAAAGCTTACTCTTTGGAACAAGACTGATATCTTTTCTCTACCAATGAAACAAAAAGCAAAAAAGGCACTAGCAGTAAAACTCCACGCATAAGCCTTTTCTACTTACAGTAACCATCACCCTCCATCTATTCTCTACCCACCAAAAACCAACTCAAACAAAACACACACAACACAAAAAGCAAACAGTATCCAATACTCTCTCTTCACTTTCATAAACCCTTTGTGCCGCTAACACCCATCCCACTGTACCCAAGATGGTTGTTCCCTGAGGTCGTGATGGTGGTACAGGTGGAATGAAAGGAGGAAGCAAGGTTGTTGTTGAGCCTCATAGACATGATGGTATTTTCATTGCTAAGGGTAAGGAAGACGCTCTTGTTACAAGGAATCTTGTTCCTGGGGAGGCCGTGTACAACGAGAAGAGGGTTTCTGTGCAGAATGAGGATGGTACAAAATTTGAGTATAGAATTTGGAACCCTCTCCGTTCCAAGTTGGCAGCTGCAGTGCCTGGTGGTGTTGACAACATTTGGATTAAACCCGGTTCTAAAGTCCTTTAACTAGGAGCTGCTTCTGGAACAATTGTCTCTCATGTGTCTGATATTGTTGGTCCAACTGGAGTTGTGTATGCAGTGGAGTTCTCCCGCCGAAGTGGGCGTGATTTGGTTAACATGGCTAAAAAGCGTACTAATGTTATTCCCATTATTGAAGATGCTAGACATCCAGCCAAGTACAGAATGTTAGTTGGCATGGTTGATGTCATATTTTCTGATGTTGCTCAGCCTGACCAGGCAAGAATTTTAGCTCTGAATGCTTCATACTACCTTGAAGCTGGAAGCAATTTTGTTATAGCCACCACTACCCATAACATCCATCCACCATTGTCAACCTTCCTCCATCACCATTCAATATTTCCTTTAACCCTCTATTCCCAAACCCCCTTCTGCTCATCATCATCCATCTACTGCAACCTAACCTTCATCATCTCCGCCGATCCATCATTATCACCACCATACTCCCTTCGATCTTCTGCCCAACCGTTCCTCTCATCTGCTATCATCAACCACCGCAACCCACTTCTGGTCACGGAACTTCACCTCCATCGCACGAGCTCACCATCCACCATCGACTTCAACAACACAACATCTCAGCTACACTTCCAGCCTCAACCGAGAACATGTCACCAACGTTTCTCTCAACAGGTAACCCTTGTCTAGACTTTTTCTTCCATGTTGTCCCCGACACTCCCTCTGAAACACTCGTTGAGAGACTCCAACTTGCTTGGTCCTATAACCCACTCACCACCCTCAAACTCGTCTGTAACCTCCGTGGTGTTCGTGGTACCCGCAAGTCCGATCGCGAAGGCTTTTACGCTGCCGCTCTCTGGTTTCACCAACATCACCCTAAAACTCTAGCTTCCAATGTTCCTTCCATTGCTTACTTTGTTTACTTCAAAGATCTCCCTGAAATCCTCTACCGTCTCCTAGAGGGTTCGCAAATTCGTAAAACTCGGAAACAAGAGTGGACTCAAAGGAAATTTGGATCAAAAAAACAAACGCTTTCGGCCCATTTCGGGTCCCCTTTTTTATTCTTTTTAGCAATATACATAATCGTTTGGGCTTTAGCTTACCATTTAAGCCCAACGAGATTCTCACTATACACCCTCCATTTTAATGTTTTCTAATTCTCACACCAACTTTGTTAGTTATTTTTTTTATTGTTAATTAGTTAATAGTAATTCTTTATCATAATTTTAGATAAACCTTAATCGGTTAGTTTAGTTTAGAATCAACTTAACATTTTCTTTAGAATTAGTTAGTAAGTTTAGAATTTTTATCAAGCTTAGTTAGTATTTTTTTTTAGAATTTTATTCGGTAGTTAATAATTTTAGAATGTTTAATTTAGTTAATAACTTTAGAATGTTTGATTTAGTTTAGTTAGTAATTTTATAATTTTCATTTAGTTTAGTTATTAGGTTTTAGAATTTTAATTTAGATTTAATTCAATAATCTTAGAAATTTCAATTGTAGCTTAGAGTTAATTTTTGCTATATCTCTTTATGCTTGATTTTTTTTCTTCCGTCACGTATTCTTTATTATCATTCACTTGTTATCAATTTTTGTTTATGTTTATTCCTTTTTGATTTTCTTTTCATATGTTAATAAATTTTGTGATGTTTTCGACTTAGTTCATTTTAATTTTTATAGCTTATTTTACTGTTCGTTTGTTTAACTCCAAGGGAAATGTTTCAACTCAGCTGACTTCATGTCATCAAATGCGTCTTCTACAATCGTGCGAATAGCCTCATTCATTTTTTTGCTTGTTTACTATTTTTCCAAACTTAAGATAATTTTCCCAAAAGACTCCATTTTCAAACCTACCTTTTAAACCAAAACTTCGACACTAGGTCGTCGCATCTTCAAAATCTCGTCCATACCCATTTTTTTAGCCAAACGAACCATTTTAATCAAACAAACAATTTTTTAACCAAAAACAGATATTTCAAAAGGTTCCTGCGGAGTACCGCAGATGCATTGGGTGCTAATACCTTCCCATTGTATAACCAACCCCCGAACTCTCGATCTCTTTTCAAAACGCATTGTATTTTTCATTACTTTTAAGTATTATTATACATTGCATATTTTAGGGTTTTATTTCGCTCTTTTCCCTTTTCCCTTGGAAATAATAAAGCGCGGTGGCGACTCTTGCTTTTGCGAGTCAAGTTAATTAATAGCTTGATCTCCGATTTTCACCGCTACAGAATTGGCGACTCTGCTGGGGACAGATTGACCTCTTGCTGGTCCATCCCTAAGTGGGTTAAGTCTAATTTGTTTTATCTGTTTTATCATTATTTGATTGTTTGATTATATGTATATACTATGATTATTCGGGTGTTGATAATATTTACAAAGGACAAGTCCTATACCCGGACTAAGTTACACTTAGGAATAGGACGGGCGGTATAGTCATGTTAACTTTGAGGGAGTAATCCCGAAGAAGGAGGCATGAGATCCCCCACTCAGTGGAAGGCCCTTTTGAACGTAATATTTGTTTACCGAGTAATCGGAAAGACATTATTATTTTCGACCTGGGAGCCAGAGAAGCTGGGAACCGTAGAACCCTAACCCATCTTGACCTTTTAGGTGTAGCGCGAAGATTATAACGGAGTAATCCGGAAGTAATTATTACGCGATGCTACGCTCAGATGAGTTTCTCTTGAGAATATTGCCGATTATTGAGTAATCAAGACGTTGGTAATATCCGAAGGAGGGATGTAGACTCCGGGAACTCTTAGAACCTTGTTCTACAGGTGTGATTAAACCGTTAGTACATACCTTGGGGGTGTTCCTTACCTTGACTCCATGCTCGTGACGTTGAACCTTTCGACTTTATTTGTGACATTGCTTGTGGTTGTTGCATAGCCATGCATTCATGCATCCATAATACTCTTTTCACTTTACTTTGAAGGAATTTGGAGATCTTTCTTTGTAAACATCATAAGTTTCGTCAAGCTCAATGGATCTTGGGTGTTGATAGGGCGAAAACCCTAATCCACCAAAATGGATGATTGATCTTGATGATAACTTGATCAATGTTTGGAGCCAATTTAAAATTCATCTTCTACCTTCATACTTTGATGTTTACAACTTAATATCTTGAGTTCCTTGAAAATCAAATAAAAACTCTCTTTTGCATATCATACATCATTCTACATTTTTTGTTTCACTTTCAAAGGTCTTTTTCCAAGTCTTAATTTTTCCTTTGGTCTCACCAGTACAACACTCGCGCTAAGAGGACAATGGAGAATATCAAGCAAGAGGTTTCTGAACTCCGTAGAGAGATGACTATTTTGAAAGCCAGTATGGAGCACTTAATTGGTTTGGTTGAAATTTTGGTTGTCGCCCAAGTCAATCCTTCTAGGAGGGAGGAAGCGATGATAAAAGTCTTCACTGAAACTCTAAAATCATTCTCTCACGAGAAGGTGATGGTTAATGCGCCTAATGACTTTCCTGACAAGGTGAATATGGGAGTGCGTCTAGAAGAAGACGTTGGGAAGGGATGTGCATATGAAGATGGTAGCTCAGCTAATGGTGTGAAGAAGTTTGATAATAACTTTTCCAAGAAGAGAACCAGAGGAAGGAATAATCATTGTCAGAATCATCATGTTTCTCCTATTCATCAACAGAATCAGCAAGTTCCTAATCATAGGAAAACCCAGTTTGATCCAATTCCAATTACCTATACAGAGTTGTTCCCTATCTTGATGCAGAGGAATTTGGTTCAGACCCGACCTCCACCGAAGGTTTCTGAGAAGATACATTGGTACTACAAAGCTGATTTGACTTGTACCTTTCATCGAGATGCTCCTGGGCATGACTTGGAGGGTTGCTTTGCTTTGAAGATTAAGGTTCAGAAGTTGGTCAGAAGTGGTATCTTGTCATTCAGGGACGTTGGTTTTGAAGTTCAAATCAAGCATGCGCCGAAGAGTAAACACGATTGATGGTGACTTTGATTTTTGAAGGATGTTTTCGGTGATTCAAGTCCAGTTGGAAAGCCTTCCCAGATTATTAACTTATTTCTGCCTTTTGTAATTTTTCTTGTTTATCAAAACATTGTTGGCATGTAAGAACTTGTTTGCATCTGTATGATTATCTTAATACAATGGGTATGTTTGTCTTGAAGAAATTCATTCGTTTCACTCATATTTGTTTTCAAATTTTAAATTTCTTTTTGCATTATGATACCAACTTGTTGTCCATTCTCTTGCCTAGGCAGAGATTGAAGGGAGGATGATGATCTAAAGAACACAAAATCTCTGGTTGTTTGCTTTTGGATAAAATCTTGCTGATGAGGTACAGGCATTGTTTCAAATCCCTAAACACCGGAGATATAAGGAAGATAATCCCTTGCTAACCCCTTTTGAGCCTTGAAGTAGAAGTTTCTTTTCTATACGAAAAAACCCTCAACTTTTAACCTGGGGCAGGGTAGTTTTCAGTTAATCTGATTGAGTGTTCAAAATTCATAAGGAAGATGTTCTTTGAAGAGAGACTACGAGGGCTATGTTTCATGTATAAAGAAGCCAGAAGATGTGGAATCACAATGTTATCCCTCATTCATCAAGAAACGAGGCAATCATAATCCTCTCAACAAGCAAAGACAAGCTAATGGCACCTATTTTGTTCAAAAAGTCAAAAATCGAGAAAAAAGAAGAAGCCTGCTAAGTCAAAAAACATGAAAACGTGTGACTTAGGCAAAATTAAGGCATCCCGCTGGACTGTCAATTCAAAAGAATTAGTTCAGGCAAAAGTTAGGGAAAATAAAAATTGCAAAGAAAGGACTGCAAAGAAAATTCCCCAGCAAAGAACAAATTGGTGACTACAAACACGAAGACATGAGGGTGGTTTCTACTCCGAAAGCCTCGTCGTTTCCTTGACCGTCACAAAATCCTTTTGAGAGATGAACACTCATGTTGAATTAACTGAACATAGGGTTGGAGAACATCATGGAGAATGGGTGGGCACCAAATATTTTGAGCCTTAAAAATCTTTTTTCTAAAAACCATGAACCAGACCACATTACAACCTTCAAAAGTCCTAATTGAAGCAAGGTTATTTTGAAAGCATGCTTCGATGAGATAGTGTTCCTGACTCCCATGAATGTTCTAAATAGTTATGTTGGTATCATATGTTTTTCCTATACAAAAATAAATGGTGCTTTAGCTCGCAAAATTTGTGCGATGTCTTTCAAAACCTTCAAGACTTACATAACTGTTGCATTAGAGTTTTCATTCTCATAATAAACTTTTTCTAACTGCAAAACATTTGTTTGATATCAAGGAAGCTCACATAAGCACCAGTGATGAGTTTATTCTTTTAAGGCCTGAAACTCTGTTGAGTAATTAGAGAATCATTTCAAGAAAAATCATATCCAGGGGCATGTCACCTGAAGACCTTAAGCACGGACATGTTGCTTCTCCTAATTAATACTTTCCCAACTTGTTTACTCTTTTGGGGCAAAATTTGAAGACTTTGTTGTGCCAACTACAGTTAATCCGGGGCAATCACGTCGAGATTTGATGAATTCCTCTAAGAGTTTGAAGACACCAGAGCATGGTGAATGCCAGGTCTTTTGTAAAATCCTCTTGAGATTATTTCTCCTCACCAAACATATAGCTTGGGGCATTTTAGAAGTGAAGTTATTCGCAAGAATTGTCGTGCAACATGCAGCTTATCAGTAGTAAACTTGGGGCATCCAAAATTAGTCCCAGGGGCAATCCAGATTTGTCAAGATATGTTTTTCATACATTATCAGAGGGTGGTGTTCCCAGTATCTCCAGCTAAGCAAGACTTCTTTCCAGCTGAAACTTTGTTTGTGTTGTTATCCTTTCAATGGATTGTTAGTGATAGAAGACTGGACTTTGAGTTTTCTACCTGAAAATATCTTCCTCTCCAGAGATATTTAAGCCTTGTAAAAGGACCTTGCTCCAATGATGGCCTATGTTTTATCTCCAGTAATGTTCCCATCCTGTTGAGATTAGCCGAGTGTTGGGTTGTGCTATGATGTCTTATCATCTCCAGTTTATCTTGTCTATTTGTTTTGTCAGCACATACATGGTATTCATTTATTCATTCACACTTGCATCATGCACGCACAATTGTATTTGTTGATGCCATTGAGTTCGTATACCTTGGTTGTGTCTATTCAAATAATGTATTTGATCTTTCCAAGTAGAGTGCCAACTTAAGCATAAAGTGCGTCTTCTTTCTAATTCCCCACTGAGTTAACTCTCGTGGAAGAATTTTGCTTTAGCTTTCCTTTTCCATCTCTGGATAGGATAAATCCCCATTTGAGTTGTTTCCTCATTGGGTGGGGTCTTGTTTGACTGTTTTCCTCTCTAGTTTATTCCTGGATTGAGCTTTGTCTCTTGTGAACAATACCCTGTGGATATCTCTAGGCTGTGAAACCTAGATGGAGAGTGCATTTATTTTGCAACGTAAATACTTGGTCTCCTCAAGAAGGATTTATTCATGGTTCCCCATTGAAGATGAACTTTATTCCCCAGCAGTGTTATCACAACCTTCTTCTGGAATATCAACATGACAACAAGCGACTGACTCTTTATTTGAGCAGTTTGATTATTTCTGATTCCTCTACGACAAATGGCGGTCTCTTCATGAGCAGTTTGTCCATCCTCGATGAAATTATTGGTTCTCACCTCCAGCGATATCTTCACGATATTTTATGGGTATCTTTTTGACAAACAGCAAGCGGCAGTCTCTTCATGAGGCAACTTGTGTGTTATGGATACTCTTGAGAAACAGCAAGCGGCAGTCTCTTCATGAGGCAACTTGTGTGTTATGGATACTCTTGAGAAACAGCAAGCGGCGGTCTCTTCATGAGCAACTTGTGTGTTATGGATACTCTTGAGAAACAGCAAGCGGCGGTCTCTTCATGAGCAACTTGTGTGTTATTTTTCTCTTGAAAACATCAAGCGGCGGTCTCTTCATGAGCAACTTGTATGTTATTGATACCTTGAAAGAAACAGCAAGCGACAGTCTCTTCATGAGCAACTTTTTTGTTATTGTCACCTTTGAAAACAACAAGCGGCGGTCTCTTCATGAGCAACTTGTGTGTTATTGGTAATTTTGAAAAGAAAACAACAAGCGACAGTCTCTTCATGGACAACTTGTATGTTATCAACACTTCTCAAAACGACAAGTGGCGGCCTCTTCATGAGCAGCTTGTACGGAAAATGGCAAGTGGCAGCTTCTTCATGAGCAGCTTGTATGTTAGTATTTTTTGAAGACAGCAAGTGGCAGCTCTTCATGAGCAGCTTGTGGGTTATAAGAAACAAGTGGAAGACTCTTCATGAGTGGCTTGTGTGTTTTAATATTCCTTGAAGGAAGCAAGTGGCGGACTCTTCATGAGCAGCTTGTGTGCTTTAATATTCTTCGAAGACAGCAAGTGGCGGTCTCTTCATGAGCAGCTTGTATGTTATTGACACCTTTGAAAGGAAGCAAGTGGCGGCCTCTTTATTTGAGCAGCTTGTGTATCCCCAACAATAATGTCTACTCAGCAAATGGCATCCCTTCGGAAAAGTCCTGTGGGGAAGTTTGTTATTTTATCCTTTTCAAGCGATATCTTGGTTAGAGAAGAAATGTGTTACCATTCTTGGTAAAATTCAGAAATCAGAGATGTTTATCTCCAGCCACAGTGCTGATGTCAATCATTTTGTTTTCCAGCCACGATGCTGATGTTAATCACTTTCCAGTCTTAGTACTGATGTCCATCATTTTCTTTTCCAGTCACAGTACTGATGTCCATCATTTTCTTTTCCAGTCACAGTACTGATGTCAATCATTACCTTTTCCAGTCTTCGTACTGATGTAAATCATTTCTTTTCCAGTCTCAATACTGATGTAAATCATTCAAGAGTCTCTCATTTGAAGTCTATGACTTTGTTTCCCCAGTGGAGTTACAACCTCTTCCTCTGTAGGATTACTGTATAATGTGCTTGGTTTCTCCAGCATAGTCTGTCTCATATGGCGTCATTCCCCATAAAATTCAGAGCAGTACATTCATATCATATCATGAACATAATCGTGGTATCTTAAGGCCAAAAATTGTGTATTCTATATTTAAGTCCCTTCAATCTCGTCGAAATGAAGATCCCAATCTTCATATCTCCAGATAGAAGAAACTTAAATAGGGACAGCTGTTGTACCCCAATTTTTGACCTAAGATCCCATTTTTATTTTTTGCATTTTTAAAGATAAGTCAAGATCACGAAATACAGTCGGTTTTAACCTCTCACTTTCAAGCATTGATTATGCGAAGATTGTCAAGTGTTTTGAACATTTTGAGCCTATGTATCACTAATTTCTAATCGCATACAAAAGTGTATGTTCATGTTTTCTTTTGTGTCATGTGCAGAGACAGGTCTGAATCAAGAGCATCAGGTGTCGCGCCTCAATTAAGGTTTTGAGTCTCCCAAGCCCGAAGTACGGTTGATTGTGGATTCTCGAAGACTAAGTCATCAAGGCACACCGTTGCACCCTTAATTTCGCCCCTAATTTTTTCATTCACACATTCATACCATATTTTGTCATTTGGTCACGATCATTAGTAAATATCTTCATTCATCACATTTTGCATCATTAGTCGTATTTAAGTTGATCAGAAAAAGTCCGTTTAAATCAAAGTTTGCATCGTCTTTCAGTTGTAAAATACCCGGCATTTTGCTTCATGCATTTTTATCCATTTACTCATTTGTTGCATTGCTCCAAGTTGTTTACATGTCAATAGTAAAAATATTATGGTTTTATAGACAGACTGTTAAAAGCGATTCGACACTATGCGGGAAAGTAGCGAGAAAATATTTCAAGTTTTCACCTTTTACCGATCATTTTATGAATCTGCGCTTCGCGTAGATTATGACGGTATGCTCGCTTTAGTCTGATATTTTCATTATTATTTTATTTTTGATTTTTGACTTCTTGAATATTTTTTCTTTAATCTATGCGACATGTAGATTATTTTAATGTGTTCATTTTATTTTTTCGGATAAATTTTCGTCCGTTTTTTATCATTTTCGGTCATTTTAGCTCTTTATTTTTTATTCATAAAATATTCGAAAAAAATCATTTTTAATTGAGTTAATTGCAATACATTTAGTTTTTTTGGTTATTTTATCATTAAAGGACATTTTGGTCACAAAAATATATCATTTAGACGTTGCTTAATTTTTATTGGTTGTTGACAAAAGTTGAGGATTAATGCATATTGAATAATTTTGAACGGTTGAGATTAACTTTGAAATCAAATTCTGTTTTTTCATTTTTTTTATATAAAGCTTACTCTTTGGAACAAGACTGATATCTTTTCTCTACCAATGAAACAAAAAGCAAAAAAGGCACTAGCAGTAAAACTCCACGCATAAGCCTTTTCTACTTACAGTAACCATCACCCTCCATCTATTCTCTACCCACCAAAAACCAACTCAAACAAAACACACACAACACAAAAAGCAAGCAGTATCCAATACTCTCTCTTCACTTTCATAAACCCTTTGTCGCTGCTAACACCCATCCCACTGTACCCAAGATGGTTGTTCCCTGAGGTCGTGATGGTGGTAGAGGTGGAATGAAAGGAGGAAGCAAGGTTGTTGTTTAGCCTCATAGACATGATGGTATTTTCATTGCTAAGGGTAAGGAAGACGCTCTTGTTACAAGGAATCTTGTTCCTGGGGAGGCCGTGTACAACGAGAAGAGGGTTTCTGTGCAGAATGAGGATGGTACAAAATTTGAGTATAGAATTTGGAACCCTCTCCGTTCCAAGTTGGCAGCTGCAGTGCCTGGTGGTGTTGACAACATTTGGATTAAACCCGGTTCTAAAGTCCTTTACCTAGGAGCTTCTTCTGGAACAATTGTCTCTCATGTGTCTGATATTGTTGGTCCAACTGGAGTTGTGTATGCAGTGGAGTTCTCCCACCGAAGTGGGCGTGATTTGGTTAACATGGCTAAAAAGCATACTAATGTTATTCCCATTATTGAAGATGCTAGACATCCAGCCAAGTACAAAATGTTAGTTGGCATGGTTGATGTCATGTTTTCTGATGTTGCTCATCCTGACCAGGCTAGAATTTTAGCTCTGAATGCTTCATACTACCTTGAAGCTGGAAGCAATTTTGTTATAGCCACCACTACCCATAACATCCATCCGCCATTGTTAACCTTCCTCCATCACCATTCCATCTTTCCTTTAACCCTCTATTCCCAAACCCCCTTCTGCTCATCATCATCCATCTACTGCAACCTAACCTTCATCATCTCCGCCGATCCATCATTATCACCACCATACTCCCTTCGATCTTCTGCCCAACCGTTCCTCTCATCTGCTATCATCAACCACCTCAACCCACCTCCGGTCACGGAACTTCACCTCCGTCGCACGAGCTCACCATCCACCATCGACTTCAACAACACAACATCTCAGCTACACTTCCAGCCTCAACCGAGAACATGTCACCAACGTTTCTCTCAACGGGTAACCCTTGTCTAGACTTTTTCTTCCATGTTGTCCCCGACACTCCCTCTGAAACACTCGTTGAGAGACTCCAACTTGCTTGGTCCTATAACCCACTCACCACCCTCAAACTCGTCTGTAACCTCCGTGGTGTTCGTGGTACCCGCAAGTCCGATCGCGAAGGCTTTTACGCTGCCGCTCTCTGGTTTCACCAACATCACCCTAAAACTCTAGCTTCCAATGTTCCTTCCATTGCTTACTTTGTTTACTTCAAAGATCTCCCTGAAATCCTCTACCGTCTCCTAGAGGGTTCGCAAATTCGTAAAACTCAGAAACAAGAGTGGACTCAAAGGAAATTTGGATCAAAAAAACAAACGCTTTCGGCCCATTTCGGGTCCCCTTTTTTATTCTTTTTAGCAATATACATAATCGTTTGGGCTTTAGCTTACCATTTAAGCCCAACGAGATTCTCACTATACACCCTCCATTTTGATGTTTTCTAATTCTCACACCAACTTTGTTAGTTATTTTTTTTATTGTTAATTAGTTAATAGTAATTCTTTATCATAATTTTAGATAAACCTTAATCGGTTAGTTTAGTTTAGAATCAACTTAACATTTTCTTTAGAATTAGTTAGTAAGTTTAGAATTTTTATCAAGCTTAGTTAGTATTTTTTTTTAGAATTTTATTCGGTAGTTAATAATTTTAGAATGTTTAATTTAGTTAATAACTTTAGAATGTTTGATTTAGTTTAGTTAGTAATTTTATAATTTTCATTTAGTTTAGTTATTAGGTTTTAGAATTTTAATTTAGATTTAATTCAATAATCTTAGAAATTTCAATTGTAGCTTAGAGTTAATTTTTGCTATATCTCTTTATGCTTGATTTTTTTCTTCCGTCACGTATTCTTTATTATCATTCACTTGTTATAAATTTTTGTTTATGTTTATTCCTTTTTGATTTTCTTTTCATATGTTAATAAATTTTGTGATGTTTTCGACTTAGTTCATTTTAATTTTTATAGCTTATTTTACTGTTCGTTTGTTTAACTCCAAGGGAAATGTTTCAACTCAGCTGACTTCATGTCATCAAATGCGTCTTCTACAATCGTGCGAATAGCCTCATTCATTTTTTTGCTTTTTTACTATTTTTCCAAACTTAAGATAATTTTCCCAAAAGACTCCATTTTCAAACCTACCTTTTAAACCAAAACTTCGACACTAGGTCGTCGCATCTTCAAAATCTCGTCCATACCCATTTTTTTAGCCAAACGAACCATTTTAATCAAACAAACAATTTTTTAACCAAAAACAGATATTTCAAAAGGTTCCTGCGGAGTACCGCAGATGCATTGGGTGCTAATACCTTCCCATTGTATAACCAACCCCCGAACTCTCGATCTCTTTTCAAAACGCATTGTATTTTTCATTACTTTTAAGTATTATTATACATTGCATATTTTAGGGTTTTATTTCGCTCTTTTCCCTTTTCCCTTGGAAATAATAAAGCGCGGTGGCGACTCTTGCTTTTGCGACTCTAGTTTCTGACTTTTAAAAATTCCCAAAAATTTCATAAAATTACTTGGCCTCTTTTCTGATTTTTCCATGGTCTTATTTTTTATTTCTTGATTAATTTGAATACAATTGATATTTTCCTCATTATTTTCCTTTTTTTTTTACATTTTTAAACCCTTTAAATGTATATATTAATTATATTATTATTTTGTGAATATTTTCTGGCTGTCTTGGGTGATTTTTTTATCATGGCTTTATTAACATCATTGGATCCATGGTGTTGAGTTTAACTCCACAAAAGATGGATGAATGCTTTTAATAATAGTTTGATTAAATATTAATTCAAATGTGGTTTTTCTTTTTACCCTAATTCCTCTTCATCACATCCCCTTCTTATTGCACTAAATATTGTTGGAGCATGATCTCTATATCATGTCTCAAAACAAATGGTGCATAGATTGCTATTGACTGGCCTCAAAATAGGAGCGACTTCTATATAAGTCCACTTACGATTGCTTAACATAGCGCTAAATTTCGTCCCGATTCGAATAAATGATCCTTTGTGGCCCAAACTTATGATTGTAAGCCCAAGTATGTTAATTTGATCTCTTTGATCCAATGACCTTGAGATTCATTGTGTGGAGGCTTTGGTTCTACCAATCCTCTAATGGATCTACGACACCTTTGGTTAACGCGGATAACTTAAACATCGTTGATCATTAAATGGTACTTGTGAGAATTTCAAATGAATGATATACTTGACAAAAAGCAAATGCAACTTGTTGTGTGGAGGCTTTGGTTCTACCAATCCTCTAATGAGTTCCAAATGCAAGTTTCAAGATGGTCATCCAACTAACCACTAATTATTGACTTGCTTATTTTATACTTTTTTCTTTTTATGCTTTATGTACTATTTATTCTATAGCATTTTACATTTCATGCCATTTTCATCTTTGCTCATTTGGGTATTTATTTTCTTGTCCTTTTTTACTTTGCTCACTTGAGCTTTTCTTTTTTTCTTTTCCTAAGATACTTAATAATCAACATAAACCCTAAAAAACTCTTAATGGTACTTGGACTATTTGGTTACTATCCTTGGCATGATGGAGCAGTGGACTTTTCTTGGGCTTAGGATTAGAAAACTTGGCCTATCTTGGATACCTTGTGATCTTATCTGATTATTTTTTCAAGAGCTATTGAAGTTTACCTCAATACATTGGGTTGCTTGTTTGTTTTTGTGTGCAGGTTTTTGTGATTATATCCTCCGTTTGTGATCTGGAGTTCACCCATATACAGCAGTTACTCTGCCCAATTTTTGTGAAGACTTAATACATTTGAAGAGGTCTAGTATCTTTGCTTGCTTGGTTTCAATCCAAAGAATGGGAATTCTATCTTGACTCATAATGTAAAGTTTTGGCTTCTTATTGGTTAGATGGTTATTATCCTTAGCTTTTACCTTATGCTTTAGGATAGTCTCTTCTTCTCCTCCCATCTTCTTTAATTTTAAAAATCTTCTCCCCCCCTTTTTTTGAAAACTCCTCTCATTTCTAAACTTTAACCACTTTCATAATAAACTTGGACTTAGGTCCATGTATTTTCAAAACATTTTCATAAATAAACTCTAATCAATTTAATAATACCTTGACATTTTTTGTGAGAAGACTAAAAGTCAATTAATCTCATTTCAAACCATTTTTCCATTTTGGTTTTTACCTTTAAACTTTTTCTCAAAAGGTTAGACTCTTGTCAATCCTTGTAGTGATGCAAAAAACTATACTTCTAAAATATGTAGTGAAGAGAGATATTTTCCACTTGGGTGTTGAGTGAGGCATTGTTGATTTTAAAATCCAAGCCATATCCTCCACTTTGAGATGATGTGAATTCTCCTTTCTCATGATTGTGGGTAGTAAGTATGTTTTCCACACGGATAATGACGATGATGTCTTATCTTTTAAAATTAACCAACACACTTATATTTCAAACTTTTAAAAGAGGAACTACGTGTACCCTGATCCCCTATTGCATGAAAGGTGGTACGTAGGCACTAAAGGTTCGCAACCACGACGGGTGCAAAAATCTTAAAAAATATATTTTTTTTTCTCACCTCCACCATCCATTTTATATATAACACATTTTTTATAGCCAAAATATACAGATTTTACAAAGAGGTTCCTACGGAGAACCATAGATGTTTAGGGTGATAATACCTTCCCTTTGCATAACCAACCCCCTTACCTTGAATCTTTCCCCCCTTTTTGGGTTATTCGCTCTTTTCCCATTCCTTTGGAAACAATAAAGCGCGATGGCAATTTTTATTTTGATTTGTATAAAGTCTAGTCAATCCAATGGCTTAGTCTTGAACATTTCTACCGCTACAGAAAAATGGCGACTTCACTGGGGAAAGATTGACCTCTTGCTGGTCCATCCCTAAGTGGGTTAAGCCTATCTTTGTTTATATTTGTATATGTGCTATTGTTGTTTATGTGTTATATTTTGTATACATGTTTGTCTGGGTTTTCCTGGTTTTCAGGGTGCTTGGTGATTACTCATAAGTCCTATAACCGGACTTGGGAAAACTTTAAGATAGGACGGGCGGTATAGTTATCTTAACTTTGAGGGAGTAATCCCAAAAAAGGAGGCATGAGATACCCCACTCAGTGGAGGCCCCTTTCACTGTAGTGTCGTTTACCGAGTAATCGGGAAGACGTACTACTTTCGACCTGGGAGCCTGCTGAAACTGAGGACCGTAGAATACCAACCCCATCTTGGCCTTTTAGGTGTAGTGCGGACGCTATGACGGAGTAATTCGGAAATAGTTGTCACGCGATACTACGCTCGAACGAGTCTTTCTTGAGAATATTACTAATTACCGAGTTAATCGGGAAGTTGGTAATATCCGAAGGAAGGATGTAGACTCTAGGAACCTTTACAACCTTGTTCGGCCGGTGATAACTTTTAGACCAACACCTTATGGGTAGTACCTTCAACCTCATGCTCGTGACGTTGAACCTATGAACCCTATATTTGTGATCTTGTGTGTGATTGCTGCATCATGCATCCATGCACTCATAAGCATCTTTTGAAAAAAACAATATTTCAAGGGATTTAAAGGTTGACTATTTGTGAATATCTCAGGTACTGTTAACCATGGATTCTGGAAAGAGAAAGACCAGGAAATACAGTTTCAAGGATCCCAAGATAGATGAGCTGATCAGTCTGATTCCAGAGATTGAGTGTCCTGCAGACTTTCAGAAGAAGTATGGATCCATTATTCCTCTCATGAAGCTGAAGGTGAAGGAGGGTATTCTTTCGACTTTGGTACATTTCTATGATCTGATGCATCACTACTTTACTTTTCCCTATTATCAGTTGATGCCTACACTGGAGGAGTATTCTCATCTATTGGATTTACCCGTTATCGATCGTGTTCCTTTTACTGGTTTCAAGGGTGAGCTAAAACCACATGAGATTGCTGCTTTGATTCATCTTGGGAAGTCTAAGGTGGAAGCCCATATGACTACTAAAGGAGGGATTAGAGGATTACCAGCTCAGTTCTTATTGGAGAAAGCTCGTTACTTTGCCAGGATGAAGAGTACGGTTGCTTTTGAAGCCATCTTTTCTTTACTTGCTTATGGATTATTCTTATTTCCTAATGTGGATAAGTTTTTCGACATTAATGCTATCAGGATTTTTATGATTGGAAACCCGGTTCCTACACTGTTGGGTGATGCTTATTACTCTGCTCATCTTCGGAGCTCCTATCATGGGGGAATTATTATCTGCTGCACGCCTTTATTGCACCGGTGGTTCATCTCTCATATGCCTCAGCCTGATGCTTTTTGGGATGTCAAGAAGGGACCTCTTTGGGCTCCTAAGATCATGGCACTTACTCACTCGGATATTGATTGGTATCATCGAGCTTATCAGGATGTAGAGATTATTGACAGTTGTGGTAGTTTCCCCAATGTGCCTCTTCTTGGTACAAAGGGAGGAATTAACTATAACCCTGTTCTTGCACGGCGACAACTTGGATATTCGATGAGGGATAAACCAAACAGTATTCATTTGAGTAGTTTCTTTCTGAAGGAAGGAGAATACCACAGGGAAGCTAGGGAGCAGATTGCGAAGGCCTGGCGTCACATTCATAAGAAGAGAAGGAAGGATTTGGGACCTAGGGGTGCTGTTTCTTTGGAGACATATCTTCAATGGATCCGATCGAGAGCCATTCAGTTGAAGATGTCGTATACTCGGGAGACACCCATGCCTGATCTGTTTGTGAAGATCACTCCTCCTTTGTTAGATGATCTAGAAGAGCTACAGCTTTCTTTGGTCAGGATGCAACAGGAAAGGGATGCTTGGAAGAACAAGTTCCAGACTTTAGAGAGTTCCTACAAGGAAGACTTGAAGGAGAAAGATGATTTGATCGAGATCTCTGAGAGTCGAGAAGTGGAGTCTATGGAGAGGCAAGGGGATTTATTTTCCCCTAAGCCTCAAACAGGTGCTGATTACTCACTTCCTGCTTCAGATAATTGGAAGGAAGTTGCCATCAGGAAGGTAGAAGAAAACCAGAGGTTGAGGGCTCAGATTTCCAGGCTCACAGGGAAGCGCCAGCGTACAGATTGATCTCTATCAGTTTCTTTCTCTCGGGATTTTTAGATTGTATTTTGATCTTGTACTTGGGATCATTGAAACTTGTAATCCATTTTGGAGTTATTATAATAAAATTTGTTTTTTCAGTATTTCAAATGCGTTATTATTTTGATATTTGCAATATGTCTATAAATCTTAAATCCCTTGAAATATTTAAATGATGGAATAAAAATAATCATGTGCATTGCATGACATGCATCATATTGCACATATTTCTTGCATTTATGATGCATATCCAGGTGTCTTACCCAGCTTCTTTACTTTGTTCAACAAGCTAACTCATCACTACAACACTCGGGCTAACTTTAAAAAGAAGATGGACAATTTGGAACTGGAGAATGGCGAGCTACGCAAAGAAGTTTCTATTTTGAAGGCTGGCTTGGCCAATTTGACTACTCTGATGGAAGCTCTGGTGGTTGCTCAGAATCAGCCACCGAGTGTTCAACCACAACCAACAAGGGCAAATGCTGAAGTTCTTGTTGTTCCCGTATCTGCCACTTCGACTATTGTTTAGAACCGTATGCCTCAGGGTTATCCATGGGGAATGCGGAGAATTTTGCACCTGAAGGTTTCAATTTGGGCCCCCAAGATACTCCAGTGGTTCCAAATGTTGTTACTTCAGCACCTCCTGTGGTGCATGTTGTTCCTGCTACACCTTCTTCGATGAATTTGGTTCCGTTTGTTAATGAAGAGCTGTGTCGTCCTTTCCCTCCTCCGAGTGAAGATTTGGGTCTTTATGACAGAATGGATGATTTCCAAGAGCAGTTTGAAAGAATGCAAAGAGAGACGAAGGCTCTTAGGGGAAAAGAGTTATTTGGGCAGAACGTGAATGAGCTGTGTTTAGTCCTGAATGTTAAAGTGCATGCTAAGTTCAAGGTCCCCGAGTTTAAGAAGAACAAGGGAAACACTTGCCCTCGTGCTCACTTGGTGATGTATGTAAGGAGAATGTCAACCCACACCGATGATCAACGTCTACTGATTCACTTTTTCCAGTATAGTTTGACCGGCGCGGCATTGAAGTGGTACATGAGTTTAGACAATGCCAACATCCATACCTTTAATGATTTGGGAGAAGCATTCATAAAATAATACAAGTACAATATGGACATGGCACCCGATCATGACCAGCTTAGGGCCATGGTTCAGAAAGACAGAGAATCGTTCAAAGAGTATGCACAGAGATGGTGCGAAGTGGCTGCACAAGTGATTCCTCCCATGGAGGAGAAAGAAATGACTAAAATTTTTCTAAAGACGCTAGGCACTTTCTACTACGAAAGAAGGGTAGCAAGTGCCCCAAGTGATTTTACAGAGATGGTAGGAATGGGTGTTCGCCTAAAAGAGGCAGTAAGAGAAGGTCGTTTGACAAAGGGTGAAGGATTTGGAGGTATGAAGAAGCCAGCTTATGGGTTTACAAAGAAGAAAGAGGGGGATACCAATGCTGTCACGCAAGAGAGGAGAGTGAATGCTCCTAGAAGTAATTTTCAGTGTCACCAGCAGGTTGCTTCAGTGACTCCTGTTATGATTGCCGCTCCAACTACCGTTTCTTATCAAAGACAACCCCAGCAGGGGAACCAAGGGAATGGTCGGAGAAGAGAGAACTATGACCCTATTCCCATGAGTTATGAAGAGCTACTACCAGTATTGATCAAGAAGAATTTGGTCCAGACACGACCACCTCCAGCAGTACCATCACCTTTGCCTTGGTATTACAAAGCAGACCAGATGTGCGCCTTTCATCAGGGAGCACCAGGGCATAGTGTTGAAAATTATTATCCTGTGAGGACTGAAGTGCAAAGGTTGGTGAAGTCAGGAATTTTATCTTTTAAAGACATGAGACCTAACGTGAAAGACAATCCTCTACCCAAGCACGGGGGAGTGAATGTTGTGAATATGGTGGCCGGTTGTCCCGGTGATTTCCAAAATTTTGACATTAATCTGGTTAGAGGGGATTTGGTAAAGATGCACGCAGAACTCTGTGAATTCAGTTATTATACGCATGACCACGCCGGTTGTGCTGTTTGCAGTACAAATATACAGGGTTGCGATAAGATAAAGACTGATTTACAGGAGATGATGGATGAAGGTTTAATCCATATAATCAGGCCTAGGGAAGAGTATGAAGAGGAAGTGAATATGGGTTCTAGATGTCCTGGTGAATTCAGAATTTTTGATGTGAAGCATTTGAATGAAGATCTCGTACAATTGCATGCCACTTTCTGCGGTACTGCTGGACAGGTGGAACACCAATATGGATCTTGCATAGTTTGCTATCAAGACCCCCGAGGATGTTCTATTGTGAGAGAGGGTGTTCAATTGCTGTTAGACAATGGGACTATTAAGATCACAGGTCAGAGAGATGATTATCACGGGATTGATATGGTTGAATTTTGTTTGATGGAAGAAGAGTCAGAGGAAGAGTATGCCTCCGCGGATGAGTATTTCTCTTCAGACGAGGATTTGTTTTCCAAAAATGACCTTTTGAGGGCTGATTGTGTTGAGGAAGGTGTAAACGTCATTGTACCTTGTTTGGGTGCACCAGCTCATCTTGAGGTGGAATACCATAGCAAACCAGCTGTTACCCCCTTGGTAATTAGTCTGCCAGGACCTGTTCCCAATAAATCAGATAAGGTTGCGCCTTAGAAATACAATGCTACAATCTTAGAAGATAGGGTGGAGGTTCCCATCCAGCCAATGCCAGATGTTGGAAATATAGTTGATAATAGCAAGGTGACCCGTAGTGGTCGTGTGTTTGCGCCGGTTATTCGAAAAGATGTTGTTGTTGTAAAGAAAATTGCTGAGAACGATGAGCTTAAGAAGGCTGCAAAAGAGACTAGTGGAGCCACATTAGAGAAATAAGTGGATGATATCTTGAAGGTAATTAAGATGAGCGACTACAAAATTGTAGATCAGCTATTGCAGACTCCTTCGAAGATATCCATCCTGGCATTACTGATGAATTCCTCCGCTCATAGAGAACCACTGATGAGAGTACTAGACAAAGCTTTTGTAGAGAATGACATGCCATTAGATCAATTCAGCAGCGTAATTGGAAACATTACATCATGTAACAACTTGAGTTTCTGCGATGATGAGTTAACAGATGAAAGGAGGAATCACAACCTGGCCCTCCACATATCCATGAACTGCAAGAATGAATCGCTATCTAATATGCTAATTGATAACAGATTTGCGTTGAATGTTATACCAAGAAGTACCCTCGTGAAGTTAAAGTATCAGGGAACACCTATGCGCCCGAGTGGCATCATTGTAAAGGCTTTTGATGGGTCGAGGAAATCTGTCATCGATGAAGTAGACTTACCCATCCATATAGGACCACATTTGTTCTTGATAACCTTCCAGGTAATGGACATTATTCCCGCGTATAGTTGTTTGCTAGGACAGCCATGGATACACAAAATAGGGGTTGTCACTTTAACTCTGCATCAGAAGCTAAAATTTGTGCGTGAAGGGAAGGTAGTGATCGTAAATGGGGAGCAGGCGTTATTGATATCTCATCTATCCTCTTTCAGTATTGTAGAAGAGGATGAGGCTGCTGTTGGAACCCAGTTCCAAGCCCTATCCATTGATAATATAAGGAAGAATGAGAATTTTGTGATCTCACTGAAGGATGCACAGCAGGTTGTGCGCAACGGTCATAATGCAGTTTGGGGACGACTTGTGGATCCACCCATGAACAAAAACAGAGCTGGTTTAGGTTTCTATTCGAGGAATGGAAAAAGCGAAAGATTGAAGTCAAAGTCTTTTGTGAACAGTTATCATGATGTTTTCCGCAGCAGAGGCTACCTCCATCCGATTGGTTCTGGAATTAATGCAGTTGAAGAGGATGAAGTAGAGCAGAAAGTACCGAATTATGTGACGCATGGAGTCCGAGTTCAGAACTGGGTCACCATTGATGTTCCTTCTTGCATACATGTTTTAAAGTAATTTTTTTGTTAATTTGTTTCTCTCTTTTGAAAAGCTTTCACTCTGCCCAAGGGGGAAATATTAATGTTGTAGGGCTTATCTGTTTGCTATAATTGATAAGATCATTAATAAAAGTTGTCTTTGCTTCCAAAATCATGTCTTTTATTTTCTGCCCTTTTCTTGGGAAATGGTAAAAAAACCCTTTCAAAATAAATAATATTTGAAAATTAATCTACATGATCACTTGTTATATGTGTCAGTTTCTAAAAGCAATCATTAATCACATGTGCAGATTAATTAAAAAACCTGTTGAATACAATGACCCTGCACCCTCTCCCAACTTTGATTGTCCTGTGTTTGGGGCTGAAGAAGAAGATTATGATGATATTCCAGAAGAGGTCTCACGGTTGCTTGAGCACGAGGAGAATACCATTCAACCATATAAGGAGCCTTTAAAGTGGTTAATTTGGGTTCAGAGGAAGATCTAAAGGAAGTCAAGCTTGGAGCATCGCTGCATCCTGATGTAAAGAGCAGGTTGATTGAGCTGTTGAAAGAGTATGTGGATATTTTTGCTTGGTCTTATCAAGATATGCCTGGTCTAGATACATACATTGTCGAGCATCGTTTGCCATTGAAGCCAGAATGTCCGCCAGTTAAACAAAAGTTGAGAAGAACCCACCCGGATATGGCAGTAAAGATCAAAGAGGAGGTCCTAAACCAGATTAATGCTGGTTTTCTTGTGACGTCAGTGTATCCTCAATGGATTGCCAATATTGTCCCTATAACGAAAAAAGACGGAAAAGTACGCATGTGCGTAGATTACAGAGATCTAAATAAAGCTAGTCCAAAAGATGATTTCCCATTGCCTCACATTCACATGTTAGTGGATAGCACAACAAAATCCAAGGTATTCTCGTTCATGGATGGATTTTCCGGGTATAATCAAATAAGAATGGCTCCAGAGGACATGGAAAAAACAACGTTTATCACACCCTGGGGAAAATTCTGTTACATAGTGATGCCCTTCGGGTTGAAGAACGCTGGTGCAACGTACCAGAGGGCTATGAAAACCCTATTCCATGATATGATGTACAAAGAAATCGAAGTATATGTTGATGATATGATTGCCAAATCCCAAATTGAAGAAGGGAATATAGAAGATTTATTGAAGTTGTTTCGGCGTTTGAGGAAGTACCGTCTCCGCCTAAATCCAAATAAATGCATCTTCGGTGTTAGATCAGGGAAATTGTTGGGTTTTATTGTTAGCCAGAAAGGAATTGAAGTTGACCCTGATAAAGTCAAATCAATTCCAGAAATTCCATCACCAAGAACTGAAAAGCAAGTTAGGGGTTTCCTCAGGCGTTTGAATTATATCTCTAGATTTATTTTCCACATGACCGCAACGTGTGAACTGGTCATTAAGTTTTTAAAGAAAGATAAAGGTTGTGTGTGGATGGATTACTGCCAAAGGGAATTTGAAAGTATTAAGGAGTATCTGCTTGAACCTCCTATCTTGCTCCCTCCCGTAGAAGGAAGACCGTTGATTATGTATCTAACAGTGTTAGATAAATCCATGGGTTGTATTCTGGGACAATAGGATGAAACAGGAAAGAAAGAGTTCGCCATTTATTATCTCAGCAAAAAATTCACTGATTGTGAGTCGCGGTATTCCATGCTAGAAAAAACATGTTGTGCTTTGGCCTGGGCGGAAAAGCGCTTGCGGCAGTATATGTTGAATCATACCACTTGGTTGATCTCTAAAATGGATCCAATCAAGTATATTTTTGAAAAGCCTGCTCTTACTTGGAGAATTTCCCGTTGGCAGATGTTGTTGTCTGAATATGATATCGAATACCGCACTCAAAAGGCTATCAAAAGTAGTGCGTTGACAGATTACCTTGCTCAACAGCCGGTGGAAGATCATCAATCTGCAGAATATGAATTCCTCGATGAAGATGTGATGTTCTTGAAAGTGAAAAATTATGATGAACCATTGCCTGAGGAGGGCCCCGACCCTGAATCTCGTTGGAGTGTGGTATTTGATGGAGTTGTGAATGCTTATGGTAAAGGAATTGGTGTTGTGATTGTTACTCCTCATCGATCACATATTCCTTTTACCGCGAGGTTAACATTTGATTGCACTAAAAATATGGCAGAATATGAGGCTTGCATCATGGGTCTTGAAGAAGCTATTGATCTCCGAATCAAAATTCTAGATGTGTATGGCGATTCAGCAATGGTAATAAATCAGATTAAAGGGGAATGAGACACTCGTCACCCTGGCTTGATCCCTTAGAAAGATTATGCTAGAAGATTACTACCCTTCTTCAATTAAGTTGAATTCCATCACATTTCTAGGGATGAAAATCAAATGGCAGATGCTCTGGAAACTCTGGATTCCATGTACCAAGTAAATTCTTAGAATGATATACCCCGAATTACAGTTCGACGGCTCGATAGGCCCGCTCATGTGTTTGCGACAGAGGAGGTAGCAGATGAAAAACCTTGGTACTATGATATCAAGCATTTTCTTCAGACTCAGGAATACCCGTTTGGTGCGTCAAAGAAAGATAGGAAGACACTGAGAAGGTTGGCAGGCAGTTTCTTCCTCAGCGAAAATGTGTTATACAAGAGGAATTTTGACATGGTCTTGCTCAGATGCGTGGATAGACACGAAGCAGACATGTTGATGCATGAGATTCATGAATGTTCATTTGGCACTCATGATAATGGATATTTAATGGCTAAAAAGATGCTAAGGGCAGGATATTATTGGTTGACGATGGAATCTAATTGTTACAAATTTGCAAAGAAGTGCCATAAATTCCAGATTTACGCAGATAAGATACATGTGCCTCTGACACTCCTCAATGTGATTTCATCCCCATGGCCTTTCTCTATGTGGGGTATTGACATGATCGGAATGATAGAACCCAAGGCTTCGAATGGACACCATTTCATCTTGGTAGCAATTGAATACTTTACCAAATGGGTAGAGGCTGCTTCATATGCCAATGTTACAAAACAGGTGGTTGTGCGTTTCTTAAAAAACAATCTTATATGCCGATATGGTGTGCCAAGCAGAATCATCACTGACAATGGCTCAAATTTGAACAACAAGATGATGACAGAACTGTGTGAAGAATTCAAGATTATCCATCATAATTCATCTCCATACAGGCCAAAGATGAATAGGGTTATTGAAGCTGCTAATAAGAATATCAAGAGAATTATCCAGAAAATGGTTGTCACTTACAAGGATTGGCATGAAATGCTCCCTTTTGCTCTGCATGGATATCGAACATTTGTTCGCACTTCAACAGGAGCAACCCCGTTTTCCCTAGTGTATGGAATGGAAGCTGTACTCCCTGTCGAGGTAGATATTCCCTCATTGCGTGTGATAATGGAAGCCAAATTGTCAGAGGCTGAATGGGTTCAGAACAGGTTTGACCAATTGAATTTGATTGAAGAGAAGAGAATGACAGCTTTGTGTCATGGGAATTTATATCATAAAAGAATGAAGAAAGTATTTGATAAAAAGGTCAAACCTCGTGAATTTAGAGAAGGCGACCTCGTGCTCAGGAAGATCATGTTTTCAACGCTGATTCTAGGGGCAAGTGGACTCCCAATTTTGAAGGCCCGTATGTTGTCAAGAAATCCTTCTCTTGTGGTGCATTAATTCTTGAAACTATGGATGGCGAGGAGTTCCCACGTCCCATGAATGATGACGCAGTCAAGAAATACTTCGCCTGAAGAAATAAAAGAAGAACTCGCTAAGTTGAAAACCCGAAAGGGCGGCTTAGGCAAAAAAGAGCGTCTCGGTAGGCCAAAACCCGAAAGGGCAGTCTAGGAAAAAATTAGAGACATAAATAGAATAAATTTCCCGCTAAGTTGAAAACCCGCAAGGGAAGCTTAGGCAAAAGTTAGGGATCTTCTTGGCAAGAAACTACGTCAGACGAGACTTGATCGTTGAAGCAATAATCTTCTCGGATCCTAACCATACTTCAACGAAAGCTGCTGCTCAGGATTTCAAAAGTTGCTAGGGGGATAGTGGTCATTGTATCTCAATGTATCTTTTCCATTATGTATTACCATTTCCAAAACTTTATAATCATCCATGGAGTCTCGCCATTCGCAGACTACCATTCTATTAATGAAATTCGAGCTTTTGCCCAATTCTGTGTGTTCTTATTTTTATTTAGCTTGCAAAGACTTCCTTTATTACTAATAATAACTTTTAAAGCAAAGAGATTAAAAAGAAAAAATTGACTTTTCAAAAAAAAGAGAGATCTTTACAATTCAATTTACTTTGGGATTTGTGATAAAACAATGACAACAAAAATGGTGATTCCAAGGATGAACAAACTTTGGTTGTTTTAAGAATATTTACTTCCTTCATGAAGGTTTTTCTCCGGTCATTTTGCTGGTATGTGCGCAATCTTTGTGTATTTCCCAAATGGTTAAAGACGATATCAGTAGGTACAAGGTACAGTATTGGGTTGGTGGCCCCGTTATCCCCAGTCAAGTCTTGATTCACTTTTGATTTTGGGTTTTCATGGTCAGAAACCTCCATCCCAGCTTCCCCAGCAAAGTCTTCCCTCATATGATGAAAGGTTTTATTCCCTTGGTGTGCTGAGATGTCGCTCTTTTTACAGTATCGGCACTAGTGTTGACTTCTTGATTCCCCGGAAGGTTATCTCAGGGCATCTCTTGCTGGAATGAGGGTTCGTGGTGAAAATTTTCAACCCGCGGTTTCTTTTCTCCTGGGAGGTAGGCTTGAATTCCCCAATGAGGCTTGGTTGTTTCGATGTCAGTCTGCTTTATTTGAGGTTGGTCTTGCAATCTACAATAGGCATGTTGCTTTTGGAAAACTGTTTCTCCGATGAAACCAGAAGCAGGATGTTCTATCCTGGTGTCTGTTTGATTTAAGCTACATTCGGATTATGTTTCTCCTTAGTGAAGTTAATGCAATAGGTTTGGTTTACGCAGTCACTTTTACCTTTCCTGGATTGATCTTTCCGGTTGAAGCTTAGCCCAATGTTGTTAGTGACTGAGGCGGTTTCATTTGTCTGCACTGATTATGTATCCTTTTTATCAGAATATGCACAATAGCACTCATACATTCATACATATATCATGCATTGCTAAAATCATCATTCATTGACATTGTGTTCTGACCTTTCCTGCAGTGCTATTTGCTTAGTTGAATTTGGTCTTCCCTCTTGAGTTTATTTCTCAAAGGATGAATCTGCTTTGGCCGTCTTGCTCCGGTTTATTTCTGAATTGTATTTGTGGTTGCATGACGATATCATTTATTACGAATTTATGAAAACTTTGAGTTTTTGTTCGTGCATTTATTTTTTCACAAGAAGACTTTATCTCCTCAGCGGGAATATCATGGCATTTCTCCGGGAAGTCATATTTCTATCCCTAGAAAGTCATTTCTCTTTGCATTTCCCCTTTGACAATAAGTGGAAGTCTCTTTATTTGAGACAGGTTACATATTACCCTTTCCAGGCAGATCTCCTTGGTTAAAGAAGAAGTTGAGACCCGTTCTTGGCAGAACACCAGAATTCTGAGAAAACTATGATATTTTCTCTTTCTACCTTCAGTAAACGTTGGTAGTGCATCGGCAGTGAACGTCAGTGTTTGTTATCTTTTTTCTATCTTCAGTGAATGTTGATAGTTCATCGTCAGTGAATGGTGGTGCTATGATATTTTCTCTTTCTACCTTCAGTAAACGTTGGTAGTGCATCGGCAGTGAACGTCAGTGTTTGTTATCTTTTTGCTATCTTCAGTGAACGTTGATAGTTCATCGTCAGTGAACAGCGGTGATATGATATTTTCTCTTTCTACCTTCAGTGAATGTTGGTAGCGCATCGGCAGTGAACGTAGGTGTTTGTTATATTTTTGCTATCTTAAGTGAACGTTGATAGTTCATCGTCATTGAACGACGGTGATATGATATTTTCTCTTTCTACCTTCAGTGAATGTTGGTAGTGCATCGGCAGTGAACGTCGGTGTTTGTTATATTTTTTTCTATCTTCAGTGAACGTTGATAGTTCATCATCAGTGAACGGCGGTGATATGATATTCTCTCTTTCTACCATTAGTGAACATTGGTAGTGCATCGACGGTGAACGTTGGTGTTTGTTATCTTTTTTCTATCTTCAGTGAACGTTGATAGTTCATTGTCAGTGAACAGAGGTGATATGATATTTTATCTTTCTACCTTCAGTGAATGTTGGTAGTGCATCGGCAGTGAACGTCGGTGTTTGTTATCTTTTTGCTATCTTTAGTGAACGTTAATAGTTCATCGACAGTGAATGGCGGTGATATGATATTTTACCTTTCTACCTTCAGTGAATGTTGGTAGTGCATTGACAGTGAACATCGGTGTTTGTTATCTTTTTGCTATCTTCAGTGAATGTTGATAGTTCATCATCAGTAAACGGCGGTGGTATGATATATTCAGTGAATGACGATAGTACATCGGCAGTGAACTTCGATGCTTATTATCCTCCTCTCTGATTCTATTCTCGTGGTTTACCAGTGATTTATTTTCCTGCTGGGATTGCTCTTTTGCTTCAGCATTTTGTGTTGCCTCCCCAATGCTACTTTGCATCTCTTCTGTTCCATTCATATGCATTCATATGCATAAACATTTGCATGGCATCTTAGGGCCAAAAACAAGGTTTGTTTTATATTTAAGTATCTTCGATCACATCGACACGAAGATTTTTAACCTTCGTATCTCCAGATAGTAGAAAGTTAAAAATGGGCAGCTATTGTGCCCCAATTTTTCCCCTAAGATCCCTTCATCATACCATATTGTTTCAATCACTACAAAATCACATTAGGGATTTTGGTTCTTCTCCATATCTTTAGCTTTGCTCTTTGAGGAGTTACCAAGCACCTTGATTTGTTTGCTTTTGTGATCATAGATATTGTACTTTGATTTTTCTCTAATTAACAAAATGCAATATTGGTTTGTCTTACTTGTTGATAATGTAGGTAAAGGCAATGAGGTTTAGCAAGTTGCTTCATGAGTTCATGAGTTTATTTTCATGCCCTAGTCAAAAGCTTGAGAGATTAAAACCTCACCATTGAAGTTGTTTTGAAGTTGGTATGAAATTGTTTTTGGTGGACATAGGTCCTCATCATCATCCTCAACAATTTCTATTCACAAAGGAAGAATATTGGCACAAAAAGTTTGTTCAAACTTGGCAAAGTTCCACCAAGCATTCTCTTGATCTAGAGGTTATGGTTTTGGACTTCAAAGGGGCATATCTTTTCTCATCTTTTGGTATTTTTGAGTGATTCCAAAAACATTCTGCTCTTCAAAGATTTACCAACAAATCACTTCAAAAGTTCCAAGGAGTTTTCATGTGGAAAGAACTTGGTGAAGAAGAAAGATTGCAAGTCATCCAGATGAATCCCTAATTTTCCATATGTGACTTCAAATGGTCATAACTTGGTCAATTTTTATCACCTTGAGCCCATTCTTTTTCCATGATGATCTTAAGGATGTTTATTTCATTCCTTCTTTTATGTGCAAAGAAAGAAAATTGATGGAAGTTGCCTTAAGAATGCAAAAGATTATAGGTCATTTCATGATTTTTAGCCAACTTCAACAAGTCATAACTGGCTCAATTTTTGGATATTTTGATTGGTTCAAATTTTAAAATGTCATTCAAGAGATATACTCCATTCCATATTTTTTTGTCAATAGAAAATTCTAAGTGGAAGGCCATTTTTGGATGCAAGAGATTATAGGTTATTTTTAAAGAAGAATTTGGAATATTTCTAAGTATGGAAAGTCAACTCTTTTTCTTCAACTTTGACTCCATGTAATTTTCAGCTCAAGCCTCCATTTGATTCCATTCTTTTTCCATTGCAAAGCTTTACCTCATCTTTCCAAAGTATCAAGAATTTTACCCTAAGACTCCCTGAGGTGGAAATTCCATTGGATTGAAATTGGTAACTTGGAACTGAAGTTTCTCCATAAGTCAGAATTTGAAATCCATGTTTTGGCCTTTAAACATCAAATTAGAATGCGTTTGTGATCTAAACATGTTTAACCAAGTTGCCAAAGTGGATTAGAGCCTTGAAACGCAAGGATTAGATGAGTTTTGATGCAAATCAGATCACACTTTGCTCATGCATCAGGTTCACACGATTTCCCTCCAATTTGCATCATTCCACACGCTTGAGCATCCCATTTGATTCCCTATAAATTGAGGGTCATCCCCCATTCAATTTTCCAAGCTTAGATAGCCAGAATCGCCCTGCCAAACTTACTTCACAACTCAGAATTCAGCTACTTCGAATCCTATTCTCAAGCCTTTTTCAATCCATTTTCTTAATCAATTCACCTTCCTTGATCTTCCTTGAAGCTAACTATATAATCACATTCAAGAATCGTGCCCTATATTGCTCCATAGAAGTCCAGTTTTAGAGCTCTGCAACTCAATTTCAATAGGTAGATTCCTTCATCAATTCTTCAAAACTTTGATACCATTGTGTTGCTCTCATTGCCCTGATTCTAGTCGCAACACTTACTTTTATCTGGAAGCACGTCTTAACCATGAATTTTTAAATCCCTTTTCAAAACTTTCTTTCCAAATTGCTTGAGTTACAGTTTATATAAATATGGCACGAGGGTATGGTTGTCTTCGTCTTGAAGAGACGAAGCGAATGCCATAGGTCTGAGCTTCTGATTTTACAGTTTGAGAGACCTGCAATTCGTGAGGGCTGGAGGTTGAAGATGACCAACGTGTCACCTTCTAACCAACGAAAGCGTGCCATTTGTTTTTTTCAAAATTCTGATTTATTTAATGATCCTGTACATTATTCAGTAAAGACCATGATATGCACAGCACGTCAGATCCTTTGGATTTGATTACTAACGCATTTTGACTCTCATCCAATGGTCCACATCTTTTTCTTTTATTTTCTTTTTCTGATTTTTATATTTTAATTATTTTAAATTTCAAAAAATCATAGAAAATTCATTTTTAGACAAAAAAATCTGAAAAAATTATGAAAAATATTTTTGATTATTCTCTTTCTGACTTTCATTTTTTCACAATTTATTTTTGTGTTTTGGTATTTTTTATGAATTTTACACTTATTTGATTTGTTTAAAATGTTTAAAAATACTTTTACACATTTTTAAGTTCTAAAAAAATTATAGAATGATCCAATGCTATTGTGACAAATATTGGTGACTTTATTTTATTTTTGTTTCTGAATTTACTATTGTTTTACTATTTTTGTTTATTTTACCCATTTATTTTAATTTTTAAAAATAGTTTCTGACTTTTAAAAATTCTCAAAAATTTCATAAAATTACTTGGCCTCTTTTCTGATTTTTCCATGGTCTTATTTTTTATTTCTTGATTAATTTGAATAAAATTGATATTTTCCTCATTATTTTCCCTTTTTTTTTTACATTTTTAAACCCTTTAAATGTATATATTAATTATATTATTATTTTGTGAATATTTTTTGGCTGTCTTGGGTTGATTTTTTGGTCATGACTTTATTAATATCATTGGATCCATGGTATTGAGTTTAACTCCACAAAATATGGATGAATGATTTTAATAATAGTTTGATTAAATATTAATTCAAATGTGGTTTTTCTTTTTACCCTAATTCCTCTTCATCTCATCCCCTTCTTATTGCACTAAATGTTGTTGGAGCATGATCTATATATCATGTCACAAAATAAATGGTGCATAGATTGCTATTGACTGGCCTCAAGATAGGTGCGACTTCTATATAAGTCCACTTACGATTGCTTAACATAGCGCTAAATTTCGTCCCGATTCGAATAAATGATCATTTGTGGCCCAAACTTATGATTGTAAGCCCAAGTATGTTAATTTGATCTCTTTGATCCAATGACCTTGAGATTCATTGTGTGGAGGCTTTGGTTCTACCAATCCTCTAATGGATCTATGACACCTTTGGTCAACGCGGATAACTTAACCATCGTTGATCATTAAATGGTACTTGTGAGAATTTCAAATGGATGATATACTTGACAAAAAGCAAATGCAACTTGTTGTGTGGAGGCTTTGGTTCTACCAATCCTCTAATGAGTTCCAAATGCAAGTTTCAAGATGGTCATCCAACTAACCACTAATTATTGACTTGCTTATTTTGTACTTTTTTTCTTTTTATGCTTTATGTACTATTTATTCTATAGCATTTTACATTTCATGCCATTTTCATCTTTGCTCATTTGGGCATTTATTTTCTTGTCCTTTTTTACTTTGCTCACTTGAGATTTTATTTTTTTCTTTTCCTAAGATACTTAATAATCAACATAAACCCTAAAAAACTCTTAATGGTACTTGGACTATTTGGTTACTATCCTTGGCATGATGGAGCAGTGGACTTTTCTTGGACTTAGGATTAGAAACCTTGGCCTATCTTGGATACCTTGTGATCTTATCTGATTATTTTGTCTGGAGCTCTTGAGGTTTACCTCAAGACATTGGATTGCTTGTTTCTTTTTGTGTGCAGGTTTTTGTGATTACATCCTCCGTTTGTAATATGGAATTCACCCGTATACAGCCATTACTCTGCCCAATTTTTGTGAAGACTTAATACATTTGAAGAGGTCTAGTATCTTTGCTTGCTTGGTTTCAATCCAAAGAATGGGAATTATATCTTGACTCATAATGTCAATTTTTGGCTTCTTGTTGGTTAGATGGTTCTTATCCTTAGATTTTACCTTATGCTTTAGGATAGCCTCTACTTCTCCTCCCATCTTCTTTAATTTTAAAAATCTTCTCCCCCACTTTTTTTGAAAACTCCTCTCATTTATAAACTTAAACCACTTTCATAATAAACTTGGACTTAGGTCCATGTATTTTCAAAACATTTTCATAAATAAACTCTAATAAATTTAATAATACCCTGACATTTTTTGTGAGAAGACTAAAAGTCAGTTAATCTCATTTCAAACCATTTTGCCATTTTGGTTTTTACCTTTAAACTTTTTCTCAAAAGGTTAGACTTTTGTCAATCCTTGTAGTGATGCAAACAACTATACTTCTACAATATGTAGTGAAGAGAGATATTTTCCACTTGGGTGTTGAGTGAGGCATTGTTGATTTTAAAATCCAAGCCATATCCTCCACTTTGAGATGATGCAAATTCTCCTTTCTCATGATTGTGGGTAGTAAGTATATTTTCCACACGGATAATGACGATGATGTCTTATCTCTTAAAATTAACCAGCGCACTTGTATTTCAAACTTTTAAAAGAGGAACTACGTGTATCCTGATCCCCTATTGCATGAAAGGTGGTACGTAGGCACTAAAGGTTCGCAACTGCGGCGGGTGCAAAAATCATAAAAATATATATTTCTTTTCTCACCTCCACCATCCATTTTATATATAACACATTTTTTATAGCCAAAATATACAGATTTTACAAAGAGGTTCCTACGGAGTACCGTAGATGTTTAGGGTGCTAATACCTTCCCTTTGCATAACCAACCCCCTTACCTTGAATTTTTTTCCCTTTTTGGGTTATTCACTCTTTTCCCATTCCTTTGGAAACAATAAAGCAGGGTGGCAATTTTTATTTTGATTTGTATAAAGTCTAGTCAATCAAATGGCTTAGTCTTGAACATTTCTACCGCTACAGGTAGATCACCTAATGTGCAAAGACTAAATAACTGAAAAAATTTCACATGCATATGTTCAATCCTAGGGTTTTCCTCACTCCAGTTGCCTTCGGTAAACAGTCATTAAGCATAGGAAATTTTAGTGGTCTCCCCCCAGTCTAAAAGATCAAAATATCCCATTCGAATGTTGCCTCAGAAATGTTGCCTCAAAAATGTTGCCTCGGAAAGATCTTAAGACTCTAGGGTTACTAATAAATTTTTCTAACTATTGCTTTAGTGATTGTACTTGTCCCTTTCGAATGTCCCTTACAACTCTAAAGACGGTGCTACCTACTCCTTAATAGTAGGATAGCGCTGTCTAAAGGAAACGAGAACAAACAATATTTTTTTGAGTAGGTAGAATCTTAAGTACTTGCTCAATTAAAACTTTTCACAAACACCTTTCAAAACGAATTTTTAAAACAAACTTCATCACATTCTTGAGGACTGATACAAGGGTTATCACGAAGTAAAACTTTTCAAGACAAACACACACAAGCAATTTGAAAAATAATCAAGTACCTAAGAGATCGTAGATAACTATGGATAGAAAGGGTGCTAACACCTTCCCTTTCTATAATCTACCCCCCGTACTCAGAATTTCTCGAAAAAAGGTTTTTTCTGTTCTTTTTCCTTTTCCATGATTGGATGAAATAAAAGTCGGTGGCGACTCTTACTTACCGCGACATTTTATGAACAAAAAACGCAAAATGCAAACCAGTATTAAACAGTTGGTTCTACCACCGTATCACATGGATAATATATTGATAAGATGTTCTAAGAACTCAAGATTGTGTAGCACTCCATGGTTGAAAGCGTTCCCCAAAAGATAAGGAGAACATGGAACCTCTGCTACGGCAGTAGGTGCAAGATTATTGACATCATCATCGGAGCTTCCATGACCTGGATTTTTTGAGTCTGTAATTGGTTATCTTCATGTTTGAATAATTCCCGACCATAGGTCAAAGATTGCATATATACCATGATCAACCCCCTCGGGATCTTCATATCAGTCAATCCCCCACGAAGTTATCCCATATTGGTCTCTTAACATGTGAAGTGAGAAATCAAGTCTGAACCTCTAAAGAGAGCACCAGGGAATAAGAATCCATAATCTTTGAATACCTGTTATGGATGCATGAATATACATGAAGTGCATGAATGAACGCCATGTCATGTTCTATCGTTTCCAAGGAATTTACATGCTTTGGTTTTGACTTTACGCAAGTAAGGGATGGAAAAGTTTGACACATGGCTTACAAATATGATTCCTTGGAAATAACTGAACATGTATGTTAAGCATGTAGTAACCATGTTATGTATGTAAAGACATGGGATGAAAGGGATCATTATTTCTGAATATGATTGCTGCACCGTTTCTGAACCATATGGATATTATCAGATCAAAGGTCTGACATTACTTCTGCATATACAAGAACCAAGTACCATGTAGATCTCCCATTGTACGGGATCAAGGCTTATGGAACATCGGATACTGTTGAGCCTTTTCTGAACATGCTGGGAATACCAAGATCGAAGGCTCGAATGAACCTCCAAATAAACAAGTCAGGAACTCAGAAAATAAATCTGAGAACCCCACAGTCACCAACAGAAATCCAAAACATAACCATTAGAACCAATAGTCACCGTCTGACCATAGTCACCATCTGTGCATGAGTAACCATTTGTGCATGAGTAACCATCTGAACACAGACAACATCTGTACCTGTGATAATGATTCCCTCCCCACTCACGGGTGAAGACTAGGTCAGGGTAAGGCAAGGGTAACTCGAAAATCACGGGTTCGCTTGAAAGTAAAATCATCGCAACACAGATGTGCATGATGAAAGTACCTCCAATTAAACCTCATATGAGCGTGGTATATGACATGACTGCACTAGTCGTACCATTTCCTATAGCCTTCATGCCCCCACTCTATTCCTAGTGTCCTAGTGCGCTCTGGCCTGGGTACTGGGCCTTTTACCTCAATAGTAACATCCCAACCCAATCAAGAAGCAGATCCAGTACAACAGTAATATATGGAAAATAGTAAAATGTAATGCATACATATGCTCAGGTATATACAAAATGAATAAGACATAAAGAAAATAAACACCGAAAGAGAAGAAGACAAGATCTAGGAGCGACTCCGGGATGGACCAGTATTTGGTCGACCTATCCCTAGTGAAGTCGGCAGCTGAAACAACCGGCTGAAAATCATCAAACAATGAAGTCGCCATTGAACGTCTTTTATCCCATATGAAGGGAAGGGTAAACATCGAGAAAACCTGAGAAGGGAGAAGTCACGGTCTTGCGATCGAGAGATCAGTTAAGGGAGTCTGTTACGCGAGGGGAAGGTATTAGCACCCCACACGCCCGTAGTACTCTACGGTATCCACTCTTGTTGTCTATCTTATGGGTGTGTTAATCTATGCTTACTGTTTATTACTTCTAAATGGAGAATGCATGCAAAAGAAATGAGAAAATAATGTAGGGAAAATAAAGTTGTACTCGCTTGGGCCATACCCCAATGCCTACGTATCCTTTTTGAGGAATCAGAGCTACCGTAGTTCGGCTCACATGTTTTTGTTTGTTTTGTGTTTTTTTACGGACGATGTTAATTACGCCTTCTGCCGCATCTCGACCTTTGGATACTTATGTGTTGGCACAGAAGTAAACTAAACATGTCCTTACCTGAACAGGCTTTTGAGAAAAAGGTGCTCGAGCGTACAAAATGGTTTGAGTTGGTTCGTATTTTGTTGCAGATAATGACTAGTTGACCTCATGAGAGAGATATTAGCCACGTTTCCACTTATCCATGAAAGGAGTCTTTGAGACTTGAACCACACCTATGCCTGAGATAGAAGAACAATAAGATCAAGAAGAGACCTGCTTATCATTTCCCATACTAAGCAAAGGCATGATTCTCATCAGTAGTTTTAAATTATTTTGAAGTTTGAAAGGAAAAAGAAGTTTTTGTTTTGATGCAAATGCAAAAGGGGGAAAAAGGTCAAAGAAGGAACTAGCCTATTTTTAAACCTAATGTTATCATGCATTGTTGGACCTAAAGTTAGAAATTTGAGGGAATTCTACCTAATATTTGCACGCTTAGATTTAGAATCCTAATGTCTAATTTTAGTTCAATTAAATCGAAGATTAAATTTGAACCAAAATATCCTAAGGGATCATGAAAGAGTATACAAACAAGTGAAATTAGGCAGCAAGTATTAAAGCAGTGCATACAATCCATACCAAAAATCGCAAACGAAATACATGGCCTAAAATGAGTAAAACTAGTGATCAAAATTGACTAAAAAGTTAGCAAAAGGGAAAATAAATTAAGGTCACGATAATACCAAACGGAGAAGGTCTGTTGCCTCTTCATAATCACACAAGCAATAAGAAAACTCTACAGAAGTTGCTCCGCACGAGTGATCGAATAATTAATCCCCGAGCATTCCACATTGTGAAAATTACATCAATCATTCTATCACAAAATCTTAGCTAAAAAATGACAACGAAAATGATTATTAAACAAAAAATAGTAGAAAACTCCAATAAAATTCTAAGGAGGAAACCTAAAAAATTTCTAAAAAGTTCTACTATTTCGTATCATTATCATCATTAAAATCATAAAAAATGAAGCTAAAATTAATAATATCAAGAGGTAAAAGTAGTAGAAACAGAGGGGGTGTACTGTTGAGCCCAGTAGGTATGCTGCAACAAGTTGATGTTAAGCCCATCATCCATTTTTGTTCACTAACCTATAAACTACCAAAAATGCTATTGGGTCATCTGATGTGGTCCACTACCAACACCATATCATAATATTTTTTTGTTACTTTATCATTTGGTTACTAACAAAAAAATTTAAAAAAATAAGAAGGAAAAGATGAACACGTTCAGTGTTAGGGTTAAGAATAGAATGACGACACAACTTCAACCCAATCGTGATATTATCTTATTCTTCTCCTTGCAAGTAGTCTGGCTTCATTCTCCAACACCAACGATTCGCTACCTTCAACGCCTCAACCTTCTTTCTCTTTTTCTCCCTCGTTCCCATCTGAATCGCCACCGGAAAGAATTTCTTCTTTGTTGCAAACAATGGTCCTCTTCTGCGCTGATTTTAGTTCACACACTGTGGCTTTGTACTTTGTTCATCAATCTCAAGCTTCAAGTGCCATGAATCATCATCTTGCTTCGATCTCGATTCCGATTCATTCTTCTTCTCTATGATTCGATCTTGCTCTTCATCATTTCTCGTGAGTCAGCAACGACGAAGTTCCCTGGTGAGTCTCAGTCTTCTCTTTGGCCTCGGGTTAGATTTCGTTTCCCCTTTTCCTTTTGTGTTAATCATCATGGTGCTATTCTTGCAATTAGTTGATGGTGCGCGTTATGGAATTGTGCGTTGAAGATGATAGTTGTTGAATGTAGATGAAGATGATGATAATCGCTGATGAGGCGGATGATGTAGCTTCAAGTGTTGCAAAGGTAATAATTCTTGAGGATAGAATAGGGAATGTTGTGTGGTTCTAGATGAAGAAGAGGGTTCAGAAATAGAGAGAATTGGAGAAGAGAGAGAGAGAGATAAAGTGCAGAGAGATGAGAGAGAAAGAATTGAGGGTGTGTGTGAAATTGGAAAAAAATAATGGAGAGGGCTTGAATGATCTATGAAGATTATCTTATAGAGAGTTAAAGATCTGAGATCAAGATGGAGAGGATATTCAATCCTGATGAAGGTTAGTTTTTTGTATTTCTGATTTTTTTGATCTTTTAAA
The DNA here is from genome assembly GCA_948472305.1 of Vicia faba. NCBI lineage: Eukaryota > Viridiplantae > Streptophyta > Magnoliopsida > Fabales > Fabaceae > Vicia > Vicia faba. The sequence continues at coordinate 103,565 of CATIWC010000657.1, read as the reverse complement.
TTGTTATTCCTTCCTGTTGAATTCTGTTGGTTATTTATGGTTTGGCCATAATTGGTTGGTTACAAAATCAGTTGGGATTTTGTTGGAAGTTGTTAGGAGATTAGGGGAAGTTAGAAACAATCAGAAAATATGTTATGGTTAGTTGGGATTAATTGGTTGGGTTCTGCTGGAAATTTGGTTGAAAATTGGTTGGTTGTTTTGGAAGTTAGTTTTTGACAGTTAGAATTCTGTTTGGAAATTCTATTTTGGAGTTGTAGGCAGTTAGAAAATGTTTTGGAATTTAGTTAGAATTCTGTTAGGACAATGTGCAGGGCTGTTAGAATAATTAAGCAAAGTTAGTTAGGTTTTTAGAAGTTAGCACGACTGGGTTTCTGTTAAGATTCGTTAGTAACAGTTAGGAAATAGTTTTGGATAAAGTTCCCTTTGGACAGTTTGTTTCTAATTTATGTTAAGAGCTTCTAGAAGGTTATTTGGGGGTTGTTAGAGGGTTGAGGAATTCTGTTAGAAACGGTTAGGGAATTAGTTGGATGTTTGTTAGTTATGTTTAGAAACAGTTGGAATATCTGTGAGAAAAATGGTTAGGAAATGTTTGGGGAAGTTACATGACAGTTAACTAGATGGTTGGTTAGGGAAGTAGTTAGAAATTCTAAACAAGGCTGTTAGTTTCTGTTTAGTTTTCTGTTGCTTTTCCTGTTAGTTATGTTATGGAGAGGAAAAATTAGTTAAGTATTAGCTTTTGGTAATTGTTAGAAAATTTGGAACGTTAATCAGAACTTGTTATTTGTTGTTAATGCTTATTAAATATCAGTTTGAAAATATGTTAGAATGGAAAAATGTTAGTAAGTTGGATTCAGTTATATTTAGTATGGCTAAAATGATTTGAAGTTAATTTGTGAAAGTTATCAAATCTGTTAGCTTATGCTGGGGCCGATCCCTATGAATTTCTGTCATGTCTGAACCCGGATCTATATTGGCTGGCACATTTGACCCTGCATGTATTAGATAGCTTTGAATTGCATTGAAACTGGCTTGAATGCCTTAGCTTGGTTTTAATTAATGATTGTTTTGTGTTGAATGCAGTGCAAACTTCAGTTGCTCGATCGGGCATTTAAGTTGTTGTAGGCATGGTCGTCGGAAGCATGAGGAGGCATCGATCCATGAAAGTAACTTAAAGAAAATGAAGCAAAGAGTTTGATAAGGACAATGTTCAAAAAGATGAAGAATGATAGAGAAAATAAAGATGGAAGAATACTCATTAGGTTTATGAATGCCTCTATGTAGTTTTCATTTGGGATTTCTTTTGTAAGAGTATGGACTTGTAATGTGATGGAGTTGTGACAGAATTTGATGTAATGGCTTTTATTGACACTTGAAATTACCCTTTCTAACTTGGTGTAACGTTTTTGGTGCCATGAAATGATCTCATACTTGATAATATAATGGAAATTTCCAAGTATTCAAAGTGGATTTCCCTTTCGCTAATTTCTTTCTTTGCTTTTGTAATTATGTTGACGAAATGCTGATGACTTTGTGATGTAATGAGAACCTTTGGGTTCCAATGAAAAAATCCAAATACTTTAAGTAGCTTTCTCTCTCGTCTCTAATTTTGTATTCGCTTCTGGATGAGTCATGGACATTGATCCATCAAGGTCTTGAATAACCAAACTTCCTTTGACATTTATGAATGGATCACCAAGCTTTAAAAACCTCAAATGATTGAATGAACTTTGAACTTGATTGTGACTTGATTTCCAAGTAAATGCCTCTTTCATTTCAATACCAATATGAACTTTAACCGAGTTCGAATCGTCCTAAATTCCATGAAAACCCTTAATTCAACTCTTCCATCCATGTTAACTTGTATCGCAAGCAACACGCCAGTGTCTCGATCACCACTTAATCTTTTGTAGCATGAATCAAGATCTTGGAAACTCTATCTTCAAATGTTTTATTTGAAAAAGTTATTTTTACTTGATGATTTTAACATAAAACAGTACTCTTTTAAGAATCCTTGGATGAAGATGAATGATATTTGAATCATAGAGGAAAACCCTTGAGATAACCCTATCCATGATATTTACACTAATGAATGCTAACAAGCTCAAACCATGTATGAGAAATTCTAGTCTTCTCGAGATACCCTTGAATCTTTTGATGAAAATGGGATCCTTGTAGCTTGATGAAAGAAGAAGTTCACAATAATGCTTAAACAAGCAACCCTAGCTTTCGACCAATGATTGATGAAGGAACCCGTAGAAACAAGTTTAAATGAATGTGAAAGCCCCAAAGTAAAAAACCCTAGCTTCAAGATCCTCGATCCTATGCCCATTTGATTGATTGATGATGCATGATGTTGTTAAATGACCTAATGGAAGTTATGTACATGAGAAGAATGCGAGATGCGTAAGCCAGATAAAAGTGAGAGGGTAGGATAAATTTGGGGTATTACAGCTGATAGTGATTATGACCTTGACAGCTGGATCTATCCTACCATAGGCAACAAGCTCAGCAACTAGAAGGCTCAAGAAATTATCTCCATCTTCTTTAGTCAGGAGTAATAGCTACATTTCTGTTTTATTGCTTTCAAGTTTTGGCTATGTAACTTTTAAACAATAACTTTAAACCTTGTGTTTACCCGGGGCACAACGGTCTATTTGTTAAGGGTTGTCATTTCATAAACATGTTTTCATTTAATAAAAGCATTGGACATTTTGCATTCAAATTTTGTGCTCTTTGTCTTTCTTTTATTTTGTTACTTTCAAATAGTTGTGTTCTTACACACACCCACACAATACATTGCATATCCCCATCCGCTTTGGATCCCGTTGATAACGATTATGCTATTGCCACTTATGACTTTGAAAATCCGATCTACCAAGCCGAGGACAAAGGAGAGGAAGATTGTGAAATACTGGGAGTCTTGCCAGACTGTTAATGCAAGAGGAAAATGTTATTCAACCACTTGAAGAGTCAGTCGAGGTTGTAAACTTGGGTACTGAAGCAGACAGGAAAGAAGTTAAGATAGGTTCCAACCTAGAAGACAGCATCAAGAACAGATTAATCCAGGTGTTGCATGACTATGTTGATATCTTTTCTTGGTCATACGAAGAAATGTTAGGGCTAGATACTGATATTGTGGTTCACCGTCTACCGATGAAAGATGGTTGTTTTCCAATGAAACAGAAGGTTTGTCGAATGCATCCTGAGATGTCAGAGAAGATCAAGGTAGTGGTTATGAAACAATTCAATTTTGGTTTCTTGGCTGTTACATCATATCCTCAATGGGTTCCAAATGTGGTTCCGGTACCAAACAAAGATGGCAAAGTACATATGTGTGTAGACTATAGGGATCTGAACAAGGAAATCCCCAATGACGACTTTCCGCTTTCACATGTCGATGTTCTGGTCGATAACACCGCTCAACACAAGGTATTCTATTTCATGGACGTCTTCTCAGGGTATAATCAGATCAAGATGGCACCTGAAGACATGGAGAAAACTACATTCATCACACAGTGGGGCCCTTTCTGCTACAAGGTCACGCCTTTTAGGTTGAAGAACACCGGCGCCACATATCAGCGTGCCATGATAGCTCTATTCCATGACATGATTCATCACGAGATAGAGGTCTACATCAATGACATGATAGCCAGATCCCAGACTGAAGAAGAACATCTTGACCATCGACACAAGCTGTTTGAGAAACTGAAGAAGTACAAGTTGAGGTTGAACCCGAATAAATGCACCTTTGGGGTAAGCTCTGGTAAAATCCTGGGTTTTTTTGTCAGTAATGAGAAGGAAGTCATAGGTTTCTTGGTATGACTGATTTACATTTCCCGATTCATTTCTCATCTGACAGTTACTTGTGAACCAATCTTCAAGCTACTGAAGAAAGATCGGGTAGTAAAGTGGAATGACGATTTCCAGACAGCCTTTGACAAAATCAAGGACTACCTACAAGAACCTCCAATTATGATTCCACTAGTTGAAGGAAGACCTTTGATTATGTACTTAACAGTGTTAGAGAACTCAATGAGGTGTGTACTGGGCCAGCATGATGAGTCTGGTCGAAAAGAGTATGCAATATACTAACTTAGCAAAAAGTTTACCGACTGTGAAACAAGATACTCACTGCTAGAGAAAGCTTGTTGCACTTTGGCATGGGCTTCTCTCCGAGTAATACAATATATGTTGACACATACTACTTTGTTGATCGCTAAAATGGATCCCATCAAATACATATTCGAGAAGCCCGCTCTCTCCGTAAGAATAGCCTGATGGAAAATGGTCTTAACAGAATACGACATTCAGTACACCACTAAGAAATAAATGAAAGGAAGTCTACTGGAAGATCATTTGGCTCATCAAGCCGTAGCGACTATCAGTAAATGAATTTTGAGTTCTCGGAAGAGAACTTTATGCTAGTCATAGATTGTGAAGAACCTGGATCGTATGAAGGACCTGAGACAGGATCCCGTTGGACTATGGTGTTCGACAAAGCTTCTAATGCACTCGGAAACAGAATTGGTGCTATAATTATCTCTCCCAAGGGTTTCCATACACCCTTTACTGTCAGACTTTGCTTTTACTGTACCAACAACATGGCCGAATACGAAGCATGCATCATTGGCATCAGAGCTTCTATTGACTTATGGATCAAGTTATTGAATGTATACGAGGACTCAGCCCTGGTAATCAGTCAAATTAAGGGAGAATGGGATACGAAACATCTGAACCTCATTCCTTATCGGGAGCATGTGTTGACCTTAATCCCGTACTTCGAGGAAATCACTTTTGAGGACATCCCACGAGAAGAGAATCAGTTCGCAGACGCATTGGCTACAATTTCATCTATGTTCAAAGCCATATGGGACAACGAAGCTCCTTGAATTACCATTGAAAGACTGGACGAACTGACACATTTCTACGAAGTTGACACTGATGGAGTAGAAAAGAAGCCTTGGTTTCATGAAGTGAAAAGATACCTTGAGGCTCAAGAATATCCTGAATGAGCATCTATCAATGACAAGATATTCCTATGGAGGTTCTCAGCTAAATTTTTTGAGTAATGGAATTTTGTACAAGCGCAATCATGACTAGACTTTGCTTCGTTGTGTGGACAAGAAGGAAGCTGAGAAGATTATGGAGGATATGCATGAAGGTATCTTTGGTACTCATTCCATTGGGAATATTATGGCTAAGAAGATTTTGAAAGCATGTTACTATTAGTCGACTATGGAAACTGATTGCCATCACCATTCTAAAACTTATCATAAATGCCAGATCTATGCTGACAAAGTACATGTGCCTCCGGTTCCTCTGAATGTCTTAACTTCTCCTTGGCCATTTGCAATGTAGGGCATTGATATGATGGGAGAGATCAAGCCTACTGCTTCTAACGAACATCGTTTCATCCTTGTTTCCGTTGATTACTTCACGAAGTGGGTTGAAGCAGCCTCATTTTCCTATGTTACCAAGAATGTGGTGGCTCAGTTCATCAAGTATAACCTTATCTACCAGTATGGCATCCCCGAGAGAATTATCATAGAAAATGGTACCAATATTAACAACACTATGATCACGGAAATCTGCATGCAGTTCAAGGTCAAGCACCACAATTCTTCTTCATATTGACCAAAGATGAATGGCACAGTGGAAGCCGCCAATAAGGACATCAAGAAGATTATACAAAAGATGGCGGTGATGTGCAAAGGTTGGCACGAGATATTAGCATTTGCTCTTCATGGCTATCACACTTCAGCTTGGACATCAACTGGGGAAACCCCATTCTCTCTGGTCTACGGCATGAAGGCTATCCTACCTGTAGAAGTTCAGATTCCTTCTCTGAGAATTATGAAAGATGCAGATTTAGACGAAGACGAATGGATTCATACTAGGCTGGATCAATTGAATTTAATTGATGAGAAAAGGTTGGCGGCTATTTGTCACGGTCATATGTATCAGAAGCGTATGATCAAAGCCTTCAATAAGAAAGTCATGCATCGAGTATATCAGGCTGGTGACTTGGTAATAAAGCGCATCATCCTACCACAAGGTGATTCTAGGAGCAAATAGACTCCCACCTAGGAAGGGCCATTTGTAGTTAAGAAGATATTTTCTAGCCGTGCTATGATACTTACCACCATGGACGGTGAAGATTTTCCGCACCTTGTGAACGCGGACATAGTCAAAAGGTACTACACATGAAAACCACCAGTTAGATCGAATAGCCTAGGAAAAAATAAGGGAATCCCGGAGAACAAAAAGGGTTCGCGAAAAAATCAGGGATTAAAGCTTGTACCCCCAGCAAGTCGAAAACCTGAAAAGGCGGCTTGAGCAAAAAAGGGTATCCCGGTGGATTGAAAACCTGAAAGGGTGGTCCAGGAAAATGTTAGGGAGTAAAGCGTATGACTATGTCCCATTGGATCATTTACTTACAACAAGATTTGTTACCAACATCAAGTTCAAATGGTACAGATCAATTCAGTAAACTTCTTCTAACAACGAGGGATGAGATGCTTGAAAACATAAAGGCAATAGCAGAGTTGAAACTCGATGGGGTCGTTTACACATAGCTCTATGTTTTGTTTTTACTCTTTTCATTTCATGACGATTTCCCCTTACTAGGATTTTTATTTCTATGTACAAAAACGTCTGTTTATAGGCAATTTATCAATACAAATATCATTTCAAAATTTAAATTTGTTTTTACTTTTTCTGTTTTGTTTGTGAAAACGTCCAATGACTAAATTGAATGAACATATGCATATGAGCATGATTGTTGTTAACAAATATATGCATAAAAACAAGAATGAGCATTTACCCAAGACTCTAGGAGTTGGGATAACATTCAAGTCGTCCACAAATCTCCACAGAGAAATCCCCATAGAGCAACCTCCATGGGATTATCCCCACATAGTTACCTTCACAAGCTTATCCCCGACAGAGATAGATTCCCCTTGCAAGTCTAATATGCTTCCATACAGGAATTGGGGCATTCTCCAGTAGTTAACATCACCATACTCCCCAATAGGTCTCCTAGTAGATAAGGAAGTTTGATTATTTCTCCAGCATACAGTTGAGACTTCCTCATTGCAGCCTATAAAATTTCAAACCCCATCAAAGTTTACTTCCTCAACATAGTTCACAGGAAGTTAATTCCCCAGCCGAGTTTATTCCTCTAATACTGTACAATCCCCTGCAGAGTTCTCTCCTCCAGCAAGGCTCATTTCCTCAGCAAAATATATTTCTCCAGTAGAGTCTGTTTTCCCAGTAGGGTTTATTTCCCCAACAAAATTTAATTTCCCAAACAGATTTCATTTCTCCGATTACGATAAAACACTGGAAAAATTCCCCTCTCCAGCAAAGGGTAGTCTAGGCTTCTATCCCCAGAGAGTGGAAACGAAATCTAAAATCGGGCCATATATCATTTAACTTTGTCTTCCCCTAGAAGAGTTGGCATCCATATCGGAAACTCGGTCATCCAATACCTCGGAAGATTATTCATCTCTTTTATCTTCAGTCAGGGTATATAAGAACTAAATTCCCCAGTAGCGTGATGAACGATCAATTTTCCTAGAATTTCTCTATCCCCAAGCAGAAGTCAAACACTCCCAGTAGAGTATCCTCAAAATAGAAAGAAGGAATCCCTAGTGGTGAAATTCTAAACAAGATTGAAGATTCATATTCTCCATCGCTAGCGGCAGTCAGGGATTTATTTTCCCCAGACAAAGATTTTATATGAAGCAACCGCCTCAACAGCATCTCACATCCATACATCATTTACAAGTATCATAGTATATGCATACGAAACACATATAACACACTCTTATTTACTTTGAGAACATCATTATGCAATGCATTACATACATCATGACATTGCATAAAGACTTATTTTATCTTTTCAGGTAAAGTCTACAAATAGACGAATATCATCAGCAATTTTCAAACAGGTCAAAGATTAATTTCTGAAACAAGACGGGGTAACAATATATATGACCAGTTCCAAGATTAATTCTTGAAATAGGACGGGGAAACTATCTGTATGACCAGGCGGTATGAATTCCCAAAACAAGACGGGTTCACCAACAGAAAGCAGGTCAAAGATTAACTCCTGAAATAGGACAGGGAAACTATCTTTATAACCAAGAAAAGATTAACTCCTGAAACAGAATGGGGAAACTATCTTTATATCCAGGAAAAGATTAACTCCCGAAATAGGACGAGGAAACTATCAATACGGCCAGATGGTATGAACTCTCAAAACAAGACGGGTTTACCAACAAAAAAACATTATATATTGATTCCTGAAACAGGACGGGGCGACTATCTACATGATGAGCACTTCCCTCAGAGACTAAATTCTGATAAGCATCTCCCTCAGAGACTAAATCTGACGAGCAGTTACTTAAGCACCTTCCCCAAAGGGTCATTCTGGAAAACATTCTTCATATACAGTAAAGCGTAGGCTCATTCTGATACTTCTATCAACACTTACCTTTGATGGAATCTATAATCCCATCTCCAACGACATTCTGTCACCTCCTCGAATGGCATCTTTAAGCCCATTCAAGCAATATTATCAACCAACAACGTCACCTCTTGCACATGCGAGTACAAATTTCTGAGCACTTGGGTGTTCAATCCTCTTCTACCTTCAAATCACGAATGGTGGATATGCCAATCTAACTCTTCAGGTTTAAGAAGATTGAATAGGGGAAGGTGTTGTAACCCAAAATTTGACCTCTCATTTTCTTTAAGACATTCTCCTAGGGTTCTCAAATGCTCAAGAATTGATCAGACAAATTCTCCTCTTAAGCAAAGGGTACACAACTAGGGTTTCATATTTCACAAAGAAATTTGGGTCTATAAAGTCTCAAATGGAATTCATGTTCTCTTATAGGTCTCCAAGAATGCTCATACCAAGTTTCGTGCCTTGCATCACAAGTTTGCTTAGTCAATTACTGAGATGACTGAAAATCAACTATATTGAACAAAAAGTCAACTGCGGTCAACATACAGTCAAACTTCAAGAATTTTGGTCAACATTAACATTTTTAACTCATATTAATCATTTGATCAAGGTTTGATCATGATTCTTTAAGGAAAACTCTCAAATCATCAAAAGTCAAAAGTTGTTAAGTTAGGGTTTCCCTTAGGAGAAGTCAACTAAACTTTGACCAAGCATAACTTTCACATGCTTCATCAGTTTCTCCCCAACCAAAGCTTATTTTGAAGAAAATTCAATTCTCTACAACTTTGGCTCTCTAATCTCAAGTTCAAAAAATGCTTCATTTGAGATATGAGCCAACACATTACAGGTCATTTCAAAAGTCAACAAAATAACATTTCTTGTCAAGGCAACTTACATTAATATAAAGTCATCAAATTCAAAAACGATCAACATAGGGATTGAAAAGGACACCGTGATATTTCCAAAAAGTCCAATATAACCTCCAAAGGATGAAAATTGACAGAGTTATGACCAGTTCAAGTTGGGAAATTTTGAGTAAATGCATGAAGTTCAAACTGAGAAAACATGATATTTTGGGCTATTGGGCCATTTCTTTAAAGTCCAAGGGTATATTACACTCCGTATACACCTAATATCTTATTCATGTACCCCTTGATCTATTTTATTTTAACTATTATTTATTTATTCATTAATAATTCAAAATAAATAAGATAAAAATACAAGGCTTCTTACACAAAGTCCAATCCCATATCTTTGACCTAATTCCATGCTATTTAACCATACTCATTCAGACACAAAAGGCACGAAACCCTTGTATAAGAATCACCTCCAAAAAAACTCAATTTGTTCAAGTTTAGGGCAAGTTGTAAACCCTAGTTACATTCTCTTTCACTACAAACTAGCCATCCTAATCAACCCCAGGAAAATCATAGGATAAGATTGGATCGTTTACAACGATCCAAACAAGCAGAAATTACTCGTGCATGCATCACGATTCCATCATTGTGTACTTTTTTCATTCTTGAGTTTTAATGCATTTTAAGATAAACAAACCATGTTAATGTAATCGTGAGGTCTCTATGTGCAAGAAATATTAATCGCATGGTACTCATGCTATCAGAATCGTAAATCACCATATTCATGTAGATCGGTGTTGTTTTCATCATAACTCTGAAACCAGGCCTTTTCAGTCCAAAATGACCATCCTATTGAACTCGTAACCCTCGATTTAGGGGGTAGGGTCCCCCTGGATCTCTAATGTGTGCTATTTTGCAGGAACAATAAATTGGATCACCGGAGAAGATGATCGGAGCTAGGGCTCCGGCGTCTCTTTGATCAATGTGTTTGAGTTTCATATTTCTTTTAATTGTTTCACATAAGGTAACAGATGTATTACCGCCCAACGGTTGAAACACGCGCTAAGGCACTACCATATAAAGGCGTGGGTTCGATCTCTGCCTTTTGCTATTTTTTTCATAATTTTTCATATTTTGAAGGTTTGAGTACAAAGCATATTGGCTTCTATTCTTTGACACAGGTGCGCGCCTGGCCTGGTGGTGAAGGTGCTGATTGAAAGGGTAGAGAGCATGGGTTCAACACCCAGCCCTGGTAACTTTTTTAAAACCCTTATTCTTACTATTTTCACTTATAAACCCTAAATTCATCAAACTAAAACCATTTTTTTATCAATTAATTTTTTCACAAACCCTAATAAACATTGGGGTTTAGTTTTTGTTTAATTAATAAACTTTATTATTTTTTCAAATTAAAATTAATTCGGGTTTTTTAGGTTTTAATTAATTAAAATCAATTTAGGTTTTAGGTTAATCATCAAATCTTTTATCAAAAAATCACCAAAACAATTTCCTTCCTCTTTTCTTTATCTTACACTTTCGCGTAGTTTACTCTTTTCGCGTTATTTACAATTATGTAACTACTCATGGTTTGTAATAGATAATTAGGGTTTTTTACTTTCCCCGTATTTTTTATTATTTGTACCCCCATTCCCAAATCCCTGTATTAGCGTAGAATTTTACTTTTCCATACTTATATTTTATGCGTCGTATACATTATTGTTATATTAATAGGATTGTATGGCAAGATTAAAATCAAACGATGGCTAACCTAATACAAGATAAAATAACTGAATCATGAATCACTTTGCACATGCGCACCTCTAGGGTAACCTCCCTTGTTGCCTTCGGAACGAAACACAATCATGTCCCTCGAACGTGGAGATGCTTTAGCACAGTCCCTCGAAAGCAAATATCATAGTCCCTCGATGACCTTTTCGATGTTGCCTTCGGTAAACGATCTAGTCCCTTAACGAAATTACTAAAGTGCCCCTACAAGTTGCCTTCAACGATTGTACAATGACCCACGCATGTCCATTCACATCCAATGATAGGGCTTTCTACTAACTAATGGTACAGATAACACTATCTGAAGGAGAAGGAAATGTACAATAAAGACCTTGAGTAGGTAGATAGTTCCTAATCGCTTTCTCACAAACAAAAAAAACATCTTTTTCCCAAACACTTTCAGAAATATTTTCAAAACACTTTGTACGTATTCTCGGGGAAAATACGAAAATCATTACAAGGTTGTGTCTTACTATTGGAATTTCAAAATATTTTCAAACACACAACACAAAGCATTTTCAAAAACAAATTGAGCTAGTGATTAAGAGCCGGAAGATAACTACGGATGAAAAGAGTGCTAACACCTTCCTTTTTCATAACCTACCCCCCGCACTCAAAAATCTCAAAGGTCTTTCCTGTTCTTTTCACCCTTTCCTTATTGGATAAAATAAAAGCCGATGGTGACTCTTGCTATATGCAATATTTGCAATAAAACAGAAAACCAAAAGTCATTTCTTCCACCGTATTACATTGCCCTTGCGAGTTTTCAACCTACCAGGAAAATTTTATTTTGTTTTTGTCTCTAACTTTTGCCTAGACCGCCCTTTCGGGTTTTCAACCAACCGAGACGCTCTTTTTTGCCTAAGCTGCCCTTTCATGTTTTCAACTTAGCGAGTTGTTCTTTTATTTATTTTAGGAGAAGTATTTCTTGACTGCATCAGCATTCATAGGACGTGTGAACTCCTCACCAACCATAGTTTCAAGAATCAATGCACCTCCAGAGAAGGCTTTCTTGACAACATGTGGGCCTTCATAATTGGGAGTCCACTTGCCCCTAGAATTAGCGTTAAAAAACATGATCTTTCTGAGCACGACGTCACATTCTCTGAGTTCACGAGGCTTGACCTTCTTATCAAAAGATTTCTTCATTCTTTTATAGTATAACTGACCATGACACAAGACCGTCACTCTCTTTTCTTCAATCAAATTCAACTGGTTAAACCTGTTCTAGACCCATTCAGCCTCAGAAAACTTGGTTTCTATTATTACATATAAAGAGGGAATCTCAACCTCGACGGGAAGCACTGCTTCCATGCCATACACAAGAGAGAACGGGGTTGCCCCTGTTGAAGTGTGGACGGATGTACGATACCCATGCAAAGAAAAAGGGAGCATTTCATGCCAATCCTTATAGGTAAAAACCATCTTCTGGATGATCTTCTTAATTTTTTATTAGCAGCTTCAACAACCCCATTCATCTTATACCTGTAAGGAGACGAACTGTGACGGACAATCTTGAATTCTTCACAAAGTTCTGTCATCATTTTGTTATTCAAATTTGACCTGTTGTCAATGATAATCCTGCTTGGCACACCATACCGACATATAAGATTATTCTTGATAAAGCGTACTACTACTTGTTTGGGGACGTTAGCATAAGAAGCTGCTTCCACCCACTTGGTGAAGTAGTCAATTGCCACTAAGATAAAATGATGTCCATTTGACGCCTTGGGTTCAATCATTCCAATCATATCAATATCCCATATAGAAAAAGGCCATGGGGACAAAATAACTTTGAGAAGCGTCGGAGGCACATGAATCTTGTCAGTATAAATCTGACATTTATGGCACTTCTTTGCAAACTTATAACAGTTAGATTCCATTGTCAGCTAATAGTAACCCGCCCTAAGCATCTTTTTTTCCATTTAATGTCCATTGGTATAGGTACCAAAGGAACCTTCATGGATCTCGTGCATCAACATGTCTGCTTCATGTCTATCCATGCATATGAGCAAGACCATGTCATAATTTATTTTGTATAACAAATCTTCATTGAGGAAAAAGCTACCTGTCAACCTTCTTAATGTCTCTTTATCTTTGTTTGATGCACCAAGCGGGTATTCTTGAGTCTGAAGGAAGTGCTTGATATCATAATACAAAGGGTTTTCATATGACGCCCCCTCTGTAGTAAACATATGAGCTGGTCTATCAAGACGTCAAATTGTAATCTGAGGTACATCATTCCAAGCACTCACTTGGTACATGGAAGCCAAAGTGGCCAAAGCATCCGCCATCTGATTCTCATCTATGGGAATGTGATGGAATTCAACTTTATTGAATAAAGGTAACAACCTTCTCACATAATCTTTGTAGCTGTTGTACCTCAAAATTTGCCCTCTTATTCTTAAACAAAATAGCTTATGATTCATCATTATATACATCATTTGCATTGCATTAACTCAGTGACACGGGATCAAGGGTTTTGGATGGATGAGTGTGTACTGCTCAAGAGAAGGAAATTTATCTTCAAGGGTTGAACATCTGAATTCTCTCCATCATGAGCATTATCTTAAGTCATAAAATATATGAGTTTGAGAGTTCTTCAAGATACCTTAGTTGGATTAGGGTTTTGAGTTATGGTCAATATCTCATATCTTTTGTAATGCAAACTAGAGTTTTTTAATCAATGGTGTAATACGGTGGGAGAACTGACTTGGGTGTTTTGCGTTTTATCACAATTTTTGCGGATAGAAAGAGTCGCCACTGACTTTTCTTTTATCTAATAAAGGAAAGGGTGAAAAGAACAGGAAAGACCTTTTGAGATATTTTCTTGAGTTTGGGGGGTAGGTTATGAAAAGGGAAGGTGTTAGCACCCTTTTAATCTGTAGTTATCTACAGGCCCTTAGTTGCTAGCTCACTTTGAAAGTGCTTTACTTAAAATGTGTTTGTGATGGGTTTTTGAAAATATTTTTGAAAAGTGCCTTTGTTTAGACGAACTTTGTAATGATTCTCGTTTCTATAAGAATGTATAAAAAGTGTTGACTTTTGAAAATATTCCATGTCTGAAAGTGTTGGTGTATTTGAAAGATGTTTTTGAAAATGGTTGTGAGAAAGCAACTATGAACGTTCTGTCTATTTACTGTGGAAAATGGTAAAAAACCGCTGGTCCTCCCAAAGTCCTAAAACTAAGGGTAACTCACAAGATCGACCAGTTAATCTTAAGACATGTGCTAAGAGTTTTATTATTATACTTATTTTATCAAAATCCTTATCAAGGGAAATGGATTTCTGTGATTAAGGGAACAAGTATAACAACTTTCAACTCTATGAATTAATCGACTGACTGGTGACTCGTGACCGACAGAAGGTATTCATATGAAAATAAGATTCAATAAACTAACTGACTAGTGACTCGTGACCGACAGAGAGCATTGAATTGTTTACGCAAAGTAGAAAATAACGTAAAGACTTTGTTCGATAGTAAATAGAAAGAAAATAAATTATTCAAAAGAGATAATTTAAAAATAAAGGATTTGCATTGAAATAAAGGTGGTGATTCACGTATATCAAGCACTTCTTCACTCTTTGTTTCCTAACACTTAGAATGACAAAGTTTTTACAAGTGATTTGAGCATACAAGTGAACACACCAAAAAACTACACTAGATCTGCTTATTTATAATATTTAGAATGTAACTGCCTAGATGAAATCTACGAACAATACTAAAATCTTAAGACAATCGCTTCACTGGATGTGGCCAACTATTTGACGCTTAAACAAATTGTAAACTGCTGGCAACTGCTGATGACTTTGAAATTTAAATCTTCCCGCTCCTAGCTTTTGAAATTAAACCACTTCTGACTCACTTCGACATTTCCCTTTGGCAAGATTTAAAAATCGACAACAATTCCTCTAAGTCCAGAAACCCTTTTGGTTGACAAAAACCAATTTCGACCATTTTCCTTGTCTTTCACACTTTGGTCGACTAAATCGATTTCGACCATTTCTTAACATATTGTTTTATTTCCTTTTGGTCGATCTGGCTCAGTTTTGACAGTTTGGCGTGACATTCCCTTTAAACATTAAATCTAGTTTAATAAAACCAAATTTTCAAACACTTTGGCTCCAATTTCCCAAAAACCCCTACTTTAGAGGATGACCCTTAGCTTATGAGAATATCCTTATTTAGTACACGTGCTTGAATACCTTAAGATTTTTCAGGGTAACAAAATTCCCCCCAGAGATGCCATTTTCGATTTTCGACTCATACGAGATAATGACATCTTTGAAGCGTCGGTTTTACCATTTGACCAAACTATTTCCATGCCTCCAAAACTGAATGTTACTATTCCCCCTTTTTCATGACATCATGTGATCATGGTTACGTATCAGGCTTTTCAGCTTCGAGACGTGTGACATTTAATTTTTTCCATCATTTCACTTTTAGTGGGAGATGTAGCCCATTAACTCACGTTGATTTTGTAGCACGTGTCCCTCAAATGGCACGATTTAAACTTAGGAAATAACAAAGATTTACCCCATTATTTCTTCCTTTCTTTCAGAGTCTATAAATACCGTTATTTCTCTTTTTTTCTACTTTTCGTTGCTTCTTCACACCCTTGCTTAAGAAAAATGCAGAACCTGCAAATTTCATCAATGTTCCCTATCTTCATCCTCTTTTAAACTTCTTACAATGGTGAATGTTGATAATCAAACTTCTTCTCCAGCAATCGCTCTTCAACTATGCCTCGTCGACGGTAAAGCTTATATGCCAGAACCTCCATTTGCTGAGGAGAAAGCCAAAATCTGGAAATCTCAGGTACTTATCCCTTTTTCTCTTGAAGAAAAACCCCTAGCTTTTTTAGGGCCACTTCCTGCAGATGCACCCTCTGAAATCTATGTGGATGATAAGGAAGCATTTTTTCCTACTAGCACTGTTACCAAACCCATAATTTCTTCTCCAAACCGCATTTCGCTCAAGTACATTGACAATAACTTTAAAACTGCTCCACCTCTGCACTGCCCTAAGTTTCGTGCTTGGATGGCACGTTTAGAAACCGAAAAAGGAGATAAATGGAAAAGAATGGGCATTTACATATTGTTAGAACTTTCTCGATGTGGCCAGCCTTACTCTGGTGGCATGCTCCTAGCTACTATACATTTTTGGGAAGGGTCGACCGACACTTTTCATACTAAGTGTGGTATGATTACTCCTACCCTGTTCAATGTTGTTGCCATCACAGGGTTAAAACCATCTGGCACAATTTTTAATTATAGAAATGTTGAACTTGTGCCACTAAAGTTCGACGTTGGTGAAGCTGGTAAACCAACATACAACAACTTCACCGACCATCATGCTCAAACTTTTGGCCCCATAAATGACGAAGAGCATGTAGCATTTTTAACCTTATGGATGTCTCGCTTTATTTTTTGCTCCAGGTCGATGTAGGTGGCCAAACAATTTTCTTATCTGGCTACCCAATTACACATGGGTGAGAATGTTACTTTAGGCCAGCTGATTTTGGCCTCTCTTTACGCATCCTTAACTGACACTGCTAATTAAATCAAGTGTTTCGACCCTACTAATCCAAAGAAAAAGAATGTCTTGGTCCATGGTCCTTTTTGGCTCTTACAAATATGGTTGAATGCCACATTTTCCGAGAAAGCAAAGGTCGACTCACCTACTACACCAAAACACATGGGAGTCAAGCCTTCTGCTCTAGAAGCAATTGCTAGGTTGCGTCGCTTCGTGAGTTCTCACACTCTTTCTTCTGACTCTAACCAATCTCAAGCACACAATGACAAGATAAGTCCTGAAGCAATCAAAGCCAAAAATCTAATGACTAAAATTTGGAATCATGCTTTGAATCCTGATTTGCCTCATTTGCTTCATTCTTATCCAACTCTTGCCTCATAACTTTCAGACGCTCTCACTCAAATGAAAGAGCTCAACACTTATGAATCAGCCACGTTTCTGAAAACGAAATTTGAGAAATTATTTATTCTTCTACTCCAAAATGTCGAAAGTATTAGGGAAAATGAGGAAGCGGCCGAGTCGAAGAAAGATTTTGTGAAAGAGAATTTGGATATGGTGGTACAAGCCACTGAAGAAATCACTGATTTATTAGCATTGATTGGAAAGAAAAAACAGGAACTGGGTCACAAACAGAAAAGAGCTGCTGAAATACGTGACCATATTTCTTCTCTTAACAAGAAATTAGAATCGATTGCTAAGCAAGAGGAAGAGATTAATAACGTTATTAATCCAGCTCAAGCAAAGGCTACCAAAATAGTCGTTGATGTTATGGCCGTAAGTGAAGAAATTTATTATGTTGAAATGAAGCTTGAAACACTTAGGACTCAAGCAGAATATTTTGAATATTAGGCTGTAAGCCTCCATGGTGAACTGCGGTCATTCCACAACAGTTTAGTCACTTTTAATCATTGTATCAATGATCTTGGGATTTCTTTAGGGCTTTAAACCAAATTTTAAGGCACCATTCTTTATCTGTCTTATAATTTTAGGGCTTATACTTTTTTAAGTAATTACCATTTACCCTTAAGATCCTTCGATCTGGGGCTAACTCCTCAAGTTCACAGGAATTATTTGAATAAACTTGCATCACCTTAAAAGGCCCTTCCCAATTTGGGGACCATTTCCCTAAGTCTCTATCATTTTTGTCCATAGGTAATATTAATTTCCATACTAAATCATCGACAGCAAATACTTTATCTTTTAATTTTTTATTATAAGCTCTGGCAACTCTTTCTTTCTGTCTTATTAACGAATCAAGGGCCAACATCCTTTCTTTATCTAAGTCGACAAGCTCATCCACCATCATATTCCAGTAATACTCAGATAGTATTTCATGTTGTCTTTGGATTATTATTGATTGAACATGTATCTCCACTGGTAACATTGCATCATGCCCATATGCAAGTCGAAATGGAGTAGTTCATGTTGCTTCCTTAGGGGAAGTTCTACATGCACATAAGGCTCGATCTAGTGTCTTATGCCAATTCCTTGGCTTCTTTCCTACATGCTTCTTAATTAGGCTAATTATTACTTTATTGGCAACTTCGACTTGGCCATTTTCCTGAGCATAGTAAGGAGTAGAAGTTAACAATTTAGTTCCAACTTCTTGCGTAAATTCTTGCATTTTTCGTCCAGTAAAAACTGATCCTTGGTCGGTTGTAATTGTTTCTGGAATCCCAAACTGACATATGATATGATTTTGTATAAAATTAATAATAGCTTCTTGATCGACATTTGTTAAGGCTACTGCCTCGACCCATTTTGTAAAATAATCAATACCAACTAAAATATACATTTGCTATTTTGATGATGCTGGTTTTATTTCTCTAATCACATTTAAAGCCCATCCTCTAAAAGGCTGGGGTTTTATAATTGCATGTAATTCACTTGTAGGAACATATTGTATGCCCTCATGCACTTGGCATTCTTGAAAACCTTTAGCAAATTCGATGCAATCTTTTAGCATTGAAGGCCAATAGACACCTGAACACACAAAAATCCATTTCATTTTGTGTCCTGCTTCATGTGCGCCACATGCTCCACTATGCACATTTGACACTGCTACATATGCCTCACTTTCTCCAAGGAATTTAAGCAATATTCCTTCAGAAGTTTTCTTAAATAATTCATTCTCTATCAAAACATAATTGAGAGCGTGATAGTTGATCTTACAATCCGTCGACCCCGTAGGGATGCGCAGATAGTCAGCCAATGGCTTTCGCCAATCATTCTCTTGCCCATTGTCAACAGTTAAAATCTGAAAATTTTTGACACCTATATCCCCTAACTTATTTATTGACAAACCTGAAGGAGATAACCAAGTTGCTCGAACTTTCTCTCTTACCTGAATAAGTTATTCATTTTGGCCTTTCTTGTATCCTAAAGCTTCTTGTGCTAGGTCATTAGCCTCTACATTCTCTCGTCGAGGTATGTGTCGAATACTCACTTGTTTAAATTGCTTTAACAATCTAATAGTAATCACCAAATACATGATTAAATTTTCTTTAACACATTTGTGTTCCTTTGATACTTTCTTAATTACTAATTCAGAGTCTCCCATAATTTCGACGTTCCTTACCCCCAATTCTAGCAGTAGTTCAAGTCCTATTATTAAAGACTCATATTCTGCTTCATTATTTGTACATATATCGTCGATTTTATACTTGAAATTGCTGGAATTCCACTGGGGGAATTATAATTCCTCCTATTCCAACTCCATTTTTATGGCTAGAACCATCAAAGTATAATTTCCATGGCACTAGATCTACATAACTCGGAGGCATACCAACCATTGAATGGTCGACCAAGAAATCTTCCACCACTTGTCCCTTCATTGATTTTAAGGGCACATAAGTCAGAGAATACTCTGTTAATGCTAAAGCCCATTTACCAATTCGACTATGTAAAATTGGTTTAGACAACATGTGCTTAATAATATCGAAATGAGAAGATACATACACATCAACATGCTTTATATATTACTTTAATTTAGTACAAGAGAAATATAAGCAAAGGCATAGTTTTTCTATATCACTATACCTAGTTTCAGGATCATTAAGCATTCGACTAAGATAATATATAGGTCTCTCGACACCTTTTTCATCTTGTTGGACTAACATACTTCCTATAGTCGAATCTGAGGCTGCAATATATAACCTCATAGGCCTATGTCTAACAGGAGGTGCCAATATTGGAGGCTTCACTAAGTAGTCTTTGATTTTGTCGAAATCCTCTTGATGCTTCTCTTACCAAACGAAATCCTCATTCTTCAGTCGAAGTAGTGGTGAAAATACTTTGGTTTTTCCACTTAAGTTGGATATGAACCTCCTTAGGACATTTATCTTTCCCAACAAAGACTGAAGTTCCTTTTTGGTCGATGGAGGTTTGACGTCCATGATGGCTTTGGTCTTGCTTTGATTCACTTCTATGCCTTTTTTATGCACCACAAAGCCAAGAAAATCACTTGCCTGCACACAAAAAGCATATTTTAATGGATTCATTTTTAATCCATATTTCCCCATCCTTTCAAAAGACTCTCGAAGGTGTTGCAAATGAATCAATTTACTGTTCGACTTTATTACAATATTATCAACATAAACTTGCATAAAATCTTCAATAAAATCATGGAACATAAAATTCATTACCCTTTGATATGTCGCTCCGGCATTTTTCAAACCGAATGGCATGACAACCCATTCATAGGTTCCCAGTGCCCCTGGGCAGCGAAACACCGTCTTCGGCACATCTTCATCTGCAATCAAAATTTGGTTATAACCAGAATAACCATCAAGCATACTTAAATATTCAAAATTGGCAGCAGAGTCGACAAACATTTTTGCCACAAGCATAACATATTCATCTTTAGGAGTGGCAGCATTTAAATCTCTAAAATCGATGCATACTCTTAATTTTCCATTTTTCTTAATTACTGGCATTATGTTTGCCAACCAGTCGACATGCCTTGCAGTTCTTATGAATCTTCTTTTGAGGAGTCTTTCTATCTCCTTTTTGATTTTTGACATTATTGCTGGAGCGAAGCGTCTGGGAGTCTGCTTCACTGGTTTCTTTCCAGCTTTTATTGGTAACTTTAGTTCGACCAAATCCCTGCTTAAACCTGGAATTTCATTATAGTCCCAAGAAAAACAATCTTTAAATTCTTTTAATAAAGATATTACCTCAGACTTTAACTTTTAGTCGATGTTGGCGCTGATATAAGTTGGTCTTTTATCCCCCTTTTCACCAAGATCTATTTCTTCTAAAGGGTCTTTTGGCTGCATTCTTTCTGGTGCCATCAGATCCTTTTTAAAGCCTAAGGCTTCTTCATCATATATGCAGTCCAGATGCTGCTTATCGACGTTTTCATTGACCACTTCTTTTTTATCTGGTAGCTTTGGCTCAATATCCAAAGTAGCCCATTCATTCAGAATTTGTGTCTTATTGGCTTCACTAGCCATATTTTCTTCAGCTTCTAGTGCCAAATTTATTTTACTTTCGGCAATATATACCGAAATCCTTTTCAGAGCATCTAGCTCAGTCATCATCCCTGATGTCTCCCCAGCCTGTCGGCCGATTGTCACGGTATGTATCCTCAAGACATTCCACATCCCATATAAAACCACGGATCTCATGTAACTTCAACGAAACAAATGCCTCATCAAGGTTGGCATACACATCTTCAGCAGGTTGACATGGGGAAATGTTATCTAATTTCCTGTCAAATTGCTTCTTGTCGACATTGTTCACGTCTACCCTGAAATATCCTTGATTAGCTTCAATGTTCTCAACAATACCATCTTCCCTCCAAATTACCAAACGCTGGTGCATAGAACATGGTAAAGCCCATACACCTTGAAACTATTCCCTCCCTACTAAGAGGTTGTAACTTGTCTTTCCTTGAATCACCATGAATATAGCCGGCCTAGTAACGGAGCCGAGAATAATATCAACTTGGATCACACCCATAGTGTTTATAGTCCTTCCTTTATAGTCTGATAAGACAACATTATGAGATTTAACATTGGTGTCATGTTTACCAATTTTATGCAATAGGTGGTGTGGCATAATGTTTACCGTAGCACGAAAGTCTACCAAAACCTTGTTGATAGCCACCCCTTCAAGCTTAGCCCTTATTAAAAGATGCTTCAAATGGCTCCTCATGGCCATATCTGGTCTTTCAAAGAACGCATCTTGGTTCTCAATCGAACCATTATTCATCACAAAGTAACATGTTGGCTTGTGTAAAGCCATCTCCCCAACATCAATGTCTGTTGAATCTTTCACTTCAGTTAAGCAATTATATTCTGCTGGCAGAATTGATACCACATTAACTAAGATATTCAAACTCTCTTCAGACTCGGACTCAAACTTTTCAGTAGCTTCTTCAGAACACTTAGCAACTGGTTGACTCACGAACTCTTTGATTCGTTATTTTGTAGAGGAATCGACCTTCACTTTATATTACTTATGATTTCCAGCTTTGTTTGAAGCAATCTGGTCAGTAGATGCTTGCCCTCTCAGCCTACTTTTGAAGCTGGAAGCGTCTCCATTAGGTTCGAGTCATGGGATTCTTCCCCATGTAATTTTCAAAAATATGACTTTTCCTCTCAGACTTAAACTCATGTCAATAGTTAATAGCTGACTTTCCTTTTTTTGGGTCTCTAGAAATAACACCATCAATTGGTGACCCCTTCTCCCTTGAGGCTTAATCCAAGTACCGTTAGGAGCTTTTGCTGAAGGAATATAACTTCTTAGTTTAGCAAGGGAGTTTCCCATAGTTCTTCTTAGGTCTCTTGGTGTAGGGAACCTTTGATTGTACGGCTTGCCCTTGTTCTTTTCTAACTGCATCTTCTGAAAATTTTCAGTAGCTACTTTGTCAGTCAAGGCGCCACACCTAGGACACAAGCAAGCTTGCAAACCTTTGTTCTTACAGCGGTAAAGGAAGTCTAGCAAGTCCTCCTCAGGCCTAGGGTACATATTAGCTAAGTCGATATCAGGACTTTCGCCAATACCCTCTTCGACCATATCATCATTAGAAAACTTAGTAATTTCTACCATGTTGATGTCAACAGGGTCAAGAAACAAAGCCTCCTCTTAGGAGCCTCCTCTTTCCTAAGAGGATCAGTATCAATCTTCATTTTCCGTGCAGCAAATTTCAATCTACCCTCCTACAGTTATTTTTGTACGAGATCTCTGAAAAGATAAAATTGAGAGGTTGTGTGACCAAGATAATTATGAAATTTACAAAAACCTCTTTTCTGTCGTTGTTCTAATGGTGGTAACTTAGCACCTGGGGGTACTAAAATTTGACCATCTTTAACTAACAAATCAAAAATTTCTTCACATTTAGTGACATAAAACGTATAAGTTTTCACTGGAAATTTTGGATTGTTTTCGACTATATTTTTTCCTTTAGCAGGAAATAGTGATTTACATTCATATGTTGGCCCTGGCTTCATTTTAGCCACATCGACCTCTGCCTCTGTTGGTGAGGTATAGTTGGCCTCACAAATGGGATATGTGTCATCATAATCTATGAAGGCTACTTTTTCTTTCTTAGTCCTAGCCTTAGTATGTATGTCCTTTTATAGTCGCAGACGCTCTAGATGTCGAACTCTATCAGCTAATTGTGACATACTCTTCACAAAGGTCGGATCTATTTTCTTCCTAATGGAATAATCTAAACCTCCAACAGCCATTTGAACAAGCTCATGTTCTGGTACTTGAGTAAATCATCTTGCTTTCAATGACCTAAATCTATTTAGATAATCATCAATGGTTTCAGCAAAACTTCTTTTAATGTTTGACAATTCAACCAAACTAATTTTTGAATGACCCTCATAAAACTGTTCATGAAAAAGTTTTTCCAACTTAGTTCATGAGCCAATCGAATTTGGAGGCAAAGTGGTAAACCACGTGAAAGATGCCTTAGTAAGAGAAGAAGGAAAATGTTTTACCCTTAAGTTTTCATTATCCGGCATATCTCCAAATTCAGTCAAATACCTAGCAATATGTTCCACTATCGACTCTCCAGATTCTCCCCCGAATTTTGTATACTTAGGAATTTTCCATCCTCTAGGGTTTTCAGTCTATAAGATATATTCAAACAAAGGGGAAGAATATGTTGGCCTCTGAAGTGTGGTATTCATACCATTCCTAGCCATAATTCTTTCGACAATGGTGGTTAGATTATTTTCTACGGATAAATCCTCTTGTCGAATTTGTTCAACAATTTGACCAGCCTCTTGATGTCGATGTACTAATGCCCTAGGTGGATCGACAATCAAATTCCTTGGAGGTACTAGCACTTGTCCCTGATGGACAGTTTCATCCTGTATTGCCCCCATGTCCATTTGACCAGGGGCATCTAGTCGAACAAGTGGCACCTGTCGAATAGGTGCTAAGGGAGCACCTAAAAAATTACACAAACATGTTAATTGAGCAATCACCTCTCGATTTGTTTCAACGGACTTCCTATTAGTCTTAGCAGACTCTTGTACTATAGGATTAAATATATTACCCATTTGGTTAGTTAACATATTAAACAACTCATGATTACTATCATCCATTTATTACCTTAACACTGCTACTAAAGTGTTAGTGAGAGGCGGTACTATTGGTTGAGAAGGAATTCCTCTAATTTGGTTGCTTTTATTATTTCCTCCTAGTGCAGATCCTTGTAAAGGGGAATTCAAATTTTGAACATTATCTGACACCACTGCTGCATTCGAAGTTGACTAGTATCCTGGCATCATGGAATACAAAACTCCATAAACAGGATCCACATTACCAAAACGAGGCACATTAGGTATGGTGGTCATAGTCATTATAGGCCTTGGGCTTCCTGGTGGAGCCTGAGAAATTTGTGTGGAACCTGTTGCAGTTGACCCGACTGAAGGAAAAGGTGCAACTTGAGAAACTACTGGATCAGTAGTAGTTAAAGTTCATGACGGTATTTCGTCCAGGTTTGGATTATCAGGAATTTTCATTCTTAATATATGCTTCCTAGATGATGGTTTATTATACTCTTTGGTTAACTTTTTGTTTCTAAGTTGCATACACTTAAGACAAATTCTTAGCATTGTGTCCCACCAGGTGTGCTAATTTGTTTACTGTGGAAAATGGTAAACAACCGCTGGTCCTCCCAAAGTCCTAAAACTAAAGGTAACTTGCAAGATCGACCGATTGATCTTAAGACATGTTCTAAGAGTTTTATTATTATACTTATTTTATCGAAATCCTTATCAAGGGAAATGGTTTTCTGTGATTAAGGGAATAAGTATAACGGCTTTCCACACTATGAATCGATCGATTGGCTGGTGACTCATGACCGACAAAAGGTATTCATGTGAAAATAAGATTCAATAAACTAACTGACTAGTGACTCGTGACCGACAGAGAGCATTGAATTGTTTACGCGAAGTATAAAATAACGTAAAGACTTTGTTCGACAGTACATAGAAAGAAAATAAAGTATTCAAAAGAGATAATTGAAAAATAAAGGATTTTCATTGAAATAAAAGTGGTGATTCACGTACATCAAGCACTTCTTCACTCTTTGTTTCCTAATGCTCAGAATGACAGAGTTTTGCAAGTGATTTGAGCATACAAGTGAACACACCAAAAAACTACACTAAATCTGCTTATTTATAATATTTACAATGTAACTTCCTAGATGAAATCTACAAACAATATTAAAATCTTGAGACAACCGCTTCACTGGATGTCGCCACCTATTTGGTGCTTAAATAAATTGTAAACCACTGGAAACTGCTTATGACTTTGAAATTTAAATCTTTCCGCTCCTAGCTTCTGAAAGCAAACCGCTTCTGACTCGCTTTGACACTTTCCCTTTGGAAAGATTTAAAAATCAACAACAATTCCTCTAAGTCCAGAAACCCTTTTGGTTGACATAAAACAATTTCGACCATTTTCCTTGTCTTTCACCCTTTGGTCGACTAAACCAATTTCGACCATTTCTTAACATATATTCTTTTATTTCCTTTTGGTCGACCTGGCTCAGTTTCGACATTTTGGTGTGACATTCCCTTTAAACATTAAATCTAGTTTAATAAAACCAAATTTTCAAACACTTTGCCTCCAATTTCCCAAAACCCCTACTTTAGAGGATGACCCTTAGCTTATAAGAATATCCTCATTTAATACACGTGCTTGAATACCTTAAGATTTTACAAGGTAACACTACCTTACTCAAAAAAGTCTTAGTTCTTTTTCTTTTCCTTTAGATATTTCTATCCTACAATTGATTGATAAGAAGCCCTATCATTGGATGTGAAGGGACGGACGTGGGTCATCGTATAGTCATAGAATACAATGTTGTGAGATACCTTAGCAATTTTGTAAGGGTCTAAGATCATTTGTGAAGGCAACATTTGAAGGGTCATCGAGGGACTATGATATTGTATTCGAGGGTCATTGCTAAAGTATCCCACATGCGAGACATGACTATTTTTCTCAAGGCAACAAGTAAGGTTGACCCTAGAGGTGCAAGTGTGCAAGGTGTTTTGATTTCATGTATTTTTGTCTTGAATTAGGGTTTCTACTTGTTGATTTTAGTCTTTCCATACAAACCCTAATTACTAGCATTTATATTTGAAAGAGATAAATTGTTGAATGTAAAGATTCTACGCTATTACATCATTTGGGGATGGGGGTACAAATTTACAAATGGGGAGCTCAAGTAAATTAAACCTAATTACTATTACAACCATATTGAATGAATAATAAGTTACAAGAATGAATAAATGTACAAGAAAGTAAATGAAAAAAGAAATTGATAATATTATTTGTTTAAGTTTTTGTTATGAAGAGGTTTTATAACCTAATTAAATAAAGTAAATAATTAGCTAGTCTAATTTAACTTTAAATAAATTAAACCTAATTTAAAAATAAAAATAAAATTAATCAAGAAATCATTTTTTAGGTTTTTTTACGAAAAGGGTTTAATATTAATTTATAGATTAATTAACAAAAATAAAGTAAAAGGTGATTAAAATAAATTAATTTTTATGTCTAAAATTAATTTAACTAAATAAAAACCTAAATCTATTTTTTTAATGATTTTATGATTTTATGATTTAAAATAAAAAATCATAAAACAAAACAAATAAATTAAAAAATAGTAAAAGAAAATAAATTGGGCCTTGTGTATGCAAAAGTGAAATGGGGGGTTAGAGGCAATAAAAGAAGTCAGGCCTAAGACAGGGGGAGCCCAGGAGCTTGTTTCAAACAAAAAAAAGAAAGAAAGGAAATATAAAAAAAGCAACACGGACGCTGGGGCTCAAGCCCAGGTCCAAGAGGTAACAGGCGCGCGCTTTAACCAATGGGGTGGTGATACATCAGTTGGTTAATGTTAAACCATTGTATTATGTTACAAAAACTCCTTCCTGAACACACTTTATCCCTAACCTCACGCCAGAAGCCATTAACACATTTTTGAATTTTGTAACTTGTTCCTTTCTCAACCAAATCAGAAAGTGTAAACATCAAACTTGTTAGAAATTTCATCATGATTTCAAATATGTAAAATACTTAAGCAATGGATCAAAGATGAACACGAATTTTGACTAGTATCAATTCTAACCTATTTTTTCCAGAAAGTTCAAACTTAAAATTCTCACTACTCAAGTAATATAAATGAACTCTAAGGACATGGTCAGCTTCTGGGCAATGATGTCTACATTTTATCTTTGAAAATGGAAAGCTAACAATGCCTAAATGAAGAGATTGAAAATCAGAAAACTCACCTCAAAACTGAATTTTGTGTTTTGAGTTTGAGCTTGCTTCAAGTTTCTATAATGATCAGGTCAGCTTCCTTGAGTCCCTAGGAAGCTATTCCAATGGTTACCTTGAGCTGAGAGTGCTTGAACTGGCCTTGAGAAGTCAAGATGCAGACCTCTGTTTTTGAAAATGGAAGATGGGTATGTAGGTGTTATATTTTGAAAACAGGGATTGGGATAGTCTCCATATGTGTATTAGAAGCTTTGTGAATGGTTTGACCAAGGAACACACGAGTAGATTTGAAGATGAGTGTGTAAAGTCAGAAATGACACAAAATGGAGGTTTTGTGCAAATTCTGGCTTGAGATAGTTTGAGAGGTTTAGAGAGCTTGTAATCTCGTGTCCTAATTTGCATAAGAGTGTTTTGATATATTGGAAAAGGTTTAGAGACTTGAGATGGTCAGAAGTACAAGATCACATGTTTTGGCTTATTGACTTGTTTTTGAAGTAAGGTTGATAAACATGGTTTCAATGCATAGTACAAGCATGGTCTGAGTAGTTAGAGGCTCTAGACAAGTTTCTTATGGCTTTGAGATTGTGTGTGATCAGAAGGAACAAGTGCAAAGCTCAAGGTGAGAGGACTTTATGATTAAAGCTTCTTTTCCAAAATGGAAGTGTGAACTTTGTTCCGTTAATGGAAATGCAACTTGGATAATGGCTCAAATGCTTGGAAAATGGTTCTATCAGTTGTGTAAACCATTAATTATGGAGTGAAACACAAGTTTAAGGCCTGAAAAGCAATGATTTTTCATCATGGGATTGATATTTGAATTCTTGTTCATCACAAAATGACTTATAATTCAAGTTTGAAACCCTAACTTTATCTCTTCGATTCTCTCAGCTCAAGCATGATCCCAACGAGTTCTTTGACTTTTTAGAAATCTTGTAACATCCTATAAAAACTTCATTTTGGACATTTTTAAAGTGTCAACTTGGAATCATGTGAAAAGTTGTCATGAAGTTGGTACCAAAAACTTCCTAACTAGGTCAATTTTTCACTAAGTGTTTAAGAAAAAGTTCATGACTTTATGGCCTTATAACTCAAAATCTAAGAATTTTTTAGACATGAGCCCTCTATTATAAGTTTTTAGAATTCATCAAGATCTAAAACTTTCATTTTGAAAGTTTTCCTTGAATCATCTTGCATCATGATGAAAAATTGGCATGAAGTCAAGAAAAAATAAGACTTAAAACACTTAGAAAATTTTCTAAGTCTTGAAAATTTTGACTTTTCAAAATAAATTTTGACTTTCTTGATTTCTTTATTATCAAGTTTCATATTTTTTCATGTCTTGATGAAATCTGATCTTTGAAACTTAATTTTGATCAAAAAGTCAAAGTTTGACTTTATAGTGTACAGTTGACTTTTCATCAGTTGACTGAATTTCATCTATCAATCCAATGATCTTGAGAAATGAATTGAACAATGAAATCAGATCAAGATGATGCATTTGAATCCTTGATATCATTTTTCAAACCAATAAGTCATGTATTATGTCATAAGTCAAAAATCAAGCCTTCTCAATCAAAACCCTAATTTTGACCATTTTTCCATTTCGATGATTTGATCAATTTTCTTGGGGAATTGTGATCCAAACTTGACCAATTGATACATATGAGTTCAAAATATTGATATGGGCCAAAAATATTGAAATTTGACTGTAAGTTGGCCACAATTGGCTTTTTGCCCAATACAATTGATTTTAGGTCATCCAATCAATTGACTGAGCAAACTTGAACTGCAAGACTTGAAATTTTGCATGAGAAATCTTAAAGGTCCATAATGATCCATGAAAGTCATATGAGGCATTAAAAGTCCAATTTTCCTTGTGAAAACTCAAACCCTAATTTGAGGCATCAGTGTTGAGGAGATATTTTGACCTAGTCCATACTAGTGCAAGCTTGAGCCATTGAAGATCTTGTGAAGAATGTATTGAGAAATGAGAGGAAAAAGTTTGGGGTACAACAGCTGCCCTTGTTCAATTTTCTTAAACCTGAAGAGTTAGATTGGTGGATTCTCCATTCGTGACTTGAAGGTGAAAGACGATTGAACACTAAAGTGCCTAGAAATTTGCACTCAATGATGTGTTGATTTTATTGGAAATGGGCTTAAAGATGCCATTTGGAGAAATGAGGAAGAGTTTGTCGGAGATGGGATTACAGATGCCATCCATAGTGACTGTTGATAGAAACTGGAGAAGGTATCAGGATAAATCTTTGGTCGATTTATACTGAAATTGTAGGTGTCTTTTGCCTGTCTTTAACTAGGAGAAATAACTCTAATCCAGAAGAGATCTTGTGATTGGTGACTTCACTGGGGAAACAATTCTAACCAGAAGAGGCATGTTGATTACCTATTATTAACTGGAAGAAGTAAATCCAACTAGAAGAGGACTTTTTTTTGTTGATTGACTTTTCCTGCAAGGAAGGGGGTTAGTTGCATGCAGATGTATGCATGGCATAATGATGCTCTCAAAATAAATGAGATTATGTTGTATGAATTTGTCATATATGTAATATGATGTATGCATATGAAATATTGTTGATGCATATCTTTGTCTGGGGAAAATAAATCCTTGACAAAATGATGGGGGAGCTTTGGGAAGTTAAAATACCGGATTGCTATTGAGGATGAAGAATATGTGAATCTTAAAGCTTTGTTTAGAATGCTTCCGATGGGATTCCTGCTTTGTTGTTTGAGGAGAATTCCGCTGGGGAACATTGATTTTGGCTCTTTGCTCGAGGAAACTCTACGAATAAAAGTTGATTTCTGCATGGGGAAAAGAATTCATGGCATCCATTACTCTACTGGGGAATTATTCTTGACCGGGGAGAATGAAATTTAATTGTTATCTGGTCGAAATATAGGCTTCGCAGCAACTTGCTGGGGATAATAAAGTTGACTATTATCTGGTCGTATTCCAGGATTCGCAGCAACTTATCGGGGAAGATGAAATTAACTGTTATCTGGTCGAATTCAAGGATTCGCAGAAAAATGAAGTTAATTGTTATCTGGTTGGATTCCAAGCTTCGCACCAACTTTAGATGAGGTTAACTGTTATCTAGTCGGATTTCCGGCTTCTCAACAACTTTAGATGAGGTTAACTGTTATCTGGTCAGATTCCAGACATCGCAACAACATCCTAGGAGAATGAAGTTAATTGTTATCTAGTCGAATTCCAAGCTTCATAACAACTTATCGAAGTTAAACTGTTATCTGGTCGGATTCCAGGCTTTTCACCAACTTTTGGTGATAGTAACGACTCCGTTGGGGATTGCAATGACTCTACCAGGGGATTAAGGGGTTTCGTCCATTGATTTGTAATAGTCTGAGAGGCAAACTCAAACTGGGGAATTTTTAGTTTTATTGGGGAAATAAACCCTGTTGAAGAGACTATTTGACGACCTGCTGGGGAGGTGTTTTCTTTAGGCATAACTTCTCAAGGCTTCTTCTTAAGACCAACTCAACTGGGGAGAGGGTTTTCGAGAGATTGGAAACTCTGGCTGGGGATTGCATGGATCTATCTCTGTAGGGATGATTTTATTGCAGTAAATCTGTGGGGATAATCACAAATCCTTAAGGAGATGCTTGTTATTGTTTTTATGTATACATTAGTTAATAGTTTAATCATGTTCATATTCATATGTTTATTCAATTTTAGTCATTGGACGCTTTTGCACTCAAAACAGAAGGAAAAAAAACAAAAAGTTTGCACTTCAAAGTATATTTATATTGATGTTTTGCCCGTAAATAGACTTTTTTGTACAAGGAGACATAGATCCTAGTAAGAGGAAATCATCTAAGGAATGAAAGGAATACAAAGTGAAAGAAAAAATAATAGCCACGTGGAAGTAATCTCATTATGTTCCAACCCCGCTATTGCCCTTATGTCTTCGAACATCATCCCATGTCGTTGAAATAAAGTTGATTGAATTGATCTTGGACCATTGAACCTGGACCTTAGTAATAAAGCTGGCTGTAGAGATTCCACGGGACATAGTCATACACTTTAATCCTTAACTTTTTCCTGGACCTCCCTTTTGGGTTTTCAGCCCACCAGGATACCCTTTTTTGCCCAACCCGCCCTTTTAGGTTTTCGACTTGCCGAGTGTATAATTTTTTGTATATATTCCTAACTTTTTCCCGAACCTCTTTTGTTCGCCGGGATACCTTTATTTTTTCCTAGGTATGTCAACCTAGCGGGTCATTTTTATGCGTAGTATTTTTTACTATGTCCGTGTTCACAGGATGCAGAAAATCTTCGCCGTCCATAGTAGTCAGCGTCATGGCACCACCAGAGAAAACTTTCTTAACAACAAATGGTCCTTCGTAAGTGGGAGTCCATTTTCCCCTAGGACCGCCTTGAGGAAGAATGATGCACTTTATTACCAAATCGTCAGTCTGATACACTCGAGGCTTGAACTTTTTCTTAAAATCCTTGATCATACGATTTTGATACATTTGACCATGACAAACAGTAGCCAGTTGCTTCTTATCAATCAAATTCAACTGATCCAACCTAGTCTAAATCCATTTGTCTTCGCCTAAGTCTGCTTCTTTCATGATTCTTAGGGAAGGGATCTGAACTTCAACAGGTAGGACAACTTCCATGCCATAGACTAAAGAGAATGGGGTTGCCCCGATTGATGTTCGGGCGGGAGTACGATAGCCATGAAGATAAAATGGTAGCATCTCATGCCAGTCTTTGTAGGTCACCGCCATCCTTTGCACAATCTTCTTTATTTTTTTATTAGCAGCTTCCACTACACCATTCATTTTAGGTCAGTAAGGAGAAGAATTGTGATGCTTGATTTTGAACTAAGTGCAAAGTTCCATAATCATAGCATTGTTGAGATTAGTTCCATTGTCAGTAATGATTCTTTCAGGGATACTGTAACGACATATAAGGTTATGTTTGATAAACCTGGCTACAACGTTCTTCGTTACTGAGGCAAATGAGGCAGCTTCGACCCATTTGGTGAAGTAATCAATGTCAACAAGGATGAAGCGGTTTCTATTGGAGGCAGTAGGCTTGATCTCTCTAATCATGTCAATGCCCCACATTGCAAATGGCCACGGAGTAGTCATGACATTCAAAGGAATTGGAGGCACGTGAACCTTGTCATCATAGATTTGACATTAATGGCAAGTCCTCGAGTGATGGTAACAATCAGTTTCCATAGTCAACCAATAGTAACCAGCCCTCATAATATTCTTAGCCGTAGTGTGGCCATTAGAGTGAGTTCCAAAGATGCCCTCATGAATGTCTTCCATGATCTTCTCTACCTCGCTCTTGTCCATACAATGGAGCAGAGTCAAATCATGGTTGCGCTTATATAGGATTCTGTTTCTTAGGAAGAATTTGGCTGAAAACCTTCGCAGGAATTTCTTGTCATTGATGGAGGCTCCTTTAAGATGTTCTTTTGCCTCAATATATCTCCTCACTTCATGGTACCACGACTTCTCTTCATCAGTGTCTATCTCGTGACAATATGCAGGTTCGTCAAATCTTTCAATTGTAGTTCTAGGGGCCTCGTTATCCCAATTGACCTTGAACATGCAAGATAATATTTCCAAGGCGTCTGCCAACTGATTTTCTTCTCTAGGGAAGTGCTCAAAGGTAACCTCCTTAAAGTATGGGATCAGGGTCAACACAAGCTCTTTGTAAGGAATCAGATTAGGGTGCTTAGTATCCCATTCACCTTTAACTTGGATAATCACTAAATCAAAATCTCCGTATACATCCAAGAACTCGATCCTTAGGTCAATGGCAGCCTTTAGACCCAGGATGCATGCCTCGTACTCAGCCATGTTGTTTGTACAGTCGAAGCACAATCTAGCGGTGAAAGGTGTATGGAAACCCTCAGGAGAAATAATAATGGCACCGATTCCATTTCCCAAGGAGTTGGAATCCCCATCAAAAACCATAGTCCATCAGGATCCTTGTTCAGGTCCGTCATACGGCTCAGGCTTTTCGCAGTCAATCACTAGCATGATGTTCTCGTCCGAGAATTCAAAGTTCATGGAATAGTAATCCTCAATATCTTGATGGGCCAAATGATCCGCTAATATACTTCCCTTGATAGCCTTTTATGTTGTATATTGGATTTCATATTCATTCAGAATCATTTGCCATCTAGCTATTTGTTCAGAGAGAGCTGACTTCTCGAAGATATACTTGATAGGGTCCATCTTAGAAATCAATAAAGTGGTGTGAGTCAACATATACTGTCTTAGCCGACGATAAACCCAGGCTAGAGTGCATCAAGTTTTCTTGAGCAGTAAATATCTGGTTTCACAATCGGTAAACTTTTTGCTCAGGTAGTATGTTGCATGCTCTTTTCGGCCAGACTCGTCATGTTGGCCCAACACACACCCCATAGAATTCTCTAATACATTCAAGTACATAATCAAAGGTCTTCCTTCAGCTAGAGGCATCAGGATGCAAGGTTCTTGAAAATATTCCTTGATCTTGTCGAAGGCTGCTTGGCAGTCGTCGTTCCAATTGACTATGTGATCTTTCTTCAAGAGTTTGAAAATTGGCTCACAAGTAGCCGTTAGGTGAGATATGAATCGAGCAATATAATTAAGTCGAACCAAGAAGCATCTGACCTCCTTCTTAGAACAGGGATCTGGAATTTCTTGAATGGCTTTGACCTTCACAGGATCCACATCAATACCTTTGCCACTGATGACAAAACCTAAGAGTTTTCCAGATCTTACCCCGAAGGTGCACTTATTAGGATTCAGTCTTAACTTGTACTTCTTCAATCTTTCAAACAACTTGTGTAAGTGATCGAGATGCTCTTCCTTAATCTACAACCTGGCGATCATATCATCCACATATACTTCTATCTCATGATGAATCATATCATGAAATAGGGCTACCATAGCTCGTTGATAGGTTACCCCTGCATTCTTTAAATTGAAAGGCATGACCTTGTAACCAAAAGTGCCCCACTGTGTAACAAAATTGGTTTTCTCCATGTCCTCGGGAGCCATTTTGATTTGATTATAGTCAGAGAAACCATCCATGAAGTAGAAGACTTTATGTTGAGCTGTGTTGTCGACCAAGACGTTAATATGTGGTATAGGGAAATCATTGTTGGGGCTTGCCCTATTCAAATACCTATAGTCTACGCACATAGGGACCTTCCCATCTTTCTTCGGAACCGGGACCACATTGGCAACCCATTGAGGATATGATGTGACATCCAGCAAACCTGCATCGAATTGCTTCATTACCTCAGCTTTTATCTTTTCAGACTTGTCTGGCCGCATACGACGCACTTTTTGTTTGACCAGAGGGAAATCTTCTTTTATTGGTAGACGATGAACCACTATGTCAGTATCCAGCCCTGACATATCTTCATACTACCAAGCAAACACTTCAACATAGTCATGTAGCATCTGGACTAATCTGCCTTTGATATCGTCTCCTAATTTGGCGCTGATCTTGACCTCTTTCTTGTCTTCCTCAGTACCTAGGTTGATCACTTCAACTATCTCTTCATGTGGTTGAATGGCCTTCTCCTCTTGCATCAGAAGTATGGCTAATTCCCTAGGTATTTCACAATCTTCTTTGCCTTCGTCTTCGGCTTGGTTTATTGGATGTTCAAATTCATAGATGGAAATAGCAGAGTCGTTGGTAATGAGATCCGGAGTGGATGAGGATCTGCAAGTGTGGGTGTGCATGTAAGATACATGGCTATTTTGAAAAATGCAATAAGAAGAAGAAAGACAATGAGCGCAAAATTTGAATGCAAAAGGTCCAATATTTTTTTCATTAAATGATCATATGGCATATGAAATGAACAAATCCTTAACAAATGGACCATAGTGCCCCGAGAAAAGTGTGTGGCTTAAAGTCATTATTTAGAGTTAAATTACAGATAAAAGTTCTTGAATTCACAAAAAACAGTAAATAATAATTACTCCTTGTTGAAGGATATGGGAATGAAATCCTTGGCACGCCAGTTGTTGAGTCATTCACCGGCAGTCGGGTAGATCCCGTTATTAAAATCACAATCATTGTCGGAGTCTTCAAGAGCATTCACTTCATGATTATTGATGCGAAGAGGTAGTTTTCTGATGCGAGCACGTCTGACCTCCTTCTGAGCTTTGGAACTAAAACCCAAACCACACTTATCTGACTTGAATGGAATGTCAGAGAGTTGTCCCCGAATAGTACCGTTTCCATCATCAACCACTGAACGAGCGTCTTTGAGGGAAGCCATCCTCGAAACATCTTTAACAGCTTTTAGAACATCAGGAACGGCCTTGGCAGCATCAACCATGGGAGAATCCACTTCGAAGGCTTGACAAGGAATTTCTATGAACTCACCATCCATCTCAACATACTTAACTGAATTCAGATGGCTAACCATAAACTCTTCTTCATCATAGATGGTAACAATCTTTCTCTTGACTGGATATTTCAGTTTTTGATGAAGTGTAGAAGTTATTGCTCTAGCCTCATATATCCAAGGGCGTCCAAGTAAACAAGAGTAGACAGGACAAATGTCCATCACATAGAAAGTTGAGTTAAAAGTTTGTGAACCAACTTTGATGGGTAGGTCAACCTCTCCATGTACCATCCTCTTTGATTCATCGAAAGCCCTTACCATTATGTCACTTATCTTTAACACCAGACCTACGCAATCCAACCGATCTAAAGCACCTTTGGGCAAAACATTTAGAGAGGACCCATGATCAGTGTATTTTGATGCACATTCTTTCATGATTATACTTATGCATTTCCATGATTTGTTTAGCTTATTTTTGTATTTTATAGTGTTTTTCTATTTTAGTTTATTTCTACTCTTATTTTATTTTCGCACTTTATTTTCAGCATTAGTAGTCTGCACGAATAAATTCATAACTTGAGCTACGTGAGTCGGAATGAGGCGTACTACCAGTCGTTGGAAAGCTAAGAGGAAGAGCTACGATTTTACTTCAGAAGTCGAGAGTTGAATCGGAATGTAGCAGGGCCATAAAATTCATTGAAGTTGCAGCATTTTATATTTAAGTTTTGGGTCATTTGTTTTAGGTATGGGTTATGTTTTCGACCCAGTTGGGTTATGAACCGAATCCTTTTCCTTGCTATACCTAGCAGTCGCTACAGTAATTTAGTTTTTAACCTTTTCATTATTGAAAAAAATACATTTTACTTTTACGCTTGAATGAAGAACTAATCATCCAGAGTTGATCTACTGTAATCATGTTCCGATGCTTTGAGGTTTTTAACTTATCAATTCAATTTCGTTTCTCTTTCAATTCTATTTTATGAAATTGCATTTGCTTAATCTGTTATTTCATGGAATGTCTTGATTAAATTCGTATGATTGTATTCCTAATCTTTAATCGTTGTTTACGTCGCTTAGTCGTTAAATTGCGTTTTATATCGTGTTTGCTTAATTCACGATTGTATTAATCCGTTTGCTTAATTCAGAATGGAAATTCAATCTATTTTATATCTATTGCGCTTGTCAATTGGTATTGAAATAGAATAGA
Source organism: Vicia faba (assembly GCA_948472305.1). Taxonomy (NCBI): domain Eukaryota; kingdom Viridiplantae; phylum Streptophyta; class Magnoliopsida; order Fabales; family Fabaceae; genus Vicia; species Vicia faba. The sequence continues at coordinate 66,604 of CATIWC010000657.1, read as the reverse complement.
GGTCGAATCCGCTTAGGGAATTGGAAAGGTAAAAACCAATGATTAGCAGGAACTTGAAAACAGTAGATCGACTTATTTTTATAAACACTTATTTTAATCACTTATTTCGTGTTATAAATCGATCCTAAAACCAACCCCCCATTCGATTTCTATTAGTTAATAATAAAATCAAGAATCCTTGTGATACGACTCGAGTCATTGTCGCTATACTGTATTTTACAAAATACTCATTTTGGATCCGTGTGCGACGGCATATCAAATTGGCACCGTTGCCGGGGATTCTTGTTTTTATTAACTGATATTATAGTCATAGATTTAGTGTTCTTGTTATTTTTTCTTGGTTTTTTTTGTTGTTTTGTTGTGTTTGTTGATTTTCAGGATTGCAATTCCGGTTGCAGTACAGTTTTTCAACCTGTCAGGTAAGTTTAGAGGTTACTGTTTCGATTTGCTCCGAATTTTTTCCACAAAGTAAGAAAAAAATCGACGAAAATTAGTCTTTTAGAATTGAATTCTAAAAGTATTTGACCCTCAAAATTGAAAATTCGTCTTTTTTCTATTTTTAAATAATTTGTTACTGTTTCCATAGTGTCGAAAAAATCCAAAAAAAAAATATCATAATTCGTATTTTGCTTCATTAGATTAAATTTTGTATTTTTGTATTTATTTTGAATTTATTTTAATCGTTTTCTTTCTTTCTATTTGTTTCTGCCTGTTTGGGACATAGTTGGTATTTTTGTGTTTATTGATAACATGGCTGAACAAAGAACTTTGAGGCATTTGACTAGCCTTGATATGAGCTACAATGGTTTATGTGTTGAATATCCTGCAGCTGATACACCTTTTGAATCGAAATTTGATTTAATACACTTGTTGTCAAAGCTTAATAGTCTTACAAGTGAGGATCCGCATAAGCATCTGAAAGAATTCCAGGTTGTGTGCTCAGAACCTTCTGAACCTTCGCTAGAGGACATTGTCAAACAAATGGCTGCAAATAATCTCCAGTATGAACAACAAATAGATTCTACTCTCCAGACTTTCCAAATACAGATTGAACAACTTGCCTCTTTGATGAATATCATGCAACAAGCTCAAGGATCTAACCAACAACCCTTGGAAGAGAACTCTGTTTTTCCAATAGAGTTGCTTTCTGAGACTGTTGATGATACTTGTACTTATTTATTTACAACTGATTTTCCATCATTATTTGATTTTGATGATGTTTACTCTTGTGATGTTTGTACTGATATTAAAATTTGCTCTGTTTGTGCTGAAATTGAGGCCGCCTTGCAAGTTGATATTCTTACTGTAGATGAGGTTACAAATAAAGTTGTTCATGTGGATGAAGCTCTCGACACTCTGGCTGCCCGAAAAAATCATCCATCGAACAACCACCTTTTCGAGAGCTGAAACTAATTCCTGAAAATCTTAAATATGCTTATTTAGAGATGAATGAAAAGCTTCCGGTTATAATTTCTTCTAAACTTTATTTTGATCAAGAAAGTAAATTTTTGCAGGTATTGAAGAAGCATAAGAAAGGAATTGGATGGATCTTGGATGATATTTATGATACTAGTTCGTCCATGTGTATGCATAGGATCTCACTTGAAGATGTAACAAATATAATGAGGCAACCCCTCAATCTTTTGATCTTTGGTGTTATGGAAAAGAAGATCACGTGCCCATTCAACACTTTTACTTATCAAAGATTCTTCTTTGATCCTGGAATAAAAGGTGAATGCACTAATAAAAATTTCAAGTTCAATGCATATTACCCAAAGCTACTCCATGAGAGTCACACATTGGAAGAAGAAACTATAGAAGAGATCTCGTTGGGAAAGGCTACTTATGCGATCATATATCCACCTTGACTCCTCGAGTGTGTTCTTTCCTCTCTCTCCTCTCTCTTATTTTATGCTTGTTTCTTTCAATGAGGACAATGTGTGTTTTAAGTGTGGGGGAGAGAATTATTTATTTGTTTTATTTTCTTTGATTTTGTTCGTTGTTTTATTTTCAGTTATAAAAAAAATAAAAAAATATGCATCTTTTTGAAAATTTTGGGTTATAGATTAATCTGAGGTTAGTTGTAGAGACTTGGGAAAAGTTCCCAAGATCGGTATCGTCTTAAAAATGTAAGTCTCATGCATATGGAAGTTAATTTGAATTTTTATTATGACGTAGCCTTGAATTCTCATCTTTTAATAGCTCTTAAGTAGTTTATTTCAGCAGTCAGCACCATCTCACACGCACTCTACGCAAGGACGCCGATGAAAATAAGTGAGTGATCCAAGTTTTATTTGGAAAAAAAATAATATAAAAAGGAATGCGCCTTCTAAGTTTGGTGACCCTAACCTGGTCACTTAACCCAACAGTCGTAGAACTTACAAAAAAAGTTGATAATAAGACTCGTTGTTAGTTGGTCCAGCAGTTTCTGGTGCTGAACTTGGTAAGGAGGATTACGGTCTGATCCCCTGCAACTACAACCGAGTAATCAAAGAGTTATGCCATGTAAGTAACAGAACCCCGTACAAAAAAGATCAGAGTCACTAACTGGTCGCCTTTATATGAGTGTGTGGAGATAACGGGCTTAATGTGATTGCGCCTGAATGAAAAAGAGCAAAAAAGAGGATGGGTAAGTTAGGCTTTGGCATAATAATATGATTCTAATTGGTTTTCATATTCAAAAGACAAGATGAGTGTTCCTACGATATCCTTAGTGTGCAAGATTAGTACCTATTGATTCAATCTTAACCGAAGAAGAGTTTGTAGCCTAGAATGAATAGATGATGATGCTGTTGTGTTTCTTTCAATTTTATTTTGCTCGGAGTGCAAAAGTTCAAGTGTGGGGGAATTTGATCAGTGTATTTTGATTCACATTATTTCATGATTATACTTATACATTTCCATGGTTTGTTTAGCTTATTTTTGTATTTTATAGTGTTTTTCTATTTTAGTTTATTTCTACTCTTATTTTATTTTCGCACTTTATTTTCAACATTAGTAGTCTGCACGAATAAATTCATAACTTGAGCTACGTGAGTCGGAATGAGGCGTACTACCAGTCGTTGGAAAGCTAAGAGAAAGAGCTATGATTTTCCTTCAGAAGTCGAGAGTTGAATAGGAATGTATCAGGGCCATAAAATTCTTTAAAGTTGCAGCATTTTATATTTAAGTTTTGGGTCATTTGTTTTAGGTCTGGGTTATGTTTTCGACCCAGTTGGGTTATGAACTGAATCCTTGTCCTTGCTATACCTAGAAGCCACTACAGTAATTTAGTTTTTAACCTTTTCATTATTGAAAAAAATACATTTTGCTTTTACGCTTGAATGAAGAACTAATCATCCAGAGTTGATCTACTGTAATCGTGTTCCGATGCTTTGAGGTTTTTAACTTATCAATTCAATTTCGTTTCTCTTTCAAATCTATTTTATGAAATTGTATTTTCTTAATCTGTTATTTCATGGAATGTCTTGATTAAATTCGTATAATTGTATTCCTAATCTTTAATCGTTGTTTACGTTGCTTAGTCGTTAAATCGCGTTTTATATCGTGTTTGCTTAATTCATGATTGTATTAATCCGTTTGCTTAATTCGGAATGGGAATTCAATCTATTTTATATCTATTGCACTTGTCAATTGGTATTAAAATCGAATAGAGGTCGAAGCCGCTTAGGGAATTGGTAAGGTAAAAACCAATGATTAGCAGGAACTTGAAAACAGTAGATCGACTTATTTTTATAAACACTTATTTTAATCACTTATTTCGTGTTACAAATCGATCCTAAAACCAACCCCCCATTCGATTTCTATTAGTTAATAATAAAATCAAGCATCCTTGCGATACGACTCGAGTCATTATCGCTATACTGCATTTTACAAAATACTCATTTTTGATTCGTGTGCGACAGCGGATCAAATTGGCACCGTTGCCGGGGATTCTTTTTTTTATTAACTGATATTATAGTCATAGATTTAGTGTTATTGTTATTTTTTTCTTGGTTTTTTTGTTGTTTTGTTGTGTTTGTTGATTTTCAGGATTGCAATTACGGTTGCAGTACAGTTTTTCAACCTGTCAGGTAAGTTTAGAAGTTACTGTTTTAATTTGCTCCGAATTTTTTCCACAAAGTAAGAAAAAAATCGACGAACATTAGTCTTTTAGAATTGAATTCTAAAATATTTGACCCTCAAAATTGAAAATTCGTCTTTTTTCTATTTTTAAATAATTTTTTACTGTTTCCATAGTGTCGAAAAAATCCAAAAAAAATATCATAATTCGTATTTTGCTTCATTAGATTAAATTTTGTATTTTTGTATTTTTTTTGAATTTATTTTAATTGTTTTCTTTCTTTCTATTTGTTTCTGCCTGTTTGAGACATAGTTGGTATTTTTGTGTTTATTGATAACATGGCTGAACAAAGAACTTTGAGGCAATTGATTGGCCTTGATGTGAGCTATAATGGTTTATGTATTGACTATCCTGCAGCTGATACACCTTTTGAATCGAAATTTGATTTAATAACTTGTTGTCAAAGCTTAATAGTCTTACAAGTGAGGATCCGCATAAGCATCTGAAAGAATTCCAGGTTGTGTGCTCAGAACCCTCTGAACCTTCGCTAGAGGACATTGTCAAACAAATGGCTGCAAATAATCTCCAGTATGAACAACAAGTAGATTCTACTTTCCAGACTTTCCAAATACAGATTGAACAACTTGCCTCTTTTGTGAATATCATGCAACAAGCTCAAGGATCTAACCAACAACCCTTGGAAGAGAACTTTGTTTTTCCAATAGAGTTGCTTTCTGAGACTGTTGATGATACTTGTACTAATTTATTTACAACTGATTTTCCATCATTATCTGATTTTGATGATGTTTACTCTTGTGATGTTTGTACTGATATTAAAATTTGCTCTGTTTGTGATGAAATTGAGGTCGCCTTGCAAGTTGATATTCTTACTGTAGATGAGGTTGCAAATAAAGTTGTTTATATGGATGAAGCTCTCGACACTCTGGCTGCCCGAAAAAAATCATCCATCGAACAACCACCTTTCCGAGAGCTGAAACTAATTCCTGAAAATCTTAAATATGCTTATTTAGAGATGAATGAAAAACTTCCGGTTATAATTTCTTCTAAACTTTATTTTGATCAAGAAAGTAATGTTTTGCAGGTATTGAAGAAGCATAAGAAAGGAATTGGATGGATCTTGGATGATATTTATGATACTAGTCCGTCCATGTGTATGCATAGGATCTCACTTGAAGATGCAACAAATATAATGAGGCAACCCCTCAATCTTTTGATCTTTGGTGTTATGGAAAAGAAGATCACGTGTCTATTCAACACTTTTACTTATCAAAGATTCTTCTTTGATCCTGGAATAAAAGGTGAAGGCACTAATAAAAATTTCAAGTTCAATGCACATTACCCAAAGCTACTCCATGAGAGTCCCACGTTGGAAGAAGAAACTATAGAAGAGATCTCGTTGGGAAAGGCTACTTATGCGATCATATATCCACCTTGACTCCTCGGGTGTGTTCTTTCCTCTCTCTCCTCTCTCTTATTGTATACTTGTTTTTTTCAATGAGGACAATGTGTGTTTTAAGTGTGGGGGAGAGAATTATTTATTTGTTTTATTTTCTTTGCTTTTGTTCGTTGTTTTATTTTCAGTTATAAAAAAAATATGCATCTTTTTGAAAATTTTGGGTTATAGATTAATCTGAAGTTAGTTGTAGAGACTTGGGAAAAGTTCATAAGATCGGTATCGTCTTAACACTGTAAGTCTCATGCATATGGAAGTTAATTTGAATTTTTATTTTGACGTAGCCTTGAATTCTCATCTTTTAATAGCTCTTAAGTAGTTTATTTCAGCAGTCAGCACCATCTCACACGCACCCTACTCAAGGACGCCGATGAAAATAAGTGAGTGATCCAAGTTTTATTTTAAAAAAAAGGAAATAAAAAGGAATGCGCCTTCTAAGTTTGGTGACCCTAACCTAGTCACTTAACCCAACGGTCGTAGAACTTACAAAAATAGTTGATAATAAGACTCGTTGTTAGTTGGTCCAGCAGTTTCTGGTGTTGAACTTGGCAGGGAGGATTACGGTCTGATCCCCCGCAACTACAACGGAGTAATCAAAGGGTTATGTCACGTAAGTACCAGAACCCCGTACACAAAAGATCAGAGTCACTAACCGGTCGCCTTGCTATGAGTGTGTGGAGATAACGAGTTTAATGTGAATGCGCCTGAATGAAAAAGAGCAAAAAAGAGGATGAGTAAGTTAGGCTTTGGCATAATAATATGATTCGAATTGGTTTGCATATTCAAGAGACAAGATGAGTGTTCCTACGATATCCTTAGTGTGCAAGATTAGTACCTATTGATGCAATCTTAACCGAAGAAGAGTTTGTAGCCTAGACGGAATAGCTGATGATGCTGTTGTGTTTCTTTTGATTTTATTTTGCTCAGAGTGAAAAATTTCAAGTGTGGGGGAATTTGATCAGTGTATTTTGATGCACATTCTTTCATGATTATACTTATCCATTTCCATGGTTTGTTTAGCTTATTTTTGTATTTTATAGTGTTTTTCTATTTTAGTTTATTTCTACTCTTATTTTATTTTCAGCATTAGTAGTCTGCACGAATAAATTCATAACTTGAGCTACGTGAGTCGGAATAAGGCGTACTATAAGTCATTGGAAAGCTAAGAGAAAGAGCTACGATTTTCCTTCAGTAGTTGAGAATTGAATAGGACTGTAGCAGGGCCATAAAATTCTTTGAAGTTGCAGCATTTTATATTTAAGTTTTGGGTCATTTGTTTTAGGTCTGGGTTATGTTTTCGACCCAGTTGGGTTATGAACCAAATCCTTGTCCTTGCTATACCTAGTAGCCGCTACAGTAATTTAGTTTTTAACCTTTTCATTATTGAGAAAAATACATTTTGCTTTTACGCTTGAATGAAGAACTAATCCTCCAGAGTTGATCTACTGTAATCGTGTTCTGATGCTTTGAGGTTTTTAACTTATCAAATCAATTTCGTTTCTCTTTCAATTCTATTTTTTGAAATTGCATTTGCTTAATCTGTTATTTCATGGAATGTCTTGATTAAATTCGTATGATTGTATTCCTAATCTTTAATCGTTGTTTACGTTGCTAAGTCGTTAAATCGCGTTTTATATCGTGTTTGCTTAATTCACGATTGTATTCATCCATTTTCTTAATTCTGAATGGGAATTCAATCTATTTTATATCTATTGCGCTTGGCAATTGGTATTGAAATCAAATAGAGGTCGAAGCCGCTTAGGGGATTGGTAAGGTAAAAACCAATGATTAGCAGGAACTTGAAAACAGTAGATCGACTTATTTTTATAAACACTTATTTTAATAACTTATTTCGTGTTATAAATCGATCCTAAAACCAACCCCCCATTCGATTTCTATTAGTTAATAATAAAATCAAGAATCCTTGCGATACGACTCGAGCCATTGTCGCTATACTGCATTTTACAAAATACTCATTTTTGATCCGTGTGCGACAGCGGATCAAATTGGTGCCGTTGCCGGGGATTCTTGTTTTTATTAACTAATATTATAGTCATAGATTTAGTGTTCTTGTTATTTTTTCTTGGTTTTTTTTGTTGTTTTGTTGTGTTTGTTGATTTTCAGGATTGCAATTCCGGTTGCAGTACAGTTTTTCAACCTGTCAGGTAAGTTTAGAAGTTACTATTTCGATTTGCTCCGAATTTTTTCCACAAAGTAAGAAAAAAATCGATGAACATTAGTCTTTTAGAATTGAATTCTAAAAGTATTTGACCCTCAAAATTGAAAATTCGTCTTTTTTCTATTTTTAAATAATTTTTTACTGTTTCCATAGTGTCGCAAAAATCCAAAAAAAATATCATAATTCGTATTTTGCTTCATTAGATTAAATTTTGTTTTTTTTTGAATTTATTTTAATCGCTTTCTTTCTTTCTATTTGTTTCTGCCTGTTTGGGACATAGTTGGTATTTTTGTATTTATTCATAACATGGCTGAACAAAGAACTTTGAGGCAGTTGACTGGCCTTGATGTGAGCTATAATGGTTTATGTATTGACTATCCTGCAGCTAATACACCTTTTGAATCGAAATTTGATTTAATACACTTGTTGTCAAAGCTTAATAGTCTTACAAGTGAGGATCCGCATAAGCATTTGAAAGAATTCCAGGTTGTGTGCTCAGAACCTTCTGAACCTTCGCTAGAGGACATTGTCAAACAAATGGCTGCAAATAATCTCCAGTATGAACTACAAATAGATTCTACTCTCCAAACTTTCCATATACAGATTGAATAACTTGTCTCTTTGATGAATATCATGCAACAAGCTCAAGGATCTAACCAACAACCCTTGGAAGAGAACTCTGTTTTTCCAATAGAGTTGCTTTCTAAGACTGTTGATGATACTTGTACTAATTTACTTACAAGTTATTTTCCATCATTATCTGATTTTGATGATGTTTACTCTTGTGATATTTGTACTAATATTAAAATTTGCTTTGTTTGTGCTGAAATTGAGGCCGCCTTGCAAGTTGATATTCTTACTGTAGATGAGGTTGCAAATAAAGTTGTTCATGTGGATGAAGCTCTCGACACTCTGGCTTCCCAAAAAAAATCATCCATCGAACAACCACCTTTCCGAGAGCTGAAACTAATTCCTGAAAATCTTAAATATGCTTATTTAGAGATGAATGAAAAACTTCCGGTTATAATTTCTTCTAAACTTTATTTTGATCAAGAAAGTAAATTTTTGCAGGTATTGAAGAAGCATAAGAAAGGAATTGGATGGATCTTGGATGATATTTATGATACTAGTTCGTCCATGTGTATGCATAGGATCTCACTTGAAGATGTAACAAATATAATGAGGAAACCCCTCAATCTTTTGATCTTTGGTGTTGTGGAAAAGAAGATCACGTGCCCATTCAACACTTTTACTTATCAAAGATTCTTCTTTGATCCTAGAATAAATGGTGAAGGCACTAATAAAAATTTCAAGTTCAATGCACATTACCCAAAGTTACTCCATGAGAGTCCCACGTTGGAAGAAGAAACTATAGAAGAGATCTCGTTGGGAAAGGCTACTTATGCGATCATATATCCACCTTGACTCCTCGGGTGTGTTCTTTCCTCTCTCTCCTCTCTCTTATTTTATGCTTGTTTCTTTCAATGAGGACAATGTGTGTTTTAAGTGTGGGGGAGAGAATTATTTATTTGTTTTATTTTCTTTGCTTTTGTTCGTTGTTTTATTTTTAGTTATAAAAAAAATAAAAAAATATGCATCTTTTTGAAAGTTTTGGGTTATAGATTAATCTGAGGTTAGTTGTAGAGACTTGGGAAAAGTTCACAAGATCGGTATCGTCTTAAAACTGTAAGTCTCATGCATATGGAAGTTAATTTGAATTTTTATTATGACGTAGCCTTGAATTCTCATCTTTTAATAGCTCTTAAGTAGTTTATTTTAGCAGTCAGCACCATCTCACACGCACTCTACGCAAGGACGCCGATGAAAATAAGTGAGTGATCCAAGTTTTATTTGAAAAAAAAGGAAATAAAAAGGAATGCGCCTTCTAAGTTTGGTGACCCTAACCTGGTCACTTAACCCAACAGTCGTAGAACTTACAAAAAAAGTTGATAATAAAACTCGTTGTTAGTTGGTCCAACAGTTTCTGGTGCTGAACTTGGTAGGGAGGATTACGGTCCGATCCCCCGCAACTACAACCGAGTAAGAAAAGGGTTATGCCATGTAAGTACCAGAACCCCGTACAAAAAGGATCAGAGTCACTAACCGGTTGCCTTGCTATGAGTGTGTGGAGATAACGGGCTTAATGTGATTGCGCCTGAATGAAAAAGAGCAAAAAAGAGGATGAGTAAGTTAGGCTTTGGCATAATAATATGATTTGAATTGGTTTGCATATTCAAGAGACAAGATCAGAGTTCCTACGATATCCTTAGTGTGCAAGATTAGTACCTATTGATGCAATCTTAACCGAAGAAGAGTTTATAGCGTAGAATGAATAGTTGATGATGTTGTTGTGTTTCTTTTGATTTTATTTTGCTCAGAGTGCAAAAGTTCAAGTGTGGGGGAATTTGATCAGTGTATTTTGATGCACATTCTTTCATGATTATACTTATGCATTTCCATGGTTTGTTTAGCTTATTTTTGTATTTTATAGTATTTTTCTATTTTAGTTTATTTCTACTCTTATTTTATTTTCGCACTTTATTTTCAGCATTAGTAGTCTGCACGAATAAATTCATGACTTGAGCTACGTGAGTCGGAATGAGGCGTACTACCAGTCGTTGGAAAGCTAAGAGAAAGAGCTACGATTTCCTTCAGAAGTAGAGACCTGAATCGGAATTTAGAAGGGCCATAAAATTCTTTGAAGTTGCAGCATTTTATACTTAAGTTTTGGGTCATTTGTTTTGGGTCTGGGTTATGTTTTCGACCCAGTTGGGTTATGAACCGAATCCTTGTCCTTGCTATACCTAGCAGCCGCTACAGTAATTTAGTTTTTAACCTTTTCATTATTGAAAAAAATACATTTTGCTTTTACGCTTGAATGAAGAACTAATCATCCAGAGTTGATCTACTGTAATCGTGTTCCGATGCTTTGAGGTTTCTATCTTATCAATTCAATTTCGTTTCTCTTTCAATTCTATTTTATGAAATTGCATTTGCTTAATCTGCTATTTCATGGAATGTCTTGATTAATACCGTATGATTTTATTCCTAATCTTTAATCGTTGTTTACGTCGCTTAGTCGTTAAATCGCATTTTATATCGTGTTTGCTTAATTCACGATTGTATTAATCTGTTTGCTTAATTCGGAATGGGAATTCAATCTATTTTATATCTATTGAGCTTGTCAATTGGTATTGAAATCGAATAGAGGTCGAATCCGCTTAGGGAATTGGTAAGTGAAAACCAATGATTAGCAGGAACTTGAAAACAGTAGATCGACTTATTTTTATAAACACTTATTTTAATCACTTATTTTGTATTATAAATCGATCCTAAAACCAACCCCCCCATTCGATTTCTATTAGTTAATAATAAAATCAAGAATCCTTGTGATACGACTCGAGCCATTGTCGCTATACTTCATTTTACAAAATACTCATTTTTGATCCGTGTGCGACAGCGGATCAACCCAGTATCCACCAATACATGGGCCAGAGTAGTTCCTTTCCATTCAATGGATACATGCAAGGCCTTGTTATGATTTATTCCAACTGAAGTCAAATCAGCATAAGAGAATCCTAATCCATTATCAGCAGACAAACTCGCCACACAATTTTCGAACAGATTGGTTGTCGTCTCTTGAGGAACATGTGCTTTCTTCAAAATTTTGATCAATTCTTGAGCACGCACATCAGAACAAAGTAATAAAGACATCATAGGGATCTTGGACGGGTTTTCCCCAACTGCTCTACTATCTTAAAATCACTCTTCTTTATAATCTTTAAAATCTCCTCTATTTCTTGGGTGGAGGGTTCCTCAGTAGTAACGTCTTTGGCAGGCTCCTTCATCCTGGAAGACCCAATCATCTTTTCTTTGCCCCTAGCGCCAGTACTAGGTTTGTCAATAGTAATTCAAACATGTGTTATTGTAGTGGTTGGAGGTGAAATGTCAGGAGAGAAAATTCTCCCCGTACTTGTCACCTTGCTAGAGCCAGTAATATTGGTAATGTCATCAGTATTGTCTTCACCAATCCAGGAGTCTTGCTTAATTCCATGGTAGTATATTTCGGCGCCATAATTCAAAGGTACTGCCTTATCGAAATAATAAGGAATTGGTCCTGGTGCGGTAATTATCAAGGGGGAAATTATTGGTTCGTTGGAAATTCTAATATGACCTTTTAAAGATATCCTAATAGGTTTGTTGGATATGGTGATGATTGATATGTCTTTAACTTCTTCAGTCAAACTTTTTATGGCCGAATTTCTTTCAAACAGGATCTCATGACTATTTATTAGGCTTTGAACACCTTTTTTTAGCCATTCACATCCGTTCTTTTGTAGAGTACAACAATTATAGTCTTTTAAACAACTAGGGAAAACCCCAGCTCTTAACAAATTTTCTTTAACAATGGTCAGTGGAGTATGTGATACGGTGGGAGAACTGACTTGAGGTTTTGCGTTTGTATTCGCACTTGTTCGGTTTAGCAAGAGTCGCCACCGACTTTTTATTTTATCCTAAGGAAAGGTTAAAAAGCACAGGAAAAACCTTTTGAGATGTTTCGTGGGTTCGGGGGGTAGATTATGAAAAGGGAAGGTATTAGCACCCTTTTCATCCATGGTTATCCATGGGCTCTTAGTTACTTGGTTTCAGATCACTTGCCTTGATTTTTGATTGCTTGAAAATGGTGTGTGTATGTGTGTGTTTTGAAATTTTTTTTGAAATAGACGCCTTTGTTTCAGCAACCGTTGTAATAATTCTTTACTCGAATGTTTTACAACGGTGTATATCTTTTCGAAAAGATGTTTCAAATGTTTTTGGAAGTTGTTTTTGAAAGTGTTTGTGGAGTGTGGTTTTTTGAAAAGGAGGCAAGTATTTTTGCAAGTTGATCTCAAGTAATTAAGAGTTTTGTCTACCCCTATTGTACTCAAAGGTTTTCTCTATGTTTTCAACCCCTTTTTAACAATTTTGTTCCACCATTGAATTTGGTGGACAATCTTGCGTTTAGGATGTTTAACGGGACAGGCGCGGGTCATCGTATGGACCATGAATGCAATGGTGCCAAGTGTCTTTGGCAATTTGCTTGAAGGGACTATGATCATTCCATTTTAGGCAACTTTCGAAAGCGTCATCGAGGGACTTATGATCATTTGAATTGTTTTGCCAAAGAAACTCGACGTGCAAGCATGGCCCATTTTGGAAGGCAACATGTGGGATTACCCTAGGGGGTGCAAGTGTGATTGTGTATTGATTTCATGTATTTGTCTTGTATTAGGTTATCTAGCGTTTGATTTTATGTACATGCAAACCCTAGGTCTAACCATGGTATAATTCGAAAGCGGTAAATTGCGGGAATTTAAAATCTACGCTATTACAAATAAGTATCCGGGAGTGGGGGTACAAATTTACAAATGGGGATGAGACTTAAATAGTTACAACCAAATCGAATTGCGATCAAATGTAATAAGTATCAAATATAGCAATGTATAAGAATAGCAAATGTATAATGTATCAATGTAAGTGTATTGTAAATGTGTAAGTGTATGTGTAATTTATTTACAAGTTGCGGAATATTTAATTCAACGAAAAATTGAGTATTTTGATTATGTATTGTTGTCAATTTGTATTTTTTTGTTTAATATGTACAAAGGAGAAAATTAATTAAAAGAAAAAGAAAATGTTTTAAATTCTATTCTTTTAGGTATTAAAAATAATGCATTTTAATTATGTACAAATAAGATAAAATTTGAAAAAAGTTTTGAGTTCCATTTTATGTATTAATGTGTTTATTTAATTTTCTTGGAATATTTGTTAATATGTACAAATTAATGTATTTTAAGAAAAGAAAAAGTTCTAAATTTGAGAAAAGATTATGCATTGATTTATTTATGTACAAAGTATTTTTAAGAAAAAGAAAATGTATCTATTTTAAGAAAATTTATGTATAAATCGAAATAAGTTTAATAAAAGAAAGTGTTTTAAATAAATCCAAATCTTATGTATTTCATGTTAGTATTTCTTTATACACGAAGTCTTAATTAAAAGAGGGAACATTTTAAGTTTTTTAGGAAAAATTAACATATTAATTAATTATGTATATTTTGTATAAACAAAAATTATAATGAAAAGAAAAAGTGTTTTTTTTAAGTTTTCTTTTAAGAACAAAAATGGGCCTAAAGAAAGTTGCCTTGGCCCAAACATAAATCAAAACAGAAGCAAAAAGGGGTGTGTTAAGGGAAACTCGTTTGGGTTTTGCTAATTATTGTTCATTTGGAGAACGCGTTAGGGTTTGTTACAGAAGCGGCGCCGTTTGTGGTTTCGTCTTCATCTTCTCCGGCCAAGCGTCTAGCTAACGTCTCTCCTTGCCTAGCCACCAGCGCCTCCTCTGGTTCCTTCCCTCTCCATGGTTGGATCAAGCTAATTCGTGGAAGGGGTAACGATTTCGCCTTTGCATTTTTTTAGGTCTTTAGAACAATTTTCCGATTTTAAACCTCATGGTTTGATTCATGATTATTATTATGTTTTGCATGAAATGTGAGCAGAATGAGTAGAAAAATTCTACCTTTAACCTTGGGGACGAAGAAAGGAAAGGATTGGGAGGCACTATGGCGGCTGAGAGCGAAGGGAAATGGGGCTGAGCTAGCTCCGGTAACCACGGTACTTTGTGTCCTTCTTTGCCTTGTATTTGTTGCCTGGCTTGCTTTTTCCTCTTCTCCTTGTTGCTTACATGCTTCGTATGCTTCTGTTGCTTCGTATGCTTGATGCCTCTTTATTTGCCTATGAAGAGATTTTTCTAAGGCTTTGTAGCCTTACCCTGTATTGCCTTGAAACGCTTCTTTTTGTTTGATTGTCTTGGTGCCTGCACTCTTGCTTCTTTATCTTTCTTCAGCTGCCTCTGAACATGTCGTATGCTTCTAGCTTGATGCCTGGAAATGGTTGTTGGTACAGAGTGTTGAGCGCTATTGTGTTTGATTTGTGTACTTGATCATGCTTGCCCCAATGATGAACCCTAGGTTCTGAGGGTGTGTGTTGCCTTAATCTGACCAGGCCTGTCTTGTATGTTTTTGACTTTAGGTTGCCTAGTTCATTGTTTCACTTTCTTCTGGTTGCCTTGTATGCTTATTCAGAGCTGTGGTGTTGATATGCCCAATGATGAGGATTCTCTGAGGGCTTGATGATTTTGAATCTTTAGGTTTGGCCCTGTTTGCGTTACAGGTTTAAAGTTGTGGCCTTTGACAGGTTATGAATTGGTATGATGCTTAGGCTTGTGTTGTTGACAATTTGGTTCGTGTATTTGTTTGAAACTTACAGTGATTCAGGCTTGTGGAGAAGCAGGCTATAGCCTCATGTTTTTGGCAAAGGTTTCAGGCAGGTTTTTGGTTTGGTGAGGTTTACTGGTTGTTCGTTGGTGGTTAAGGCTTGTGAGGCTTTGATTGAGGCTAGCTTCAGCTTGAGGCTTCAGTAGCTTGACAGTTTTGTGTCTTTGTTGAGGCTTCAGCAGGTTTGTTGTTGTGAACTGGTTATGGCTATCATATGTTTTATGCAGGTAAGAGGCTTGAAAGGCTTGCTTCAGGCTTCAGGCTTGATGACTGATGCAGTTTTGTGTTTTTGTGAACTGGTTTTGGAGGTTTCAACAGCTTGACAATTTTGTTTTTTTTGTCTCACTTCTGCCTCCCTCCTACTGTTTTATTGACAAATTGTTTTATATCCTTATGCCTAAAGCTAGTAAGCCTGTTCTTTTCCCTCTTCTTCTCTCTCCAGTAGAACTTAAAACATTAAATAATGTTTATCATGTACTTTAGTTCTGAAAAAGCAATGGCTGGGAAATGATGAAACGATATTGCTTGCACTTCTAACCTTTCTCTGCATACTTTCTACTTTTCTGATATTTGCATATCTTCTTTTGACAGCTTTGATGGCCTTTTGTACTTTGACATCCTTTGGACAACTTTTGTTTAGTTTGACATTGGAACTTAGTTTGGACTTGGACTCTTAGTTGTACATGCTGTTTGCTTTGAACTATACAGTTGGTTGGCCAATTTGAAATGTGCAATTTTTAACTTTGTGCATTCATTTTTAATTTGCAAACATTTTCATCCTTCTTTGTGAACCGGGAGAAATCCCGTGATTTGCAAAGAGGGCGAACTGATCCTGGCCATTTGCTTTTAATGATGAACTCTTTATCTGTCTGTCTCTTTAATTATTTATCTGCAATTGACTTTTTCTTTTGTTTCTTATTCTTTGCAGATAAAATCAAATGAGGCAGAGGGAGCAAGGGATGGAAGATGAAGACTTAGGAAAACTTAGAAAAATTAGGATAGTTTTATTTCAAATTTAATTATTTGTAAACATTTATTATTATGAATACCTTGCAAATACTGTATTCAAACAACAATTGTAACGAATAATTAAAAGATGAATAAAAATCCAATCTTTATCAGTTAATTCCTTTTCTCCTTTTCAAATATTTACTTTATTATTTATAATTCTAAAATTATAATAAATGGAAATAAATTCCAATTATCTTAACTTAGAATAAATAAACAATTAAATAAACATTGGTTTTAGCATCGACGATTAATAAACCTGGCGTTTCAAAAATTCAAAGTAATGCATAGTCAAACACAACAACTGCCCAAATATCTTTTCTTCTCACTGATCTTAATCAAACACTGCAAACTCAATCCAAATGTTTCAATCCACATCTCAGAATAACTTGACAAGCACTGTAGAATTAGTCTTTCTGAAAAATTTGCGCACAAAAAACCTAGTTCCTGATCAAATGCCAAAGAAGCGTTCGCTTGATCAAAGTTGAGCCAAAATCAACCAAACCTTAAACAAACTGTTTAAAATGTTCCAGAGCCATGAAAATCAATGAAAACCCTAATTTTGTCTGACTGACGAGAAAAGTCTGTTTGACCGATTCTTGAGCCAATCTGAAAAATCAGGAAAAGCCTGAAGTTGTGATTTCTCGTGAAAAAGTGCGAGGGCAAATTTTGGGGTACAACAGTTGCCCCTGTTCAATCTTCTTGAACCTGAAGAGTTAGATTGGCAAGTTTGCCTTTCGCGACTCGAAGGTAAAAGGAGATTGGACACTAAAGTGCCCAGAAAATTTGCACTCGGCGATGTGATGGTAGAGGTGAATGGGCTTACAGATGCCATTTGGTGATGGGCTTAATGATGCTATCTAGGGATGCGATAGAATCTTGTCGGGGGATGGGCTTAGAGATTCCATCTGAGAATGGGCTTAAAGATTCCATTTGGTGACTGCTGGTAGGAGGATGGGCTTATAGATGCCATCTGGAAATGGGCTTAAAGATGCCATTTGGTGACTGCTGGTAGGAGGATGGGCTTATAGATGCCATCTGGAAATGTTGAACTGTATGTCAATGGTGAGTGGACGAGTATCAGAAAGGTATCCATGTTTTGGAACATCTCTGAACTGGGGGTCTGAGCCAGCAATAGATTGACATCCGTGTCTGGAGAATCCGTGAACTGTTTTCAGGAGTTTAGATTGAATAAGCAATAGATTAACATCCGTTGTTGGGAAGAATCCGTAAACTGTTTTCAAAAGTTGCGTCTGAACAAGCGATAGATTAACATCCGTTGTTGGGAAGAATCCGTAAACTGTTTTCAGAAGTCTTGAGGTTGAATAAGCAATAGAGCAGCATTCGTTGTTGGGAAGCGTCCGTAAACTGTTTTCAAAAGTTGCATCTGAACAAGCGATAGATTAACATCCGTTGTTGGGAAGAATCCGTAAACTGTTTTCAGAAGTCTTGAAGTTGAATAAGAAATAGAGCAGCATCCGTTGTTGGGAAGCGTCCGTAAACTATTTTCAAAAGTTGCATCTGAACAAGCGATAGATTAACATCCGTTGTTAGGAAGAATCTGTAAACTGTTTTCAGAAGTTGCATCTGAACAAGCGATAGATTAACATCCGTTGTTGGGAAGAATCCGTAAACTGTTTTCAGAAGTCTTGAAGTTGAATAAGCAATAGAGCAGCATTCGTTATTGGGAAGCGTCCGTAAACTGTTTTCAAAAGTTGAGAAGAGTCTGAACAAGCGATAGGTTAACATCCGTTACTGGAGAACCCGTGAACTGTTTTCAGAGTCTTGAAGTGGAAGAGGAACCGGTGTAGGGTTTCCTGATGATGCGTCCGTGTAAAACTGCATCTGAGTGAATCTGGAATAAGTATCAGAATATCGCCGTGTCCGGGTCACATCTGAACTATTTCTGGATGAATCTCGGAAGATGATCTTTGCCTGTCGACTGATCTTACCTGAAAAGGTAAAGAGTTAGTTGTATGCAATGTCATGATGCATGATGCAATGTATGTTACACCAATGTTTATGATATGAATGTAGATGAATGCACATGTAAGCTGAAGAGCTGTCTTGCTGAGGATAGATGAATCCTGGGTGGCTGAAGATAAAAGAATCTTGACTGCTGCCGGGGAAAATAATTCTTTGGCTGCTGCAGGGGAAATCAGAAGCTTGGGTTGTATGCCAATTTACTGGGGAATCCTGTCTTGAGGAGATCTTCACCGGAGAATATTCGAATATTCTGCGAGATGCTGAGAATGAGAGTCTTCACTATGCTTGGGGATTGATAGTTGGAAGTTTTAGCTCCACTGAGGATAATGAAACTTGACTCTGAGGGGAGTTAGCTTCTGGAAGGTTCTCTGGCTGGGGATTGCGAGAGTCCTCTGATTGCTGTAGGTATTTAATCTTGGGAATGGGCTTACCGATGCCATTTGGAGATAGGATGGATAATTACTGGAGATGTGTTGAATTGTAAGTTGAAAGAAAGAACCTATGTAGGGTTTCCTGATGATGAGTCCGTGTAAAACTGCATCGGGTTTTGAGAAGGAACCGGTGTAGGGTTTCCTGATGATGAGTCTGTGTAACACTGCATCTGGTTTTTGAGAAGGAACCTGTGTAGTGTTTCCTGATGATGAGTCCGTGTAACACTGCATCGGGAGTTGAGAAGGAACCTGTGTAGGGTTGCTTCATGATGAGTCCGTGTAAAACTGCATCTGAGGTTGAGAAGGAACCTGTGTAGGGTTGCTTCATGATGAGTCCGTGTAAAACTGCATCTGGAATTGGTAAGGAAACCTGTGTAGGGTTTCTTGATGACGAGTCCGTGTAAAACTACGTCTGGAGAGAGAGAACCTGTGTAGGGTTTCTTCGGGGTAAATTTGTGTAAAACTTCTGGATGAACCGGGGTAAGGTTACCTTGGGATAAATCCGTGTAAGACTTTGGGAGGAACCGGTGTAGGGTTACCTTGAGGTAAGTCCGTGTAAGACTTCTGGATGAACCGGGGTAAGGTTATCTTGAGATAGGTCCGTGGCGACTTTTTCTGAAAGAAAAGGAACCGGTGTAGGGTTACTTGTGGAGGGTGAGTCTGTGTAAGACTTCGTCTGGAAATTGAGAAGGAACCGGTGTAGGGTTGCCTGATGATGAGTTCGTGTAAAACTGCATCTTGGATTTGAGAAAGAATTGTTGAACACTTTTGACATTCGAATGCCCCAAGTGGTGGTGAGGGAGGCTTGCCCCAAGTTAATCTGCAATTGAGATTTTATTGAAATCTTGACTGGACTGCCCCAGGTTAACTGAACTTTGAACGATCTGTTGAAACCTTGACTGGACTGCCCCAGGTTAATTGGATAGTGACATGTCATGTCCCTTGTTGATAGGAGACTTGTAATGGAACTGTCATCCTTTTTGAAGTGATTTTGCTCACTGAGAGAGTTTTTGTTCCTCCGAACATTCGCTGTTATGAATTTCTTTGCTGTCAAACAAAAAGCCAAATGCAGACAGTGATATTCAAGCAATGCAAAGTTTATGTTTGTCTCTAAGTTTTGAAAAATGCGTTTTTTAGCAGAAAACTTTTCATAAGACAAATCAACACAAGATTTTAGAGCAAAGCCTTACAGGAGTCAGGATACCTTTTGGTAACAGTATGCTTTCGAACTAACCCATGCTTCAATTAGGACTTTTGAAGGGTTGTAACGTGGCCTGGTTCACGGTTTAAGAAACAAAGGATAAAGGCTCAAAGTGTATTTGTACCCACCCGCTCTTCGTGATGTTCTTTAACCCTAAGCTCAGTTAATTGCGCGTCGCACTCTATTCGAGTTTGGAACGACTTTTTGGGTGATGGTTCACCAGTTGAATTTTGGGAGACAGTCATCATCTCCTTTTTCTTTTTCAACATTTTTTCATGTTGTTGAGGATTTGTAATGACCTCACTATTTTGATTTTGATTTGTTATCCCTAACTTTTGCCTGACTGTTCCCGTTTTTGAGATTGCAGTCAGCGGGATGCCCCAGCTTTCTTAAGCCTCCTTTACAGGTTTTGGCTTGGTGGGTTTTTCTCTTTTGAGAGATTGACCGTCTATGTGATAGGGAACCATCATTGTCTTTTGATTCCAAGGGAATGCTTTCTTTTTTGACGTCGTTCGTTGTGTTACGAACTGGGAGTTTGCGACTTCAATGCGTGTTTTCTTTTAAATTAACTGAGATACTACCCTGCCCCAGGTTTATATCAAAGGTTTCGATTGTTTTAGAACAGAAAACTCCTACTTCTTTGGCTCGAAGGGGTTGACTAGGGATTAACTTCCTTATAACTCCAGTGTTTTGGAATTGAAAGAAATGCATGTACATCATCAGCAAGGTCTGTTCAAAAGCATACTGTATGAGATTATGGTATTGTTTCGTCATCCTCCCTCTAAAGGCTTGCAGCTTTTTATCAAGAGTTAAATATCATAAAGAAAGCACAAGAGTAGTGTAAACGAATGGATGAATTCAAGACAAACATATGTGTGATACGGTGGGAGAACTGACTTGGGTTTTGCGTTCGTTTTTGCAAATGTTTCGGTTGAGCAAGAGTCGCCACCGACTTTTTATTTTATCCTAAGGAAAGGTTAAAAAGCACAGCAAAAACCTTTGAGATGTTTCGTGGGTTCGGGGGGTAGATTATGAAAAGGGAAGGTATTAGCACCCTTTTCATCCATGGTTATCCATGGGCTCTTAGTTACTTGGTTTTTAGATCACTTGCCTTGATTTTCAATTATTTTGAAATTGTGGTGTGTGTGTGTGTTTTTGAAAATGTTTTTGAAATAGACGCCTTTGTTTCGGCAACCTTTTGTAATAATTCTTTACTCGAATGTTTTACAACGGTGTGTGTCTTTTCGAAAAGATGTTTCAAATGTTTTTGGAAGTTGTTTTTGAAAGTGTTTGTTGAGTGGTTTTGAAAAGTAGGCAAGTGTTTTTGCAAGTTGATCTCAAGTAATTAAGAGCTTTGTCTACCCCTATTGTACTCAAAGGTTTTCTCTATGTTTTCAACCCCTTTTAACGATTTTGTTCCACCATTGAATTTGGTGGACAATCTTGCGTTTTAGGATGTTTAACGGGACGGGCGCGGGTCATCGTATGGACCATGAATGCAATGGTGCCAAGTGTCTTTGGCAATTTGCTTGAAGGGACTATGATCATTCCATTTAGGCAACCTTCGAAAGCGTCATCGAGGGACTTATGATCATTTGAATTTGTTTTGCCAAAGAAACTCGACGTGCAAGCATGGCCCATTTTGGAAGGCAACATGTGAGATTACCCTAGGGGGTGCAAGTGTGATTGTGTATTGATTTCATGTATTTGTCTTTGTATTAGGTTATCTAGCGTTTGATTTTATGTACATGCAAACCCTAGGTCTAACCATGGTATAATTCGAAAGCGATAAATTGCAGGAATTTAAAATCTACGCTATTACAAATAAGTATCCGGGAGTGGGGGTACAAATTCACAAATGGGGATGAGACTTAAATAATTACAACCAAATCGAATCACGATCAAATGTAATCAATGTAATGTATAACAAAGTGTAAGAATATCAAATGTATAATGCATCAAATGTAAAGTGTATTGTGAATGTGTAAGTGTAATGAGAATTATTTACAAGTTAAGAAATGTGAACTTAAATATATTATTAAGTATGTTTGATTTAAATTTTTGTATTCTTATGATTTTTGTTTGATTTGTACAGGGAAGAAAAATTAATTAAAGGACAAAAAAGAGTTTTTAAGTTTTATAAAAAGAAATTAATGTATTTGATTAATGTATGTATAAACAAGAAAATTTTAATAAGGGAAAATGTTTTAAATAGTTACTGCTTGTATATTTTCTAAAACACAACAATTAATAATATTTTGAGAAAAAAAAGAAAAGGTGTTATTTTATTTAACATAAAAGAAATATTAGATATTAGTATAAACTAGATTAATAAGTAAAAGAAATGTTAATAAAATGATAAAAAAGATTAGTTGTGTTAAAACAAAAGAAGTGGGCTAAGGGGTTTTTGGGCCCAAGTAAAATGGATCAGAAGAATTAAAAGAAAGGGGGTGCCATTCAGGGGAACGAGTGGGCTTAGGTGATAGAATGGGGCGAGGCCCAATTGCTTCACAAACTATTTTTTAGGGTTTGTGAAAATTGTTTCTCTTGGGAAAACTCAGGGTTTGTAACAGCAGCGGCGGCGTCGTTCATGTCGTTCGTCTTTCTCATTCGCCTTTATCTTCTTCGCCATGGATTCTTGGACAACATCCCTTGCCCAGCCACCAGCGCCAACGCTCGTCCTCTTCCCTCCAGTGGTTTAACCAGTGACGTGGTGTAACGGTAATGGTTCCATTCTTTAAATGCGTTAGGGTTTTTGTTATCTCTTTGATTTTATGCTTTGATTGAATTCTGATTTACGTGTTTTGATTTGTGTACTTGAGGTATGAAAGGGAAGGGCAGAAAATTATACTACCTTTATCTTCTGGAGATGGAGGAGGAAGGGATCTGGGAGGCGCGTAGGAGGCTGGACGGCGAGGTGATGATGCTGATGAAGCTAGCTTGGAATGGTACTCTGTACTTCTTTGCCCTCTTTAGGTTTGATGATGATAATGTCTGAGAACCTCTTCTATCTGCCTGGCTCTGTATGATTTCGCTCTTTTTCTCTTCTTCTGTTAGCCTTGTTGTATGCTTGCTAAACGTTACTCAGTGAAAGGCCTTAGGCTCTGAGAGTTGGCTTTGCTATGTTGATGATGATAATGCCTGAGAACTCTTGTTTGATCTCTTTGCCTCTTTGTTTCCTTGATGCCTTGTATCTTGCTTCTGTTTGCTTCTTTATCTCCTCTTCCTCTGTTGACCCTAGTTGCCTTGTGTTTGGTTGCCTTGATGCCTTGTATCTTGCTTCTGAATGTTGATATGCTGAGATTGAATGATTGCCCGATGATGAGGAAACTCTGAGGGTTTGTAGCCTTTGAATGCCTGATTTTCCTCTTCCTCTCATTGGCTTACTGAGATGCTTGCTTGTTTGACATGCTTATTGGTATGTTGTGCCCCTGTATGTTGCTAAGCTTGAGATTGACTTGAATGTTTGCCTGATGATGAAGTTGGCTGAGGGCTCGTGTTGGTTAGGCTTCTGGTTCAATCAAGCTTAAAGCTTTTGTGGCTTAGGCTTTTGTTCAAGGTTTGACAATTTTGTTTGAACTTCTTGTCTGAACAATGGTAAGGCTTTGGTTTGCTGGTCAGGTATACTGTGCTTACAGGTTTCAGTAGGTTATTAGCTTGAAAGGCTTCACAGGTTTGTGCTTTTGACAGGGGTTAAGGTTTGAATGTTTTCAGGCTTCAGGCAGGTTTTGAGGCTTTGGTTGAGGCTAGCTTCAGGCTTGCATCAGTTTGAGGTTTTGACACAGGTTTGGCTGTTAAGCTTTGAAAGGCTTGTGCAGGTTAGGCTTAGCCTTTTATCATTTGTGAGTATTGCCGGTTTATGCAGGTTCAGGGCTTGTGAAAGCTTTGAAAATGTTTTTGGCTTTTGGCTGGGAAGTTCTGCATATTTGTTTGTCTTACAGTTTTGTGGTTCTCCTTTGTGATATTTCTCTTCCCCCCTTTTTGATATCTTCTGCTTTTGATATATGTTAGCAGTTTTATATATTCTATGCCTCAAGCCTAAACCTGTAAGCCCAAACTCTTTTCTCTCTTCTCTCTCCAGTACAATTAAAACAATAAAAAATGTTTATGTTTGTACCTTTCTGAAAAAGCAAACAGTTGGGAAATGATGACTTGAAAACCTTGCTTGCAATAGTAGTTTAACTCTGCATATTTGTCTTCTCTTTTCCATACTTTGTGCTGCATCTTGTACCTTTTGATACTTTGATATCTTTTTGGACAGCCTTTGTTTAGTTTGACATTGGAACTGAGTTTTGAAATTTGAACTTGGTTTAGGCCATTCAGTTTGTAACTTGGACTTTGTATTTGCACATGCTGTCTTGCTTTGAACTATGCAGTTTTGACAATTTTGAAATGTGCAATTTTTGACTTTGTGCATTCATTTTTGACTTACAAACATTTTCACCCTTCTTTGTGAACCGGGAGAAATCCCGTGATTTGCAGAGAGGGCTAACTGATCCCGGCCATTTGCTTTTAATGATGACCTTTTTCATCTGTCTGTCTCTTTAATTATTTATCCACTTCAATTGACTTTTTTTTCTTATTTTTTTGCAGATAGAATCAAATGATGCAGAGGGAGCATTGGATAGAAGAATGAAGATTAGGAAACTTAGAAAAATTAGGATAGTTTTATTCCAAATTTAATCATTTGTAAACATTTATTATTATGAATACATTGTAAATAAATACCGTATTCAAACAATAATTGTAACGAATAATTAAAAGATGAATAAAAATCCATT
This sequence comes from Vicia faba, assembly GCA_948472305.1. Lineage (NCBI taxonomy): Eukaryota > Viridiplantae > Streptophyta > Magnoliopsida > Fabales > Fabaceae > Vicia > Vicia faba. Next base: position 42,165 of record CATIWC010000657.1, on the reverse strand, counting down.
TTTTTATCAGTTAATTCCTTTTCTTCCTTTCAATTGTTTATTTATTATTTATAATCCTTTAAATTATAATAATTGAAAATAAATTCCAACCATTTAACTCAGAATAATAAATAGTCCATAAACGTCCGGCGTCTTTAATAATCAAAGCAATGCATCGTCAAACCGTACATGCCCAAATGTCTTTTCTTCTCACTGATTTAGTCAAACATTGCAAACTCAGTCCAAATGCCTCAGTCCATATCTCAGGATAACTTGAAAAGCACTGTAGAATTTAAATCTTTCTGAGAATGCGCGCACAAAAACCTAGTTCCTGATTAAATGCCAAAGAAGCGTTCGCTTGATCGAAGCTGAACCAAAATCAACCAAATCCCTAAGCAAACTGTGTGAACTGTTCTAGAGCCATGAAAACCAATGAAACCCCTAATTTTGTCTGACTGACGAGAAAAGTCTGTTTGACCGATTCTTGAGCCAGTTTGAAAAATCAGGAAACGCCTGAAGCTGTGATTTCCTGAGGAAAAATGCGAGGGCAAATTTTGGGGTACAACAGTTGCCCCTGTTCAATCTTCTTGGACCTGAAGAGTTAGATTGGCAAGTTTGCCTTTCGCGACTCGAAGGTAAAAGGAGATTGGACACTAGAGTGCCCAGAAAATTTGCAGTCGGTTATGTGATGGTAGAGGGAATGGGCTTACAGATGCCATTTGGTGATGGGCTTAAAGATGTCATCTGATGACTGCTGATAGGAGGATGGGCTTAAAGATGCCATCTGGAAATGGGCTTAAAGATGCCATTTAGAAATGTTTGTTGAGGAGAATGGGCTTATAGATGCCATCTGGAAATTGTTGAACTGTATGTCAGTGGTGAGTGGACGAGTATCAGAAAGGTATCCTGATGATGCGTCCGTGTAAAACTACATCTGGATGAATCTGGAACAAGTATCAGAGTGAAATCTGAATTGTCTCTGAGTGAAATCTGGAATAAGTATCAGAATGTTGTCGTGTCTGGGTCACATCTGAACTATTTCTAAGTGAATCTGGAATAAGTATCAGAATGTCGCCGTGCCTGGGTCACATCTGAACTGTCTCTGAGTGAAATCTGGGAAGATGATGGTCTTTGTCTGTTGACTGATCTTTCCTGAAAAGGTAAAGAGTTAGTTGTATGCAATGTCATGATGCGTGATGCAATGTATGCGACATTAATGTTTATGACATGAATGTGATGAATGCGCATGTAAGCTGATGAGTTGTCTTGCTGAGGATAGATGAATCCTGGATGGTTGAAGATAAAAGAATCTTGACTGCTGCCGGGGAAAGTAAATCCTTGGCTGCTGCTGCGGAGGGCAAGAATCTTCGATTGTTAAGAAATGAGAAGTCTTGGGACCACTGTTGGGGAAATCAGAAGCTTGGGTTGTATGCCAATCTACTGGGGAATTCCTGTCTTGAGGAGATCTTCACCGGAGAATATTTGAATATTCTGTGAGAAACTGAGAATGAGAGTCTTCAACTCTGCTTGGGGATTGATAGTTGGAAGTTTAGCTCCGCTGGGGATATTGAAACTTGATTCTGAGGGGAATTAGATTCTGGAAGGTTCTCAGGCTGGGGATTGCAAGAATCTTCTGATTGCTGTAGGCGTTGATCTGGAATAAGTTACGGAATGTCGCCATCTCTGGGTCACATCTTAACTATATCTGAAAGCAGGCTTGGATAAGTTATAGAATTTCGCCAAAATCTTGGGTCACATCTTGAACTATATCTAGATCTTGATTTTTTTTTCAGGGTCAGAAATTGGGAGTATGCCAATCTTCTGAGGTTTCAAGGAAGAGAATCTTCATTCTTGAGAGAAACAGATCTTCAGTTGTCTGTTATCTTGTTGGTGGTTTGCAATTTTCAGCAGGTGATGAAGAAAATTTTGGACGATTACTACTCCAAGATGAAGGAACCTTGATGATTACTACTTCAAGATGAAGGAACCTTGATGATTACTACTTCAAGATGAAGGAACCTGAATGATTACTACTTCAAGATGAAGGAACCTTGATGATTACTACTTCAAGATGAAGGAACCTGAATGATTACTACTTCAAGATGAAGGAACCTTGATGATTACTACTTCAAGATGAAGGAACCTTGATGATTACTACTTCAAGATGAAGGAACCTGAATGATTACTACTTCAAGATGAAGGAACCTTGATGATTACTACTTCAAGATGAAGGAACCTTGATGATTACTACTTCAAGATGAAGGAACCTTGATGATTACTACTTCAAGATGAAGGAACCTGAATGATTACTACTTCAAGATGAAGGAACCTTGATGATTACTACTTCAAGATGAAGGAACCTTGATGATTACTACTTCAAGATGAAGGAACCTGAATGATTACTACTTCAAGATGAAGGAACCTTGATGATTACTACTTCAAGATGAAGGAATCTGTTGATCAATCTGCATATGTTTAGAATGTTGTTGAAAGGAAAATTGTGCTGGAGAATAAATCCTTGACAAATGTTGGGGAAATAAACCCATGACTGTAGGTCTGCTAGAGAGGTGTCATCACTGCCCCTAGTATCAGATGCATGTGATATTGCCAGGAACTTAGTCTGTTTGCAACCCTTGACATTCGAATGCCCCAAGTGATGGTGAGGGAGACTTGCCCCAGGTTAATCTGTAATTAAGAGATTTTGTTGAAATCTTGACTGGACTGCCCCAGGTTAACTGAAATTGAAAGATCTGTTGAAACCTTGACCGGACTGCCCCAGGTTAACAGGATGGTGACATGTCATGCCCCTTGTCGATAGGAGATTTGTCGTTGGAAGTGTCATCCTTTTGAAGTGATTTTAACTCACTGAGAGAGTTTTCGTTCCTCCGAACATTCGCTGTATGAATTTCTTCGCTGTCAAACAAATAGCCAAATGGAAACAGTGATATTCAAGCAATGCAAAGTTTATGTTTGTCTCGAAGTTTTGAAAAATGCGTTTTTTAGCAGAAAACTTTTTATAAGACAAGTCAACACAAGATTTAGAGCAAAGCCTTACAGGAGTCAGGATACCTTTAGAACAGTATGCTTTCGAACTAACCCATGCTTCAATTAGGACTTTTGAAGGGTTGTAATGTGGCTTGGTTCACGGTTTAAGAAACAAAGGATAAAGGCTCAAAGTATATTTGTACCCACCCGCTCTTCGTGATGTTCTTCGCACCTAAGCTTAGTTAATTGTGCGTCGCACTCTGTTTTGAGTTTGGAACGACCTTTTGGGTGATGGTTCACTAATTGAATTGGGAGACAGTCATCATCTCCTTTTTCTTTGCAACATTTTTCATGTTGTTGAGGATTTGTAATGACCTCACTATTTTGATTTTGATTTGTTATCCCTAACTTTTGCCTGACTGTTCCCGTTTTTGAGATCACAGTCAGCGGGATGCCCCAGCTTTCTTGAGCTTCCTTTACAGACTTTGGCTCAGTGGGCTTTTCTCTTTTGAGAGATTGACTGTCTACGTGATAGGGAACCACCCTTGTCTTTTGATTCCAAAGGAATGCTTTCTTTTTTTGACGTCGTTCGTTGTGTTTACGAACTGAGAGTTTGTGACTTCAATGCGCATTTTCTTGAATTAACTGAGAGACTACCCTGCCCCAGGTTTATATCAAAGGTTTTGATTGTTTAGAACAGAAAACTCCTACTTCTTTGGCTCGAAGGGGTTGACTAGGGATTATCTTCCTTATAACTCCAGTGTTTGGGAATTGAAAGAAATGCTTGTACATCATCAGCAAGGTCTGTTCAAAAGCATACTGTATGAGATTATGGTATTGTTTCGTCATCCTCCCTCTAAAGGCTTGCAGCTTTTTATCAAGAGTTAAATATCATAAAGAAAGCATAAGAGTAGTGAAAACGAATGGATGAATTCAAGACAAACATATGCAATGCATTAATGAAACAAAGTTTAACATTAAGAGGTAAATGTTTGAATAACAAAAGATTACAACTTTGAATATTCAAAATGAAACAAACACAATCTCAGTGAGCTAGCATGGGAGCAGTGATCATGCCAGAGTCCCTGGAGGGTCAAAACTTGATTTCCTTGGCATCAATCAAATCTTGAATCTGATTCTTCAAAGTCTAACAACTGTCAGTGTCATGCCCAGGGCTGTCAGAATGGTAGGCACAGCTCACACTCGAGTTATACTTGGAAGAGGAAGTATCAGGATTTTGAGGAGGATCCTTTGGCGTGATTAACTTCAACTTCAACAAATCTTGAAATGCTTGAGACAAAGGCATGTTGATGTCAGTATACTGCCTTTCTTGATATCTCACCCTGCGCCTCTTGCCCCGTTTTTGTTGAACGGTCGTGGGATCAGAGATCAAGATTGCCCCTACATGTTGATCATGATGACTCTTTTGACCAGTCACTGTATTAGACTCTTTCTTTCCGTTGTAGGGAATTATCTGAGTATCCGAGGATGTAGTTCCTTGGATCTTTCCACTCTTGATGCCAGCTTCGACCCTTTCGTCGGTCAGTATCAGCTCGGTGAACCCGGCTGAGGAGCTTCCAATTAAGTGATTGAAGGAAGGCCCGATTAAAGTTCCCATGAAGATGTCAATCAGCTCCCGATCGGTTAAAGGAGGTTGCACCCTACCAGCCAAATCTCTCCATCTCTGAGCATACCCTTTGAAGTTCTTGTCAGAGCCCATGGTCATGTTCTGCAATTGGACACGAGTAGGTGCAAGATCAGCATTGTACTGATAGTGTTTGTAAAAAGCAATAGCCAAGTCCCCCCAGGTGTGGATGCGAGAACTCTCCAATTGATAGAACCACTCGAGTTGAGTCCCTACCAGGCTTTCTTGGAAGAAATGGATCCAAAGCTTTGAATCAGCTGTGTATGGTTGAATCTTGCGGACATAAGATCGTAGATACATCTGAGGGCAAGAGACTCCATCGTACAGAGCAAAGGTAGGGACTTTAAATCTTGGCAGAATGACCAGTCCAGGAACTAAACCCAAGTCTCTTAAATCCAAGCCAGGTACTTGTTGAACCTCCATGGCATTGAGGCGATCCTCCAACTGTTTGTACTTGTCATCAGCGGGAGGATATTGTTCCTCGGAGTAGTCAGCTTCATCAGTCCCCATATTATGGTCTTCTTCCAGACTGACCCCCTTGTCTTTGAGAAGGAGAGCTTTCAGATCCTCTTTCCCTTTCCCCATAGCCAGAAGCATTTGCTGGAATTGAGTGTTTTGAGCCTGGAGATCTTTCATTGTTTGTTCCATATCCATCTTACTGAAATAAACAGTAAGAAGATAAGGGGACCTGTATGGGAGAAACCTGTTATGCAATGATATGTGTGATATATATGCAATGATTTCGAGGATCTCTTGGGGTAAACACAAGAGAATGTTAGAGGTTGAACTTCAGTCTTTGATTGGAGAACTTTGCATTAGCGGATGTCTTTCCACTAGAATCAAGCTCACCATGTCGAGTGGGTCATAGCCCCTGATTCAAGTTGTGGCACTTGATCTTTGATTGGAGAACTTTGTATCAGTGGATGTCTTTCCACGAGAATCAAGCTCACCATGTCAAGTGGGTCATAGCCCCTGATTCAAGTTGTTGTACTTGATCTTTGACTGGCATTTGTTTAGAGGAGAAACCTCTTGCCCATTGGTAGACGTCTGGTTCAACGTAACCCTGCATCAAAAGAACCCTTGAGATCCTTGAAATGGTTATTGAAAATGCTATGGTATGATGTCATGATGTCATGTACATGTATGCGAAAAGCAAGTGAGTGTATATACAGGTAATCATATTCACACAAAGCAAACAAGTCCTTAGGTTTAGGCTTGCATGGGGTTTAGGTAAGTACCCTCTTGAAGTTAGTTGGCTCATCGTGTCCTAAAATAGAAACCGGGTTCTAAGGAGCTCAATATCATTGGATTGTTTTCTGTGTTCATCATTTCGGTTTAGCCACTTAACTGGCGACCAAAATATTCCAAGAAAACAACCCTCAAATGAGTGTAGTATCGAGTATCTACCAACTTCGGACTGCACCAAAGTCGGTCATCTCACTACCCCTAAAAAGGCTAAGATGGTCAATTAAGGTTCTAAGAGTTTGTTAGTGCTTCACGACATCACTCAGTGGCCCCGTACTCTCCTTGATTGAACTCAAGGGTTACCGGTATTCACAAATATGTCACACTAACATAGCTTACTGCTTCAACCATGTCGGTATACCCCGCACAGTTCCCTCACAGTTTTATTGCTATTTACCTAAGAAGGTGCCCCAAATCCGGGTGTAGGATTTACAACAAACCCAAACAAGGACCCAAAAAGTAAAGCAATCAAAGCAATCAAAGCAAGAATGTAAAAGTGATCTAAACCCTAAGGTAACCCCACTTTTGAATAACTCCCCGGCAGAGTCGCCGGTTCTGTGATACGGTGGGAGAACTTACTTGGGTTTTGCGTTCGTTTTTGCAAATGTTTCGGTTGAGCAAGAGTTGCCACCGACTTTTTATTTTATCCTAAGGAAAGGTTAAAAAGCACAGCAAAAACCTATGAGATGTTTCGTGGGTTCGGGGGGTAGATTATGAAAAGGGAAGGTATTAGCACCCTTCTCATCCATGGTTATCCATGGGCTCTTAGTTACTTAGTTTTTAGATCACTTGCCTTGATTTTCAATTGTTTTGAAATTGTGGTGTGTGTGTGTGATTTTAAAAATGTTTTTGAAATAGACGCCTTTGTTTCGGAAACCGTTTGTAATAATTCTTTACTCGAATGTTTTACAACGGTGTGTATCTTTTCGAAAAGATGTTTCAAATGTTTTTGGAAGTTGTTTTTGAAAGTGTTTGTGGAGTGGTTTTGAAAAGTAGGCAAGTGTTTTTGCAAGTTGATCTCAAGTAATTAAGAGCTTTGTCTACCCCTATTGTACTCAAAGGTTTTCTCTATGTTTTCAACCCCTTTTAACAATTTTGTTCCACCATTGAATTTCGTGGACAATCTTGCGTTTTAGGATGTTTAATGGGACGGGCGCGGGTCATCGTATGGACCATGAATGCAATGGTGCCAAGTGTCTTTGGCAATTTGCTTGAAGGGACTATGATCATTCCATTTAGGCAACTTTCGAAAGCGTCATCGAGGGACTTATGATCATTTGAATTTGTTTTGCCAAAGAAACTCGACGTGCAAGCATGGCCCATTTTGGAAGGCAACATGTGGGATTACCCTAGGGGGTGCAAGTGTGATTGTGTATTGATTTCATGTATTTGTCTTTGTATTAGGTTATCTAGCGTTTGATTTTATTTACATGCAAACCCTAGGTCTAACCATGGTATAATTTGAAAGCGATAAATTGCAGGAATTTAAAATCTACGCTATTACAAATAAGTATCCGGGAGTGGGGGTACAAATTCACAAATGGGGATGAGACTTAAATAATTACAACCAAATCGAATCACGATCAAATGTAATCAATGTAATGTATAACAAAGTGTAAGAATATCAAATGTATAATGCATCAAATGTAAAGTGTATTGTGAATGTGTAAGTGTAATGAGAATTATTTACAAGTTAAGAAATGTGAACTTAAATGTATTATTAAGTATGTTTGATTTAAATTTTTGTATTCTTATGTTTTTTTGTTTGATATGTACAGGGAAGAAAAATTAATTAAAGGACAAAAAAGAGTTTTTAAGTTTTATAAAAAGAAATTAATGTATTTGATTAATGTATGTATAAACAAGAAAATTTTAATAAGGGAAAATGTTTTAAATAGTTAATGCTTGTATATTTTCTAAAACACAACAATTAATAATATTTTGAGAAAAAAAAGAAAAGGTGTTATTTTATTAAACATAAAAGAAATATTAGATATTAGTATAAACTAGATTAATAAGTAAAAGAAATGTTAATAAAATGATAAAAAAGATTAGTTGTGTTAAAACAAAAGAAGTGGGCTAAGGGGTTTTTGGGCCCAAGTAAAATGGATCAGAAGAATTAAAAGAAAGGGGGTGCCATTCAGGGAAACGAGTGGGCTTAGGTGATAGAATGGGGCGTGGCCCAATTGCTTCACAAACTATTTTTTAGGGTTTGTGAAAATTGTTTCACTTGGGAAAACTCAGGACTTGTAACAGCAGCGGAGGCGTCGTTCATGTCGTTCGTCTTTCTCATTCGCCTTTATCTTCTTCGCCATGGATTCTTGGACAGCGTCCCTTGCCCGGCCACCAGCGCCAACGCTCGTCCTCTTCCCTCCAGTGGTTTAACCAGTGACGTGGTGTAACGGTAATGGTTCCATTCTTTAAATGCGTTAGGGTTTTTGTTATCTCTTTGATTTTATGCTTTGATTGAATTCTGATTTACGTGTTTTGATTTGTGTACTTGAGGTATGAAAGGGAAGGGCAGAAAATTATACTACCTTTATCTTCTGGAGATGGAGGAGGAAGGGATCTGGGAGGCGCGTAGGAGGCTGGACGGCGAGGTGATGATGCTGATGAAGCTAGCTTGGAATGGTACTCTGTACTTCTTTGCCCTCTTTAGGTTTGATGATGATAATGTCTGAGAACCTCTTCTATCTTCCTGGCTCTGTATGATTTCGCTCTTTTTCTCTTCTTCTGTTAGCCTTGTTGTATGCTTGCTAAACGTTACTCAGTGAATGGCCTTAGGATCTGAGAGTTGGCTTTGCTGTGTTGATGATGATAATGCCTGAGAACTCTTGTTTGATCTCTTTGCCTCTTTGTTGCCTTGATGCCTTGTATCTTGCTTCTGTTTGCTTCTTTATCTCCTCTTCCTCTGTTGACCCTAGTTGCCTTGTGTTTGGTTGCCTTGATGCCTTGTATCTTGCTTCTGAATGTTGATATTCTGAGATTGAATGATTGCCCGATGATGAGGAAACTCTGAGGGTTTGTAGCCTTTGAATGCCTGATTTTCCTCTTCCTCTCGTTGGCTTACTGAGATGCTTGCTTGTTTGACATGCTTATTGGTATGTTGTTCCCCTGTATGTTGCTAAGCTTGAGATTGAGTTGAATGTTTTCCCGATGATGAAGTTGGTTGAGGGCTCGTGTTGGTTAGGCTTCTGGTCAATCAAGCTTAAAGCTTTTGTGGCTTAGGCTTTTGTTCAAGGTTTGACAGTTTTGTTTGAACTTCTTGTCTGAACAATGGTAAGGCTTTGGTTTGCTGGTCAGGTTTACTGTGCTTACAGGTTTCAGCAGGTTATTAGCTTGAAAGGCTTCACAGGTTTGTGCTTTTGACAGGGGTTAAGGTTTGAATGTTTTGGCTTGATGTTTTCAGGCTTCAGGCAGGTTTTGAGGCTTTGGTTGAGGCTAGCTTCAGGCTTGCATCAGTTTGAGGTTTTGACACAGGTTTGGCTGTTAAGCTTTGAAAGGCTTGTGCAGGTTAGGCTTAGCCTTTTGTCATTTGTGAGTATTGCCGGTTTATGCAGGTTCAGGGCTTGTGAAAGCTTTGAAAATGTTTTTGGCTTTTGGCTGGGCAGTTCTGCATATTTGTTTGTCTTACAGTTTTGTGGTTCTCCTTTGTGATATTTCTCTGCCCCCCTTTTTGATATCTTCTGCTTTTGATATATGTTAGCAGTTTTATATATTCTATGCCTCAAGCCTAAACCTGTAAGCCCAAACTCTTTTCTCTCTTCTCTCTCCAGTACAATTAAAACAATAAAAAATGTTTATGTTTGTACCTTTCTGAAAAAGCAAACAGCTGGGAAATGATGACTTGAAAACCTTGCTTGCAATAGTAGTTTAACTCTGCATATTTGTCTTCTTTTTTCCATACTTTGTGCTGCATCTTGTACCTTTTGATACTTTGATATCTTTTTGGACAGCCTTTGTTTAGTTTGACATTGGAACTGAGTTTTGAAATTTGAACTTGGTTTAGGCCATTCAGTTTGTAACTTGGACTTTGTATTTGCACATGCTGTCTTGCTTTGAACTATGCAGTTTTGACAATTTTGAAATGTGCAATTTTTGACTTTGTGCATTCATTTTTGACTTGCAAACATTTTCACCCTTCTTTGTGAACCGGGAGAAATCCCGTGATTTGCAGAGAGGGCTAATTGATCCCGGCCATTTGCTTTTAATGATGACCTTTTTTATCTGTCTGTCTCTTTAATTATTTATCCGCTTCAATTGACTTTTTTTTTCTTTTTTTTTGCAGATAGAATCAAATGATGCAGAGGGAGCATTGGATAGAAGAATGAAGATTAGGAAACTTAGAAAAATTAGGATAGTTTTATTCCAAATTTAATCATTTGTAAACATTTATTATTATGAATACATTGTAAATAAATACCGTATTCAAACAATAATTGTAACGAATAATTAAAAGATGAATAAAAATCCATTTTTTATCAGTTAATTCCTTTTCTTCCTTTCAATTGTTTATTTATTATTTATAATCCTTTAAATTATAATAATTGAAAATAAATTCCAACCATTTAACTCAGAATAATAAATAGTCCATAAACGTCCGGCGTCTTGAATAATCAAAGCAATGCATCGTCAAATCGTACATGCCCAAATGTCTTTTCTTCTCACTGATTTAGTCAAACATTGCAAACTCGGTCCAAATGCCTCAGTCCATATCTCAGGATAACTTGAAAAGCACTGTAGAATTTAAATCTTTCTGAGAATGCGCGCACAAAAACCTAGTTCCTGATTAAATGCCAAAGAAGCGTTCGCCTGATCGAAGCTGAACCAAAATCAACCAAATCCCTAAGCAAACTGTGTGAACTGTTCTAGAGCCATGAAAACCAATGAAACCCCTAATTTTGTCTGACTGACGAGAAAAGTCTGTTTGACCGATTCTTGAGCCAGTTTGAAAAATCAGGAAACGCCTGAAGCTGTGATTTCTTGAGGAAAAATGCGAGGGCAAATTTTGGGGTACAACAATATGCAATGCATTAATGAAAATAGAGTTTGGACATTAACAGTTAATTGTTTGAAAACAAAAGAAATTACAACTTTGAAAATTCAAATGAAGCAAAAGTCTTTCAGTTTGAGCTTTGTCACTCCAGGTGGAGAACTTCTTTAACGGAAGATTTTCATCTCGCCGTCTGGCATGAACCTCAGCACTCCAATGTCAATTAGATCTTGAATCTTGTTCTTCAAGGCCCAACAGTCGTCAGTGTCGTGTTCCGGGCTGTAGGAGTGGTAAACACAAAATGCGTCGGGATGATAGTTAGGAGCGGAGGTATTTGGGTTCCGGATAGGATCCCTTAAAGCAGTCAGATTAACCTCCAACAAGCGCTCTAGAATCAGAGATGACGGTATGTCAGTCTCCGTGAATTGTCTTCCCGACGTATTTTGATTACGCCGACTACCCCGTTGACGCTGGCGAGGTTGTTGTTGGGTTTGTGACCCTGAAGCATGCAAAGGAGCCTTCCCTTTGTCTTCTTGAGTGGATGGAGGCTGAGCGGTGACTTGCTCTTCAACCTCAGACGCTTGCCCCAATTGGTTGTTTTGAAGTAGTTGGCAGATGAGAACTCTGAGTTCCTCTTGTCTTTGAGACAGGTCTTGGATGAGAGCCATCTGGCCCACTAGCTGCCCCATCACTTGGATCCTCAATGTTGCCAAATCAAACTGCAGCTCCGCAAGCTGATCGCTCCTGGCATTGTTTGAATTCTCCAAGCCCTTTGTGAGGAGAGCTTTCATTTCTTCTTGCCCCAGAGACAAGTTTAAGAACATTTCCTGCAGCTGAGCAGTCTGGTCTTGGATGTCTTTGACAGACCTTTCTAGAGCCATCTCTTACTAAAATAAACAGTATGAGAGTAAGGAAACCTGAAAAAGGAAAAACTGTCAAAATGCAATGCATGATATGTGGATGCATGCTTTCAAGGATCTCTTGGGGTAAACACAAGAAAATGTTAGAGGTTGAACTTTGCTCTTGGATTGGAGAACTTTGCACCGGTGGATGTCTTTCCACGAGAATCAAGCTCACCATGTCAAGTGGGTCATAGCCACTGATTCAAGTTGTCGCACTTGATCTTTGACTGGCATTTGTTTAGAGGAGAAACCTCTTGCCCTTTGGTAGACGTCTGGTTCAACGTAACCCTGCATCAAAAGAACCCTCGAGATCCTTGAAATGGTTATTGAAAATGCTATGGTATGATGTCATGATGTTATGTACATGTATGCAAAAAGCAAGTGAGTGTATATACAGGTAATCATATTCACACAAAGCAAACAAGTCCTTAGGTTTAGGCTTGCATGGGGTTATAGGTAAGTACCCTCTTGAAGTTAGTTGGCTCATCCTGTCCTAAAATAGAAACCAGGTTCTAAGGAGCTCAATATCATTGGATTGTTTTCTGTGTTCATCGTTTCGGTTTAGCCACTTAACTGGCGACCAAAATATTCCAAGAAAACAACCCTCAATGAGTGTAGTATCGAGTATCTACCAACTTTGGACTGCACCAAAGTCGGTCATCTCACTACCCCTAAAAAGGCTAAGATGGTCAATTAAGGTTCTAAGAGTTCGTTAGTGCTTCACGACATCACTCAGCGGCCCCGTACTCTCCTTGATTGAACTCAAGGGTTACCGGTACTCACAAATATGTCACACTAACATAGCTTACTACTTCAACCATGTCGGTATACCCCGCACAGTTCCCTCACAGTTTTTTTTCTATTTACCTAAGAAGGTGCCCCAAATTCGGGTGTAGGATTTACAACAAACCCAAACAAGGACCCAAAGATAAATCAATCAAGGCAATCAAAGCAAGAATGTAAAGGTGATCTAAACCCTAAGGTAACCCCACTTTTAAAATAATCCCAAGCAGAGTCGCCAGTTCTGTGATACGGTGGGAGAACTGACTTGAGGTTTTGCGTTTGTATTCGCACTTGTTCGGTTTAGCAAGAGTTGCCACCGACTTTTTATTTTATCCTAAGGAAAGGTTAAAAAGCACAGGAAAAACCTTTTGAGATGTTTCGTGGGTTCGGGGGGGTAGATTATGAAAAGGGAAGGTATTAGCACCCTTTTCATCCATGGTTATCCATGGGCTCTTAGTTACTTGGTTTCAGATCACTTACCTTGATTTTCGATTGCTTGAAAATGGTGTGTGTATGTGTGTGTTTTGAAAATGTTTTTGAAATAGACGCCTTTGTTTCGGCAACCGTTGTAATAATTCTTTACTCGAATGTTTTACAACGGTGTATATCTTTTCGAAAAGATGTTTCAAATGTTTTTGGAAGTTGTTTTTGAAAGTGTTTGTGGAGTGTGGTTTTTTGAAAAGGAGGTAAGTGTTTTTGCAAGTTGATCTCAAGTAATTAAGATTTTTGTCTACCCTTATTGTACTCAAAAGTTTTCTCTATGTTTTCAACCCCTTTTTAACAATTTTGTTCCACCATTGAATTTGGTGGACAATCTTGCGTTTAGGATGTTTAACGGGACAGGCGCGGGTCATCGTATGGACCATGAATGCAATGGTGCCAAGTGTCTTTGGCAATTTGCTTGAAGGGACTATGATCATTCCATTTTAGGCAACTTTCGAAAGCGTCATCGAGGGACTTATGATCATTTAAATTGTTTTGCCAAAGATACTCGACGTGCAAGCATGGCCCATTTTGGAAGGCAACATGTGGGATTACCCTAGGGGGTGCAAGTGTGATTGTGTATTGATTTCATGTATTTGTCTTGTATTAGGTTATCTAGCGTTTGATTTTATGTACATGTAAACCCTAGGTCTAACCATGGTATAATTCGAAAGCGGTAAATTGCGGGAATTTAAAATCTACGCTATTACAAATAAGTATCCGGAAGTGGGGGTACAAATTTACAAATGGGGATGAGACTTAAATAGTTACAACCAAATCGAATTGCGATCAAATGTAATAAGTATCAAATATAGCAATGTATAAGAATAGCAAATGTATAATGTATCAATGTAAGTGTATTGTAAATGTGTAAGTGTATGTGTAATTTATTTACAAGTTGCGGAATATTTAATTCAACGAAAAATTGAGTATTTTGATTATGTATTGTTGTCAATTTGTATTTTTTTGTTTAATATGTACAAAGGAGAAAATTAATTAAAAGAAAAAGAAAATGTTTTAAATTCTATTCTTTTAGGTATTAAAAATAATGCATTTTAATTATGTAAAATAAGATAAAATTTGAAAAAAAGTTTTGAGTTCCATTTTATGTATTAATGTGTTTATTTAATTTTCTTGGAATATTTGTTAATATGTACAAATTAATGTATTTTAAGAAAAGAAAAAGTTCTAAATTTGAGAAAAGATTATGCATTGATTTATTTATGTACAAAGTATTTTTAAGAAAAAGAAAATGTATCTATTTTAAGAAAATTTATGTATAAATCGAAATAAGTTTAATAAAAGAAAGTGTTTTAAATAAATCCAAATCTTATGTATTTCATGTTAGTATTTCTTTATACACGAAGTCTTAATTAAAAGAGGGAACATTTTAAGTTTTTTAGGAAAAATTAACATATTAATTAATTATGTATATTTTGTATAAACAAAAATTATAATGAAAAGAAAAAGTGTTTTTTTTAAGTTTTCTTTTAAGAACAAAAATGGGCCTAAAGAAAGTTGCCTTGGCCCAAACATAAATCAAAACAGAAGCAAAAAGGGGTGTGTTAAGGGAAACTCGTTTGGGTTTTGCTAATTATTGTTCATTTGGAGAACGCTTTAGGGTTTGTTACAGAAGCGGCGCCGTTTGTGGTTTTGTCTTCATCTTCTCCGGCCAAGCGTCTAGCTAACGTCTCTCCTTGCCTAGCCACCAGCGCCTCCTCTGGTTCCTTCCCTCTCCATGGTTGGATCAAGCTAATTCGTGGAAGGGGTAACGATTTCGCCTTTGCATTTTTTTAGGTCTTTAGAACAATTTTCCGATTTTAAACCTCATGGTTTGATTCATGATTATTATTATGTTTTGCATGAAATGTGAGCAGAATGAGCAGAAAAATTCTACCTTTAACCTTGGGGACGAGGAAAGGAGAGGATTGGGAGGCGCTATGGCGGCTGAGAGCGAAGGGAAATGGGGCTGAGCTAGCTCCGGTAACCACGGTACTCTGTGTCCTTCTTTGCCTTGTATTTGTTGCCTGGCTTGCTTTTTCCTCTTCTCCTTGTTGCTTACATGCTTCGTATGCTTCTGTTGCTTCGTATGCTTGACGCCTCTTTATTTGCCTATGAAGAGATTTTTCTGAGGCTTTGTAGCCTTACCCTGTATTGCCTTGAAACGCTTCTTTTTGTTTGATTGTCTTGGTGCCTGCCCTCTTGCTTCTTTATCTTTCTTCAGCTGCCTCTGAACATGTTGTATGCTTCTAGCTTGATGCCTGGAAATGGTTGTTGGTACGGAGTGTTGAGCGCTATTGTGTTCGATTTGTGTACTTGATCATGCTTGCCCCAATGATGAACCCTAGGTTCTGAGGGTGTGTGTTGCCTTAATCTGACCAGGCCTGTCTTGTATGTTTTTTACTTTAGGTTGCCTAGTTCATTGTTTCACATTCTTCTGGTTGCCTTGTATGCTTATTCCGAGCTGTGGTGTTGATATGCCCAATAATGAGGATGCTCTGAGGGCTTGATGATTTTGAATCTTTAGGTTTGGCCCTGTTTGCGTTACAGGTTTAAAGTTGTGGCCTTTGACAGGTTATGACTTGGTATGATGCTTAGGCTTGTGTTGTTGACAATTTGGTTCGTGTATTTGTTTGAAACTTACAGTGATTCAGGCTTGTGGAGAAGCAGGCTATAGCCTCATGTTTTTGGCAAAGGTTTCAGGCAGGTTTTTGGTTTGGTGAGGTTTACTGGTTGTTCGTTGGTGGTTAAGGCTTGTGAGGCTTTGATTGAGGCTAGCTTCAGCTTGAGGCTTCAGTAGCTTGACAGTTTTGTGTCTTTGTTAAGGCTTCAGCAGGTTTGTTGTTGTGAACTGGTTATGGCTATCATAAGTTTTGTGCAGGTAAGAGGCTTGAAAGGCTTGCTTCAGGCTTCAGGATTGATGACTGATGTAGTTTTGTGTTTTTGTGAACTGGTTTTGGAGGTTTCAACAGCTTGACAGTTTTGTTTTTTTTATCTCACTTCTGCCTCCCTCCTACTGTTTTATTGACAGATTGTTTTATATCCTTATGCCTAAAGCTAGTAAGCCTGTTCTTTTCCCTCTTCTTCTCTCTCCAGTACAACTTAAAATATTAAATAATGTTTATCATGTACTTTAGTTCTGAAAAAGCAATGGCTGGGAAATGATGAAACGATATTGCTTGCACTTCTAACCTTTCTCTGCATACTTTCTACTTTCCTGATATTTGCATATCTTCTTTTGACAGCTTTGATGGCCTTTTGTACTTTGACATCCTTTGGACAACTTTTGTTTAGTTTGACATTGGAACATAGTTTGGACTTGGACTCTTAGTTGTACATGTTGTTTGCTTTGAACTATACAGTTGGTTGGCCAATTTGAAATGTGCAATTTTTAACTTTGTGCATTCATTTTTAATTTGCAAACATTTTCATCCTTCTTTGTGATCCGGGAGAAATCCCGTGATTTGCAAAGAGGGCGAACTGATCCCGGCCATTTGCTTTTAATGATGAACTCTTTATCTATCTGTCTCTTTAATTATTTATCTGCAATTGACTTTTTCTTTTGTTTCTTATTCTTTGCAGATAAAATCAAATGAGGCAGAGGGAGCAAGGGATGGAAGATGAAGACTTAGGAAAACTTAGAAAAATTAGGATAGTTTTATTTCAAATTTAATTATTTGTAAACATTTATTATTATGAATACCTTGCAAATACTGTATTCAAACAACAATTGTAACGAATAATTAAAAGATGAATAAAAATCCAATCTTTATCAGTTAATTCCTTTTCTCCTTTTCAAATATTTACTTTATTATTTATAATTCTAAAATTATAATAAATGGAAATAAATTCCAATTATCTTAACTTAGAATAAATAAACAATTAAATAAACATTGGTTTTAGCATCGATCGATTAATAAACCTGGCGTTTCAAAAATTCAAAGTAATGCACAGTCAAACACAACAACTGCCCAAATATCTTTTCTTCTCACTGATCTTAATCAAACACTGCAAACTCAATCCAAATGTTTCAATCCACATCTCAGAATAACTTGACAAGCACTGTAGAATTAGTCTTTCTGAAAAATTTGCGCACAAAAAACCTAGTTCCTGATCAAATGCCAAAGAAGCGTTCGCCTGATCAAAGTTGAGCCAAAATCAACCAAACCTTAAACAAACTGTTTAAAATGTTCCAGAGCCATGAAAATCAATGTAAACCCTAATTTTGTCTGACTGACGAGAAAAGTCTGTTTGATCGATTCTTGAGCCAATCTGAAAAATCAGGAAAAGCCTGAAGTTGTGATTTCTCGTGAAAAAGTGCGAGGGCAAATTTTGGGGTACAACAGAGTAGTCAAGTCTTCAACAGAGGAAACAAAAGAAGCTTCTTCAATTGCATTGACACCTTTGCCATGATTTGGCATTGATTCAGTGATTAGATTCAGAGTTGTAGGTGGATCAAACTCAATGGTCTTGTTTTTGATGAGGTCTTGAATTTTGCATTTCAAAGCCCAGCATTGATCAGTATCATGTCCGGGGCTATTGGAGTGATGAAATATTGGGATTCGATGGTGGATCACACAATGTTACCAAGTTAGCCTTCAATAGGTTTTGTAAGGCCTAAGATAGTGACATGTTGATCCTTGTAAGTTGTCTTCTTGGAACCTCCAATCTTTGATGGTTGGCTTGTTGTGGTTGTCTCTGAGTAAAGGGTGGATTGGAGATCAAAACAACATTGACATATTGAAGATGGTCTTTATTGACATGGCCTCTTGACCCATACACGACATTTGTTTCCTTTTTGCCATTAAATGGATTTTTCACAGTATTGGATGTAGAGGCGGAGGCCATGGGAATTTTTCCACTTTTAATACCACTCTCAACCCTTTCACCAGTCAAGATTAACTCAGTGAATCCGGATGATGAGCTGCCAGTTAGTAAGTTGAAATATGGTCCAGTCAATGTTCCTGTGAACATATCCACCAACTCCCTATCAGTAAATGGTGGTTGCACCCTACCTGCCAGGTCTCTCCATTTATGTGCATATTCTTTGAAACCTTCATTGGAACCCATGGTCATTCCTTATAACTGAAATCTAGTCGGCGCCAAATCTGTGTTGTACTAATATTGACGGTAGAAAGCGGTGGCCAAATCTTTCCAAGTATGAATGTTGGAACCATCCAATTGATAAAAACCATTCTAACTGAGTCTCAGACAGACTCTCTTGAAAGAAGTGTACCCAGAGCTTTTTGGCAGTATTACGTGGTTGTATTTTACGGACGTAGGACCTTAAGTGAAGCTTTGGGCACGAAACTCCATCGTACTTATCAAAGATTGGAATTTTGAACTTGTGGGGGATAACAACCCCATGTACCAAGCCCAAATCACCAAAATCTAAGCCAGGCACGACTTGAATTTCCACAACTTTCAACCTATCTTCCAGTTGCTTGTACTTATCCTCAGCCGGGGGATACTGTTTGTAAAAGTAATCTTCATTATCATAAGCTTGATTGTTTACACCCCCAGCACGGGTGCTCCTTGCATCTTCATCCTGATTCTCATCTTCCTCAGATGACTCTTCTACCACTTGAACTTGTCGTACGGGGCCCTTGAATCTCTTCCCCATGTTGATCAAAGCCTTCTTCTTGGTCTTCTTTTTGGCCACCAGAAGTGACATCAGCTCTTGTTGTCCTTTGGCCAAGGTGAGAAAGGTTTCTTGGAATTGAGAATTTTGTGTCTGCAAGTCCTTCATTGTCTTCTCGAGATCCATCTTACTGAAATAAAAAAAAGAAAGATGAGGAAACCTGTGTCGGAAAACCTGCTCATGTTATGATGCATGAAATGCGTATGCCAATGATTTCAAGGACCTTTAAGATTTAAATTTGTTTAAACAAAGAAATAACAAACATTAATTGGATTAATAAGTTAAAATGATTATAAAGGGTTCCCCTTGGGCTTACAATGGAAGAAGCAAAAATAATACAAAGTAAACTCCTAGAATAAAAAGGACTCAAGATTCTCATGAGCGCATCCTCTTTGGTGCAATGTAGGCATTCAAACTCTGCTCTTCATGAAGTTGTCTCATGAGCTCTAAAACCTTCTTCTCGCTTGCGTAGAATTGGGCTTCAAAGGTGTCACGCTCTCCTTTGAGTTATATCCAAGATCTTTGCAAATCTTCAAGAGAAATAGGCATGTCGGGATGAAGAATAGTGTAAGGAATGTCTCCTTCGACCATAGGCTCCATAATGATAAGTAAAATTTCCTTATATGGCATCATGATGTTTTGAGCGCGAGCTCGCACCCACTTGAGATAAGGCTCCAAAGGAATAGAGTTATTATGCCCCAATGTCTTGCTATCAACTTTGTTCCCATGCCCCAAGCTCGTACAAATATTTGACGATAACCTTAAGCATCATTCTCATAGTAAAAAACAATTCCTTAGACAAGTGCGTCATGAAGACCATCCCTCCTAGCATACCCAAACTGTTGCAAAGCCAAACAAGGATTATAAGTGATACCTCCCTTAATTCCAAGAAGAGGGACATTAGGGAATTCACCACAACGGTCAATAATGGTAATGTCCTCCAAAGAGCGAGAACACCAATGAATATCTGAATGCGTAAGTGACATCAACCTATTGGACCATCTCACGCCTTGCTCATTCTTCAAAACAGATCAAGGAAGGTGCGAAATAAACCACCTAGATAACAAAGGAGTGCAACACATAAGAATTCCCCTTCTCTTCATGGTGTGAGTGTGAAAAGAGTGCAAGATGTCTCCAAGTAAGGTAGGCACGGGATTACGAGATAGAAAAACCTTGACGGTATTCACATCTATGAGTTGGTCCGGGTTAGGAAATATTACCATCTCGTAGATTAGAAGGGCCAAAACCTCTTCAAAATCTGCAAATCCAAAGCATCCCAAAACTGTTGAGCCTTCTCAAACAAAAACTTGGCTAGAAACCCCTTAACATCACTTCTTGTTTCCCAATTTTCCACCACGTCGCATCGTTGCAAATGTAAATCTCGAGAAATCTCCTCAGGTCTTAGGTCTCTCTCAATACTGGTGAAGGGTAACTGATCAAGAATGGGAACTCCCAAGAGTTGAGAAAACTCCTCCATAGTAGGTGTGATACGGTGGGAGAACTGACTATGGTTTTGCGTTTGTTTTCGCAAATGTTTCGGTTGAGCAAGAGTCGCCACCGACTTTTTATTTTATCCTAAGGAAAGGTTAAAAAGCACAGCAAAAACCTTTTGAGATGTTTTCTTGGGTTCAGGGAGTAGATTATAGAAAGGGAAGGTATTAGCACCCTTTCTATCCATGGTTATCCATGGGCTCTTAGTTACTTGCTTAGATCACTTGCCTTTTGTTTTCAATTGTTTGAAATGGTGCTTGTGTGTGTGGGTTTGAAAATGTTTTGAAAAGAAGCCAATGTGGTGGCAACCTTTGTAATGATCCATGTGGGGATGTATACAAAGATGTATGTCTTTTGAAAAGGTTTTCATTTTGTTTTTGAAAGTTGTTTTGAAAGTATTGTGAGGTGCGGTTTTAGAAAATAGGCAAGTGTTTTATTTTTGCAAGTTTGATTCAAGTAACTAAGATGTTATCTACTCCTAAAATTTCTCAAAGTTTATTGCTATGTTTTAACCCTTTTAACAAGTTTGTTCCACCATTGTATTTGGTGGGCAATCTCATGTTAGGATGTGAAAGGGACGGGCGTGGGTCATCGTTTTAGACAATAATTGCAATGGTGCCAAGTATCTTTGGGCATTTTTCTTTAAGGGACTTGACCATTTGTTTAGGCAACTTTTGAAAGCGTCATCGGGGGACTATGATCATTTGGTTTGTGTTTGTTTAGCCCAAAGAGACCTAACATGCAATATGGCCCAATTTTGAAAGGCAACAAGTGGAATACCCTAGGGGGTGCAAGTGTGATTTGTGTGTCCATTTTCATGCTTGTTTATCTTGAAATTAGGTCAAAGCTATTTTTCGTTGTTTTTCGCATACAAACCCTAATTCTAACATGGTATAATTGGAAAGCAATAAAGTGCGAAAATAAATTTACTAAGCTATTACAAAACCATATATGGGAAGGGGGGTACAAATGTTCAAATGGGGGGATATTTAGACAAAGAAATTAAACCTAGCTATTACATCATTTTTGGAACATTTACAAGTGATTAATTGCATAAATTAAATGGAAAATAAAATAAAGGTGCAAAATGCAAAAAAGGGTTTTTATATGTATGAGAAAAAAGTATTATTTATGTTAAATAAAAAATAAAAAGTATTATTTTTGGAGTTTTTGTATTTTAAGGGTGAAACCCTAATTTTTATTAAGTAATATATATATTATTTAATTTACACAAGTATTTATTTATTATGTACAAAAAATAAAATAAAATGAAATATATTTATAAAAAGTACTTTTTTATGTCAAGTATTAATAAAAATAAAAATATAGGTATTTTTGTATTTTACCCTAAGTATACTAATAAATATATATATATATATATATATATATATATATATATATATATATATATATATATATATATATATATATATATATATATATATATATATATATATATATATATTTATATACAAATGATTCCTATAAACAAATAAATGCTAAAAAATAGAAAAATGGTATAAAAAATATTTTTTATATTTTTTATATAATAAGCAAAAATAAATAAGTCAGAATGAAAAAGGAAAAGTCAAAAAATCATTGAAATAAACCAAATGGGCCCAGGGGGTGTCAAAGTGAAAAGAGTGTGTGAAAAGAAATAACACAAAGGCCCAGCCCATGAAACTTCTTCTTCAACCTTCAGCCAAAAACGTTCACAAAAAACGCGCGCCTGTGATCAAATTCAAACATCCTGATTCCTTGATTTTTTGCACAAACTTCCAACATAAGAAATGTTAAGCATTGAATCACGATTCCAAATATATAAAAAACTCATCCTAACTCTCAAAAATGAGAGAGAATTTTGACATTCCCAAATCCTGACCTAAGTTTTCTGCCATGTTCAGACTCAAAATTCTTGCAGCACACATAATATAAATGAAATCTAACTACATGGGCATGTTCAGGGCTATGAATGTGACATATTATCTTCACAAACCTAAAGCTAACAATGCCTAATAAGAGAGATACGAGTTCATGAACTTACCTGTTCAGTTGAAGTTCTATCTGGCAATGGAGAAGCTTTCAGTGCAAGGTGATGATTGGTATAGCTTCCTTGATGTCCAGGGATGCTATTCCAAGCTTTACTTTGTCTTGAAACCTTTTGAATCGTGCTAGAGCTCTTCACCTGCAAATCAGAAAAGTGAAAATGGCCAAAAGGATTAGAGGAGTTACAGGTTGTTTCTAATGCTTTGGATAGTTTGGATTGATGGTAGGGAAGGTGTCTGAAGTGGTTTGGGCAAGAATGCTTGAAAGGATTGAGAGTTGGAACTCAATCTGCAGAGGTTGCTCTGTTTGAGCAGTTTGATGGTGGTTCTGAGTTTGTGGAGGTATTGGAGGTATTGGAGTCGTGTTCTAGCTTGTGCTTGATGATTAGGAAGTGTACAAAACAAATGCTTAAGTGTTCTAATGCTGAGATGAGAGTTATGTTGTGATATGGGATGTTTCTTAACACTTAAGCAAGAAAATGTCAAGTTGAGGTTTAGACAGGTAGAGGACCCCTAATCATGCTGCAAAGCTCCTCCTTGATCAGTGTGTTATGCTCATAATCTTGTGCCAATCAGATTTCATCTGTACTTGTTGGATTTGCAATATGACATAAAGCTTGCTTTTGCAAAAATGGAAGAAATGCTTTATCTATTTATGGACTAATCCAACATGTAATGCACAAGCTCATGAAACAAAGCTTTAGCACAATGAACATGCATTAAATTATTGAGTGTTGGATGGTTTAAGGACCTGTAATGCAGCACAAACCAAGCTGACTTGCAAATGGCATAAGTTATGAACATGTACATGACCAATTCAAAAGTGAGTTTTTGCCATATTGTGAAATTTGATTCTCTCAAGTTATGAGGTTGTTTGATGAGTTCTTGGACATTTTGGAAAGCTTGGAATGTGTACTACAATCCATCTTTGAAATGCAAATTGAAATTCCAAGTGGAAGTGTATGGAAAATGGCCTTGAAGTTAGGTAGAAAACCTTGCCAAAATAGGTTAAAATTTCACTAAGTTAAGAATGGTTTAGTACCCTTATTCCAAAAATTGTAACTTGAGATACAAGCCTTATTTGGGAAAACTTTGTGAATCAAAGTTGTAGATTATGCAACAAGCTACAACTTTCATGTTTTGACTTTTGCTTGAATCCAAATGAATCTTGGTGAGAAAGTGGGGCAAAGTTGGGAAAAATTAGGGTTTTCCATAACTTAGAAAAATTCTAAGTTATGAAAAATTTCCATTTCAAACCCTAATTTGCAATTTTTGATTTCTTGGTGAACAAGTTTCATGGTTTGGCATATTTTGATGAAAAATGAATCTTGACCCTTAATTTTGACCAAAAAGTCAAAGTTTGACTTTTCAGTATACAGTTAAAATTGATCAATTGACTGGGAAATTCAACTGTCAATCTTGTGTACTTGGGATCCTTTGAACTGGTTGAGCATGTCAAGATAATTCCATGGGGTCCTTGATTCCATATGTGAGCTTGATTTGCCATTGGCTAGGTCAAACAGTCAAAAATTGCCTTGGTGCAGTCAAAACCCTAAAAATGACCATTTTGCCCTTTTGGTGATCTGATCAAATTTCTTGTGGAATTGTGATCCAAACTTGATCAAATGGTCCATGTGAGTTCATAATGTTGATGTGGGTCAATTTTCATGAGATTTGACTGTCAATTGGCCACAGTTGACTTTTTCCCCAATACAGTTGATTTCTAGGTCAATTGTCCAATTGACTGGGCAAAATTTGGAATCAAGACTTGAAGCTTGGTATGGATAAACTTGGGAGTCCAACATGAAGCATGAAAGTCATCTTAGGTCAAAATATCTTTGTGCAAACACAAACCCTAATTTGGGTCAACAGTGCAAGGAGAAGTCTTGAATAGGGGAAACCCTAACTGGATCTTGAGCTTCAAGGGTCTTGTGATGAGAAAATGTTGAGGAAATGGGAGGGCAAATTTTGGGGTACAACAGTTGCCCCTGTTCAATCTTCTTGAACCTGAAGAGTTTGATTGGCAATTTTGCCTTTCGTGACTCGAGGGTAAAAGGAGATTGGACACTAGAGTGCCCGGAAATTTGCACTCGCATGTTGGAGTATCAGCAATGTGATGTTGGGAATGGGCTTATAGATGCCATTTGGAGAGGTGGTGGATAGGGAGATGGGCTTATAGATGCCATCCGGAGATGTGACAGAACCTTGTCGGGTATGGGCTTATAGATGCCATTTGGAAGTGTTGATCGCATAAGAGATTCCTTAGCGAGAACTTGTGTATCAGAGACAGATGTTTTCCTGGCTTGTTACAGGTGTTTGATCTTCAACCTCCTTATGCAGATATGCCCTGGCTAGATACAGGTATCGAATCTACAATCGGTTTCTCACAGATATGCCCTGGCTGGATACAGGAATCGAATCTTCGAACTCTTCAGACGTGCCCTGGCTAGATACAGGAATCGAGTCTGGAAATGTGGTCAACAGATATGCCCTGCCTGGATACAGGAATCGAATCTTTGAACTCTTCAGACGTGCCCTGGCTAGATACAGGAATCGAATCTTGAAATGTGGTTAACAGATATGCCCTGGCTGGATACAGGAATCGAATCTGGAAATGTTGTAGTTGATAGATGTGCCCTGGCTGGATAAAGGAATCGAATCTTTGAACTCTTCAGACGTGCCCTGGCTAGATACAGGAATCGAGTCTGGAAATGTGGTAGTTGAAGGTAGTTGTCTTTGGGATTGTATTTTCCCTGCAAAGGCAAAAACATAAGTTGTATGCAATGTCATGATGTATGATATGCCTGATGTCATGATGTTCAACGTGAGATAGTGTCGTACGCACTTTATCATGTATGTAAGCAAAATGTATGAAAATGTGAAATGTTTATGAATGTATTTTCGTCTTAGGAAAATAAATCCTTGACGACCGGCCGGGGAATTGCTCTGTGGCAGAGATACTTTGCTGAAATTTGATGAGAGGCCTGCTGAGGACTTCAATGATGGATTCCGCTGGGGATAATGATGATAAACTCCGCTTGGGAACACCAAGGATAAACTCCGCTGGGGAAAAGGAAGAACTTTGCCGAGGGCGATCTTCCGTGGCAAATAGCTGAGGATAACCCAGTTATAAGCCCTTGTGAGGAATAACTTTGAATAAGGCTCGAGAGAGACGTCCATATTCTGCAGGGGATAAGCTTCCGGAATCTACTAGAGATAAGCCTTAAGACCTGCCGGGGAATATTGTGCCTTTTCAGGATCGACGAGGGACCAACTCTGCTTGGGGAAAGTATTGCTGAATCTTGTCTTACTCTGTGGGGAGTTGAGATGATTTGGTCACATTCTTCAGTCGAATCTACCTTGGTACCTTGGCGGACAAAGCAACCAGACTGCATTAGACAACTTCACATTGCCCCTATTTCTGATGTCACCTGTAATCAATCTTTTATTTCATATGCAAATATTTATGAATCAGCAATTTAATGTCAAATGCATATATCAAAAATGAACATTGGACGTTCTTCGCAAGACAAAACAGAAAAAAGGAAAACAATGGCAATTTGTATGGACAAGTGAATTTGTATTGATTTGAATTTTGCCTGTGAATAGGCGTTTTTGTACAAGAGGCTGACATCCTAGTAAGAGAATGCCGCCGAATAACATAGAATTTACAATTTTGAAAAGGAAACAAAACAGCTATGTGAACAATCCCACTGGGTTCCCACTCTGCTATCGCCTTTATGTCTTCAACCGTCTCATCACTTTGCTGTCTAGTTGAAGATGAAGCTGATTGGTCAATGCCGAAGTCTGAGCCAGATAGTTGATGCATAATTCCGGATGCGAAGTGATCCAATGAGACATAGTGTTACGCTTTATCCCTAACTTTTGCCTGGACCGCCCTTTCGGGTTTTCAGTCCACCGGGATACCCATTTTTGCCCAAGCCGCCTTTTCAGGTTTTCGACTTGCCGGGTGTACAGATTTTTTTTATTTCATCCCTTATTTTTGCCCGAACCCTTTTGGTTCGCCGGGAAGCCCTTATTTTTGCCTAGGTGTGTCAACCTAGCGGGTCTTTTATCATGCGTAGTATCTTTTTACTATGTCTGCATTGGCGGGGTGAGGAAGGTCGTCACCATCCATGGTGGTTAGGATCATGGCTCCTCTTGAGAACACATGTTTAACCACAAATGGCCCTTCGTATGTATGGGTCCATTTGCCCTGGGGATCACTTTGAGGAAGGATGATGCGTTTGATTACCAGGTCCCCAACTTGATACTCTTGTGGTCTGACTTTCTTGTTAAATGCCCTAATCATCCGTTTTTGATACGTTTGACCATGACAGATAGCGGTGAGCCTCTTTTCGTCAATCAGGTTTAATTGATCAAGTCGAGTCTGGATCCAGTCATCTTCATTCAAGTCTGCATCCTTCATTATTCGGAGAGAGGGGATCTGGACTTCAATTGGCAAGACTGCCTCCATGCCATAGACCAAGGAGAAAGGAGTTGCCCCGGTTGACGTCGTTGCTGAGGTACGGTACCCGTGAAGAGCGAACGGTAACATCTCGTGCCAATCTTTATAGGTCACTGTCATCTTCTGCACAATTTTCTTGATATTCTTATTAGCTGCCTCTACAGCCCCATTCATCTTCGACCGGTAAGGAGAAGAGTTATGGTGCTGTATTTTGAACTGTTCGCAGAGTTCAGTGATCATCTTGTTATTGAGATTGGTACCGTTGTCCATAATGATTCTTTCCGGGACGCCGTATCGACAGATCAGATTATGCCGGATGAAACGTGCCACGACGCTCTTGGTTACCGTTGCGTAGGAAGCTGCCTCAACCCACTTCGTGAAGTAATCGATTGCCACCAAGATGAAACGATGCCCGTTGGATGCCGTCAGTCGGATCTCGCCGATCATATCAATGCCCCACATTGCAAAAGGCCAAGGTGCCGTCAGGACGTTCAGAGGAACCGGAGGAATATGCACCTTGTCAGCATAGATCTGGAATTTATGACAAGTTCGAGAGTGTTGCTAACAATCGACTTCCAATATGGACCAGAAATATCCTGCCCGAAGGATTTTCTTAGCCATGGTGTGTCCACTGGAATGTGTTCCAAATGTACCTTCATGCAGTTCTATCATGATCTTTTCTGCTTCAGCCTTATCTACACAACGCAGTAGAGTTGAATCATGATTCCGTTTGTAGAGAATGCCGTTGCTGAGGAAGAATTTTGCCGCAAACCTCCTCATGAACTTCTTGTCATTGACAGATGCACCTTCAAGGTATTCCTGAGCTTCCAAATACCTCTTCACCTCATGATACCAGGGTTTTTCAGTCACCTTCTCGGCCTCGAGATCGCAGCAGTATGCCGATTCGTCCAACTTCCAGATAATGATCCGGGGAGCCTTATTGTCCCATTTAACTTCGAACATTGAAGACATCGTAGCTAGTGCGTCCCCTAGCTGATTCTCCTCTCTTGGGAAGTGCTCAAAAGTTATCTCTTCAAAGTGGGGAAGCAAGGTTGACACATACTCCTTATAAGGAATAAGATTTGGGTGTTTCGTATCCCACTCGCCTTTGATCTGATTGATCACGAGAGCGGAATCTCCGAAGACACTCAGAAATTTGATCCTTAAGTCGATTGCAGCTTGTAGACCCATGATACATGCCTCATATTATGTCATGTTGTTGGTGCAGTTGAAACACAATCGGGCGGTGAGCGGAGTATGAGTTCCTTTGGGAGATAAGATTACAGCGCCGACGCCGTTACCCAAAGCATTGGAGGCTCCGTCAAAATGCATAGACCATCGGGATCCCTCCTCAGGTCCTTCATCCGGTCCAGGTACTTCACAGTCGGTTACCACCATGATGTCTTCGTCCGGAAAATCAAAGTTCAATGATTGGTAATCGTCCATAGGTTGGTGTGCCAAATGATCTGCCAGTACACTTCCTTTGATTGCTTTCTGAGTTGTATACTGGATATCATATTCTGTTAAGATCATTTTCCATCTTGATATTCTCCCAGATAGAGCAGGCTTTTCAAATATGTACTTGATGGGATCCATCTTTGAAATCAACAAAGTGGTGTGAGTCAGCATATACTGTCTCAGCCGGCGAGCAGCCCATACCAGAGCGCAGCAAGTTTTCTCAAGCAGTGAGTAACGAGACTCACAGTCGGTAAACTTTTTGCTCAAGTAATAAATAGCGTGCTCTTTTCGGCCAGACTTGTCATGCTGCCCCAACACACACCCCATTGAATTGTCAAGTACTGTCAAGTATAGTATCAGAGGTCTCCCTTCCACTGGTGGCATAAGAATGGGTGGCTCTTGGAGATATTCCTTTATCTTCTCAAAGGCAGCCTGACATTCATCGTTCCAGCGTACTACTTGATCTTTCTTCAGTAATTTGAAGATTGGCTCACAAGTAGCAGTCAGATGTGAGATGAATCGGGAAATGTAATTTAGTCGTCCCAGGAAGCCTCTAACTTCTTTCTCTGTCTTTGGATTCGGCATCTCTTGTATGGCTTTTACCTTGGCAGGGTCCACCTGAATACCTTTATCATTTACGATGAAACCTAGCAATTTTCCGGACCTCACCCCAAAGGTGCATTTGTTGGGATTCAACCTCAGCTTATATAACTTTAGTCGGTCAAACAGCTTCCTCAGATGATCAAGGTGCTCCTCTTCAGTTTGAGACCTTGCAATCATGTCATCGACGTATACCTCAATCTCATGATGGATCATATCATGAAATAAAGCAACCATGGCACGTTGATAGGTTGCCCCAGCATTTTTTAACCCGAATGGCATGACCTTGTAGCAGAAGGTGCCCCACTGAGTCACAAAGGTAGTCTTTTCCATATCTTCCGGGGCCATCTTGATCTGATTATACCCTGAAAAACCATCCATGAAGGAGAACACCTTGTGTTGAGCAGTATTGTCAACAAGAACGTCGATGTGAGGTAAGGGAAAGTCATCCTTGGGGCTTGCCCTGTTTAGATCCCTGTAGTCGACACACATTTTGACTTTACCGTCCTTCTTCGGTACTGGCACCACGTTGGCAACCCATTGAGGATAAGAAGTTACTGCTAGAAACCCGGCATCGAATTGCTTCATAACCTCGGCCTTGATCTTTTCGGACATCTCTGGGCGCATACGGCGGACCTTTTGCTTTACCGGAGGGCAGTCTTCCTTGGTTGGCAGGTGATGAACTACAATGTCGGCATCCAAACCAGGCATGTCTTCATAGGACCGAGCAAATATCTCCATGTAATCATGTAGCATCTGGATCAATCGTTGCTTCAAACTGAGCTCTAGATTAGCCCCAATCTTGACCTCTTTCCTATCTGTCTCAGTACCCAGGTTAATTGTTTCCACCGGCTCTTCATGGGGTTGAATAGCCCTCTCTTCCTGGAGTAGCAGTCTTGCGAGTTCACCAGGCACTTTGCAATCATCTTCACCTTCTTCTTCGGCCAAGTTGATCGGATTCTCGAAGTCATAACTGGTGGTAGCAGAGTTGTTACCAGTGAGATCCAGAGTGGATTGAAACCTGTATAAGTGAGTGTGTGTAAATATAGCTGTTTTGCAATATACAACACAGAAAGAAAAAGAGCACAAGATTTGAAATGCAACAAACGTCCAATGTTTTGATTGATGATATATGGAAATGTCATACAAAAGCCCTCACAAATGGAGCTACGATGTCCCGGGTAGGACACCGAGCCAATAAAGTTTTAACATATTGTTTGTTACAAATTGAAAATCAAAAGAGTTAATTACTGCGTGACAAATGTGATAGGTGTAAAATCCTTTTCCGTCCAGTTGCTTGGTCCGTTGCTGGTGGTTGGATAGATCCAACTGTCAAACTCTGCTTCCTCTACATCCTCCTCGATAGCATTCACCCTTGGGTTGGGGATAAACACCGGAGCCTTTCTGATCTTGTCCTTGCGCACAGCCCTCTGAGCCTCCGCAGTAAAGCCCAGCCCAAACTTGTCGTTCTTTTGAGTGAAGTCAGGAAGCTGACCCCAATTTGCACAATTGCCTTTCTCGATTACAGCCCGGGCATCCTTCAAGGATGCCATCTTCAACGGAAAGTCTTCTTCAACCACTGCTTCAGCCGATGCCAACACTGGAGGTACTTCCTCAAAATGCTGAAAGGGGGTTTCAATAAACTCCCCGCCCATCTCGATATACCGGAATGAATTCAAGTGACTAACCATGTATTCCTCCTCACCCTGCACAGTAACAATCTTCCCTTTGACAGGGTATTTGAGCTTTTGGTGTAGAGTGGATGTTACTGCCCCAGCCTTGTGAATCCAGGGTCGACCCAACAAGCAGGAGTAAGATGGACGAATGTCCATTACATAGAACGTTGAGTCGAAAACTTGGGAACCCACACGAACAGAAATGTCTACCTCACCGTGCACCATCCTCTTAGAACCGTCGAAGGCTCTAACAATGATGTTACTAGGTTTCAACTCCAGATCACAATCCAAGCGGTCCAATGCCTTATTGGGCAAAACATTCAGGGAAGAACCGGTATCTACCAACATGTGTGCGAGAGTAGTGCCCCTGCATTCTATGGAAACATGCAGGGCATCATTGTGATTTTTCCCTTTGGGGGTAAGGTCAGCATCCGAGAACCCCAAGCCATTGTCAGCTGTCAAATTAGCTACACAGTCGGTGAATTGATCCGCGGAGGTCTCTTGCGGTACATGGGCCGTTTTCAGAAATGAAATCAGGGCTTTTGCATGGGCCTCTGAGCATAGTAGCAATGATAGCATAGAGATTTTGGAGGGGGTATGCCCCAACTGTTCAACAACATTGAAGTCACTCTTTTTGATGATTTTAAGAATTTCCTCCATTTCTTGTTGGGAGGCTTCCACAGCAGTCTTTTTTGGTGCCTCCGTCCTGGCAGGCAAATCGGTAGCAACTTCTTTGCCCCGAGTATCAGAGGACTCGGCGGCAGTAGTAGACACAGGAACTTGAATTGGAACATGCACACTTGCGGGTGTGATGGTGAGAGGTTTTCGGATAACTGGCGGTGCAATGTTAGGCGAGAAGAGCCTGCCACTACGGGTAATCTTGGCGGGACCAGTGATGTTGCTGATACCGGTATTGGTGTTGAACTCCTGCTTCACCCCAAGCACATACACGTCGGCCCCATAATGCCATGGGACCGCTTTATCAGACTCATATGGGAGAGGCCCCGGAACAGTAATAGTAATGGGTGCAACAGACATAATTTGGACTGGTTTCTTCATGGGAGCTTTGGCAGGATTGTAAATTGTGACAACAGATATTTCTTCAACGGAGACAAACGGAACAACAGTTTTCTTGAACAGAATTTCCTTGCTATCCATCAGGCTTTGGATGCCTGATTTCAGCAGCGGACAACCGGTAGGGATAACAGCACACAGGAGGCAACCCTTGCTACAACCCGGAAATAAACCGGCTAGTAGTAAGTTCCTCTTAACAGTCAAAAGAGGGGTAGCAACATCATTCACCGAAACAGCATACAACTCTTCCTCAATGGCATTTACTTTATGCTGGGGCATAGGAGCAGTTACAACATTTGGTCTCTCAGGCGCCTCAAACTGAATTTCCTTCACGTCGATAAGATCTTGCACTTTATTTCTCAAGGCCCAGCAATCATCAGTAGTGTGCCCGGGGCTATCAGAATGATAAGCACAACGGGCATTTGGGTTATATTTAGGAGATGCAGTATTGACGATCTTAGGAACTTCTTTGATGGTCACCAAGTTGGTTGATAACAGTTGGGGTAAAATTTGCGATAAGGTCATACTCAGCCTAGTATACTGCCTCTTGGGCC
Source organism: Vicia faba (assembly GCA_948472305.1). Taxonomy (NCBI): domain Eukaryota; kingdom Viridiplantae; phylum Streptophyta; class Magnoliopsida; order Fabales; family Fabaceae; genus Vicia; species Vicia faba. The sequence goes on along the minus strand of CATIWC010000657.1, from coordinate 10,143 downwards.
TTTCACCTCTTTGTTGATTGTACTGCTGAGGAGCAGCAACAGGCTTTGAAATGACCAAAGCATTGACGGCTTGGCGACTTTCTGGCTTGACTTGTCTTCTAGGACCATAGATGGCGCTTGCTTCTTTCTTGAAAGGCCTCTTCTCAGTACTTGTGGAGGCAGCTTTTTGTATCTTTCCTGACCTGATGCCAGCTTCAATTCTTTCTCCTGTCAGAATCAAATCCGTAAACCCAGCGGAGGAGTTACCAACCAAATGATTGAAAAATGGACCAGACAAGGTCCCTAGAAACATATCAACCAGCTCACGATCAGTCAATGGAGGCTGCACCCTGCCAGTCAAATCTCTCCATTTTTGTGCATATTCTTTGAACCCTTCGCCCGTTCCTAGAGACATACCCTGAAGTTGGGTACGCGTAGGAGCGAGATCAGAATTGTATTGATATTGTCTGTAGAATGCGGTTGCCAAATCTTCCCAGTGTCGGATGCTAGTTCCATCTAGTTGGTAGAACCACTCAAGCTGCGACCCCGAAAGACTATCTTGGAAGAAGTGAATCCAAAGGTTCTTATCTGCCGTGTAAGGTTGGATCTTCCTTACGTACGACCTTAGATGCAGCTTTGGACAGGAGGCCCCATCGTATTTGGCAAAGGCAGACGCCTTAAACTTGTGTGGAATTACTACCCCAGAAGATAACCCCAAATCTCCGAAATCCAGCCCCGGCACATTCTGAATTTCCATGGCGCTCAAGCGGTCTTCCAATTGCTTGTATCTGTCAGCAGCAGGTGGGTATTGTTCGTCATTGTAGTCCGTCTCGTTGTCAGAGACTGCAGGACTAGGAGCTCCTCCCCCTTGGGGACTGTTTTTCTCAGCAGAAGAAGTAGTTGGTTCAGCTTCATTATGGAGTGTGTTCCCAAATCTGCGTCCAGTGTTGAATAACGCAATCCTCTTTTTCTTCTTCTTCTTCAGGAGTAGAGTCTTCAACTCTTGCTGACCTTGGGCCAGGCTCAGGACCATTTCTTGAAACTGGGCACTTTGGGCCTGAAGGGCCTTGATTGCTTGCTCACTGGATGAGTCTGGATTCATGATGACTGTTCAAATAAACAGCGAAGAAGATTAAGCAACCTGTGAAAATAGGGTACCTGCTATGCATATGGTGCAATGAAATGCGTATGTTTTATGTTTTCAAAGACAAACAAGATTCAACTTTGTAGACAAAAAGGGAAACACACTTCATTAGATTAAAATTTAAATTGTTCAACAACTTTCCCTTAGGCATTACAGGAATAAAAAATACTGGAAAGGAAATACAAGCTATAAAAGGAAATATCCAAAGCCCATCAGTGCTCCCATGGCCTCCTTTTCTCAGTGTTGATGTAGTTATTCAGGACCCGCTCTTCCTCCAATTGCTTAGTCAGCCTTTGAATCTTCCGTTCCTGCTCGTTGAACTTTTCCCGATAGAAATCCCGTTCTTCCTTTAGCTGCGCCCAAGATCTCTTCATTGTGTCAAAATCAGTGGGTATCTGAGGAGGGAGGACAGTTGGAGGAACCCCATCTTCATCAGGAGATTCAAGGATGATAGGTCTGACAGCTTCGTACGGCATACCTAACCTCTGAGCACGGATGCGGACCCATTTGCAATAGGGTTCCATTGGTAGAGAAGTCTTTGGTCCCAACTCATGTGGGTTAGCTTTGTGAATTCTGTCCCAAGCTCTAATGACTCCATGGCGTAGTTTGTCACTGTCTGCCTGAAACTCAAAATGGAAGTGAGGAACCAACATTTCATGAGGCCCAACTCCTCTGGCTCTTCCAAACTGACGGAGAGCTAAGCATGGATTATAAGAGATTCCTCCTTGGATACCAATCAACGGAACATTAGGGTATTCTCCGCAACGATCAATAACAGCTACCTCATCCAAACCTCTGAGAGTCCAAGTGATGTCATTATCAGTGAGAGACATTAACCTCCGAGCCCAACCCTTTCCTTCTTCATTCTTCAGCACGAACTTAGGAAGGTGCGAAATAAACCACCTCACTAGCAAAGGAGTACAACACCATGGATATCCCCGTTTTCGGGCGGTACGAGCATAGAGTTGTTGCAAGATATCACCCAAAAGAGTGGGTACAGGGTTCCGAGACATGAAGATCCTTATGGAATGGATACTGATGAAGGTGTCAGGATTAGGAAACAATACCAAACCATATATCAAAAGAGCCAAAATATCCTCGTACGCCTTGAAGTCCAAGTCATTCCAGAGATCATTAGCCTTGCCAACCAGAAATTTGACCAAAAAGCCCTTGACTCCACTTCTAGTTTCCCAGTTAGCCAATACCTCTTCTTTGGTCAAGGGGAGAATTGCAGCAATCTCTTCAGGCCTAGGAGTCTTTTCCAAACCAGTGAAAGGAATTTGCTCTAAGACAGGGATCCCAAGCAAATAGGAGAATTCTTCCAGGGTAGGAACCAGCTGGAAGTCTTGAAAGGTGAAACAATGATACAGGGGGTCATAAAACTGGGTCATAACACTTATCAGTTGTTGGTCCCATTTTGCAGTGATCAAGCCAAGGAGAGAACCATGCCTGTTGATGAAGGAAGAAGTGTTTGGAATCCTACCAACCAAATCCTTGAGCAAAGTTGATGGTTAAACAAAGTTGAGCCGGATAGTATTCCTACGCACGGGCATTATGATGTCCTACAAAACAGAGCAAAGATGAAACTTTTTGTCTTTGAAATGGGTTAGTCCTTTATACAGGATGCATGCAATGGTATGATGGCATGATGCTATGATGAAGCACACCACAAGTATTCACACAGGCAAGCATGATAAGGCACACAAGTCACACAAGACAACCCTTAGGTTTCAGGCCAGCATGAAGTTTAGGTATTACCCTCTTTTAGTTTCGTCGGTTAAAACTTGTCCTATCAAGAGTAACCGGGTTCTAAAGGATCTCAAGTCATTGGCTACCCTCAATCGGTCATAACTCCAGCATCGCAATCTTTTCTTGCGGCCAGAACCATCTTGAGAGTTTAGCCTCAATGAGTGTAGCATACTGCTACTGTCCTAATAGCCAAGTTGGTCAATTTAAGGTTCTAAGGTTGGTTGGTGTTTAATGACTCCTTAGAAGACCTATATTCTCCCCATTGCAACACAAGGGATATAGGTACAGACCAAGGTGCCACACCAACGTAGCCACTGCTTCACCCATGTCGGTCTACGCCGGACAGGTCCCTCACAGATTATGCTACCTAAAAAGGGTATTTCCCAGATCCGGGTTAGGATCTATGAAACTCCGATGCAAAGCCCACAAATATAAAAGCAAACAAAGCAAACAATTGAAAACAAAGGTGATCTAAACCCTAAGGTTACTCCACTTTTAAGTTTATCCCCAGCAGAGTCGCCAGTTCTGTGATACGGTGGGAGAACTGACTATGGTTTTGCGTTTGTTTTCGCAAATGTTTCGGTTGAGCAAGAGTCGCCACCGACTTTTTATTTTATCCTAAGGAAAGGTTAAAAAGCACAGCAAAAACCTTTTGAGATGTTTTCTTGGGTTCGGGGAGTAGATTATAGAAAGGGAAGGTATTAGCACCCTTTCTATCCATGGTTATCCATGGGCTCTTAGTTACTTGCTTAGATCACTTGCCTTTTGTTTTCAATTGTTTGAAATGGTGCTTGTGTGTGTGGATTTGAAAATGTTTTGAAAAGAAGCCAATGTGGTGGCAACCTTTGTAATGATCCATGTGGGGATGTATACAAAGATGTATGTCTTTTGAAAAGGTTTTCATTTTGTTTTTGAAAGTTGTTTTGAAAGTATTGTGAGGTGCGGTTTTAGAAAATAGGCAAGTGTTTTGTTTTTGCAAGTTTGATTCAAGTAACTAAGAGGTTATCTACTCCAAAAATTTCTCAAAGTTTATTGCTATGTTTTAACCCTTTTAACAAGTTTGTTCCACCATTGTATTTGGTGGGCAATCTCATGTTAGGATGTGAAAGGGACGGGCGCGGGTCATCGTTTTAGACCATAATTGCAATGGTGCCAAGTATCTTTGGGCATTTTTCTTTAAGGGACTTGACCATTTGTTTAGGCAACTTTTGAAAGCGTCATCGGGGGACTATGATCATTTGATTTGTGTTTGTTTAGCCCAAAGAGACCTAACATGCAATATGGCCCAATTTTGAAAGGCAACAAGTGGAATACCCTAGGGGGTGCAAGTGTGATTTGTGTGTCCATTTTCATGCTTGTTTATCTTGAAATTAGGTCAAAGCTATTTTTCGTTGTTTTTCGCATACAAACCCTAATTCTAACATGGTATAATTGGAAAGCAATAAAGTGCGAAAATAAATTTACTAAGCTATTACAAAACCATATATGGGAAGGGGGGTACAAATGTTCAAATGGGGGGATATTTAGACAAAGAAATTAAACCTAGCTATTACATCATTTTTGGAACATTTACAAGTGATTAATTGCATTAATTAAATGGAAAATAAAATAAAGGTGCAAAATGCAAAAAAGGGTTTTTATATGTATGAGAAAAAAGTATTATTTATGTTAAATAAAAAATAAAAAGTATTATTTTTGGAGTTTTTGTATTTTAAGGGTGAAACCCTAATTTTTATTAAGTAATATATATATATTATTTAATTTACACAAGTATTTATTTATTATGTACAAAAAATAAAATAAAGTGAAATATATTTATAAAAAGTACTTTTTTATGTCAAGTATTAATAAAAATAAAAATATATGTATTTTTGTATTTTACCCTAAGTATACTAATATATATATATATATATATATATATATATATATATATATATATATATATATATATATATATATATATATATATATATATATATATATATATATATATATATATATATATATATATATATATATATATATATATATATATATATATATATATATATATATATATATATATATATATATATATATATATATATATATATATATATATATATATATATATATATATATATATATATATATATATATATATATATATATATATATATATATATATATTAATTCCTAAATGTGTATTATTTATATATAAATAATAATATTTAATATTTATAAAAAAAAGTATATTTTGCATAAAATATTTTCAAAAAGGAAAATGTAATAAAATCAGAAAAGAAAATATATTTGCATTATTTTTCCTATCTATTCTAAATGATATATATATATATATATATATATATATATATATATATATATATATATATATATATATATATATATATATATATATATATATATATATATATATATATATATATATATATATATATATATATATATATATATATATATATATTTATGTATATATATATATATATATATATGTACAAATGATTCCTATAAACAAATAAATGCTAAAAAATAGAAAAATGGTATAAAAAATATTTTTTATATAATAAGCAAAAATAAATAAGTCAGAATGAAAAAGGAAAAGTCAAAAAATCATTGAAATAAACCAAATGGGCCCAGGGGGTGTCAAAGTGAAAAGAGTGTGTGAAAAGAAATAACACAAAGGCCCAGTCCATGAAACTTCTTCTTCAACCTTCAGCCAAAAACGTTCACAAAAAACGCGCGCCTGTGATCAAATTCAAACATCCTGATTCCTTGATTTTTTGCACAAACTTCCAACATAAGAAATGTTAAGCATTGAATCACGATTCCAAATATATAAAAAACTCATCCTAAATCTCAGAAATGAGAGAGAATTTTGACATTCCCAAATCCTGACCTAAGTTTTCTGCCATGTTCAGACTCAAAATTCTTGCAGCACACATAATATAAATGAAATCTAACTACATGGGCATGTTCAGGGCTATGAATGTGACATATTATCTTCACAAACCTAAAGCTAAAAATGCCTAATAAGAGAGATACGAGTTCATGAACTTACCTGTTCAGTTGAAGTTCTATCTGGCAATGGAGAAGCTTTCAGTGCAAGGTGATGATTGGTATAGCTTCCTTGATGTCCAGGGATGCTATTCCAAGCTTTACTTTGTCTTGAAACCTTTTGAATCGTGCTAGAGCTCTTCATCTGCAAATCAGAAAAGTGAAAATGGCCAAAAGGATTAGAGGAGTTACAGGTTGTTTCTAATGCTTTGGATAGTTTGGATTGATGGTAGGGAAGGTGTCTGAAGTGGTTTGGGCAAGAATGCTTGAAAGGATTGAGAATTGGAACTCAATCTGCAGAGGTTGCTCTGTTTGAGCAGTTTGATGGTGGTTCTGAGTTTGTGGAGGTATTGGAGGTATTGGAGTCGTGTTCTAGCTTGTGCTTGATGATTAGGAAGTGTACAAAACAAATTCTTAAGTGTTCTAATGCTGAGATGAGAGTTATGTTGTGATATGGGATGTTTCTTAACACTTAAGCAAGAAAATGTCAAGTTGAGGTTTAGACAGGTAGAGGACCCCTAATCATGCTGAAAAGCTCCTCCTTGATCAGTGTGTTATGCTCATAATCTTGTGCCAATCAGATTTCATCTGTACTTGTTGGATTTGCAATATGACATAAAGCTTGCTTTTGCAAAAATGGAAGAAATGCTTTATCTATTTATGGACTAATCCAACATGTAATGCACAGGCTCATGAAACAAAGCTTTAGCACAATGAACATGCATTAAATTATTGAGTGTTGGATGGTTTAAGGACCTGTAATGCAGCACAAACCAAGCTGACTTGCAAATGGCATAAGTTATGAACATGTACATGACCAATTCAAAAGTGAGTTTTTGCCATATTGTGAAATTCGATTCTCTCAAGTTATGAGGTTGTTTGATGAGTTCTTGGACATTTTGGAAAGCTTGGAATGTGTACTACAATCCATCTTTGAAATGCAAATTGAAATTCCAAGTGGAAGTGTATGGAAAATGGCCTTGAAGTTAGGTAGAAAACCTTGCCAAAATAGGTTAAAATTTCACTAAGTTAAGAATGGTTTAGTACCCTTATTCCAAAAATTGTAACTTGAGATACAAGCCTTATTTGGGAAAACTTTGTGAATCAAAGTTGTAGATTATGCAACAAGCTACAACTTTCACGTTTTGACTTTTTCTTGAATCCAAATGAATCTTGGTGAGAAAGTGGGGCAAAGTTGGGAAAAATTAGGGTTTTCCATAACTTAGAAAAATTCTAAGTTATGAAAAATTTCCATTTCAAACCCTAATTTGCAATTTTTGATTTCTTGGTGAACAAGTTTCATGGTTTGGCATATTTTGATGAAAAATGAATTTTGACCCTTGATTTTGACCAAAAAGTCAAAGTTTGACTTTTCAGTATACAGTCAAAATTGATCAATTGACTGGGAAATTCAACTGTCAATCTTGTGTACTTGGGATCCTTTGAAATGGTTGAGCATGTCAAGATAATTCCATGGGGTCCTTGAGTCCATATGTGAGCTTGATTTGCCATTGGCTAGGTCAAACAGTCAAAAATTGCCTTGGTGCAGTCAAAACCCTAAAAATGACCATTTTGCCCTTTTGGTGATCTGATCAAATTTCTTGTGGAATTGTGATCCAAACTTGATCAAATGGTCCATGTGAGTTCATAATGTTGATGTGGGTCAATTTTCATGAGATTTGACTATCAATTGGCCACAGTTGACTTTTTCCCCAATACAGTTGATTTCTAGGTCAACTGTCCAATTGACTGGGCAAAATTTGGAATCAAGACTTGAAACTTGGTATGGATAAACTTGGGAGTCCAACATGAAGCATGAAAGTCATATTAGGCATTTTAGGTCAAAATATCTTTGTGCAAACACAAACCCTAATTTGGGTCAACAGTGCAAGGAGAAGTCTTGAATAGGGGAAACCCTAACTGGATCTTGAGCTTCAAGGGTCTTGTGATGAGAAAATGTTGAGGAAATGGGAGGGCAAATTTTGGGGTACAACAGTAGGCACTAATTGGTAATCAGGAAATGCAAAGCAATGGTGCTTAGGATCAAAGAATTGGAAACACACATGTACCATATCCTCTTCAAAGTTTGTTGGAATCAATTTGATGAGATGAACATATTTCTTGGTGAACGGAGAATCATTTAGAACCCTTAACGCTAACTCCTTAAGTTGAGGAGGTATCCTCACAAGGTTGATTTGGATAGTATTTCTTCACATGGAAGCCATGTCCTACAAAACAACACAAAGATAAATCCCAAAGTCCTTGAAATGGTCAGTATAAATGCAATGGTATGATGTTATCATGTTATGTACATATACACACAAAACAAACAAGTCCTTAGGTTTAGGCTTGCATGGGTTCATTGGTAAGTACCCTCTTGACGTTTAATTGGTTCAACTTGTCCTAGAGAATAATCGAGTTCTAGGGGATCTCAATATCATTGTTCTTTATTCATTGGGTATTATTTCTGTGCAAGCCTCTTTTTTGGCGATCGAAATATCCCAAAAGTCCGATCTCAACGAGTGTAGTATCGAGTATCAACCAACTTAGGACTGCACCAAAGCCAGATATCTCACTACTTCCTAATGGCCAATTTGTTCAACAAAAGGTTCTACGGTTCGTTAGTGCTTCATGACACCATACAGCGGCCCTGTATTCTCCTTAATTCGCCATAAGGGATAGCGGTACCCACAAATATGTCACACTAACATAGTTATTGTCTCAACCATATCGGTCTACACCGTACAATCTCCATAATTTTTGCTATTTACCTAATGGTGTTCCCAGATCCGGGTAGAGGATCAATACAAACCCAAACCCATAAATGTAAAGCACACAAGTCAAATAATAAAAACATTTAAAGGTGATCTAGTCTCTAAGGTAACCCCACTTTTATTCTCCCCACCGACTTTTCTTTTATCCAATAAAGGAAAGGGTGAAAATAACAGGAAAGACCTTTTGAGATATTTTCTTTAGTTTGGGGGTAGGTTTATGAGAAGGGAAGGTGTTAGCACGCTTTTCATCTGTAGTTATCTACGGGCTCTTAGTTGCTAGCTCACTTTGAAAATGCTTTATTTGAAATGTGTTTGTGATGGGGTTTTGAAAGTATTTTTGAAAAGTGCCTTTGTTTAGGAGAAACTTGTAATGATTTTAGTTTCTATAAGAATGTATACAAAGTGTTGACTTTTGAAAATATTCCATGTTTGAAAGTGTTGGTGCATTGAAAGATATTTTGAAATGGTTGTGAGCAAGCAACTATGAACGTTCCACCATACTCAAAAAAGTATATAGTTCTTTTCCTTCTCCTTTAGATATTGCTATCCTACCCATTGATTGATAAGAAGCCCTATTATTGGATGTGAAGGGACGGGCGTGGGTCATCTTATAGTTATAGAATGCAATGTTGTGAGATACCTTAGTAATTTTTTGTAAGGGTCTAAGATCATTTGTGAAGGCAACATTTGAAGGGTCATCGAGGGACTATACTCTTGTATTAGAGGGTCATTGCTAAAGTATCCCACATGTGAGACATGACTACTTTTCTCAAGGCAACAAGTAAGATTGACCCTAGAGGTGCAAGTGTGCAAGGTATTTTGATTTCATGCATTTTTGTCTTGAATTAGGATTTTCTACTTGTTGATTTTAGTCTTGCCATACAAACCATATTTCTAGCATTTATATTTGAAAGCGATAAATTGCAGAATATAAAAATTCTACGCTATTCACATCATTTGGGGGATGGGGGTACAAATTTACAATTGGGGAGCACAAGTAAATTAAACCTAATTACTATTACACACCATATTGAATGAATAATAAGGTACAAGAATGAATAAATGTACAAGAAAGTAAATAAAAAAAGAAATTGATAATATTTTTTGTTTAAGTTTTTGTTATTAGAGGTTTTCCTAACCTAATTTTAAATAAAGTAAATAATTAGCTAGTCTAAATTAACTTTAAAGAAATTAAACCTAAGTTAATAATAGAAATAGAATTAATCTATAAAGCATTTTTTAAGTTTTTTTATAAAAAGGGTTTTATATTAATTTACAGATTAATTAACAAAATAAAATAAAAGGTGATTAAAATAAATAATTTTTATGTTAAAAATTAATTTAATTAAATAAAAACCTAAATCTATATTTTTATAATTTTATGATTTTATGATTTAAAATAAAAAATGATAGAACAAAACAAAGAAATTAAAAAATAGTAAA